>CM033731.1:3886511-4252121 GCA_019671005.1 Hibiscus mutabilis | reverse complement strand
CGACAACAACTGCTAGCAACTATATGTGCACAAGAAACTCAAAGGCACCCTGAGAAATAGCATCTTAGCCATCAGAAAAATGGTTTATTCAAACAACTATAGAATATATAGTGGACATATCATAAACTAAGAAGCAAAGAGGTAACGAGCTAATTGACGCACAAATGACGAAAACTATAAGCGCAAATATAACAGTCAGATAAATGTCTCGTTTAAGTTACAAGTTGGAATGTTTTATTAGTGGAATGATCTTTATCCTTTTTTAATAGGGGATGTAGGCCAAAAGGGTTGAACAACGTTAAATGTCTCTTTTGAGCAAGGCTAATAGATATACCATGTTTTCTAAAACGTAGAATACACAAACCTAAAAGTCAAGACAAATAGTTTGACGCTACATGATCCAAAGGTTCTAAAAATATCCCTAATAGTGTCGTATTTAATTTATTGAAACTATTGCCATGTCTGAATACGTATAGGATATGTGTGTTTGACATATGTACTAGAGGGAAAATAAAGAGTTGGAGTAGCATAGCTTTGAAGATTCAACCCCTTGTTTAACTTAGCTAATAAAAACTGTTAGAAGAGCAAGAAAATATAAAATCTCAATAAAAAAGTTGAAGTTATTCAAGAAAACATAACTAATACTAAGTTGCAAGACACGTAACCGGAGAAAAAAATGCCATAGCTTAATTAATCAAACAAAAAGGAAAAGTTATTCACTAAAATAATGAAAGTGAATCCATAATATACTTGGTGTATCAAATTCTTACCACGCACAATCCAAAAGAGTCCAAGACAACAGGAAAACAACATAAAATACTTGGTGCATCAAGTTCACGAACTAGCCATTTATTGGTTTTGAATGAAAAGCAAAATCAAAGATCTGAAGAAGCAAGCAGAGAGCCAGAAAACTCAGTACAATGAGAAAATACCGAAAGCAGTTTCTTCTCTTGTCCTATTGCACAGTTTATTAGGAACTAACAGAATCAATTTCTATAAATGTATTTTTTTTCAAAAAGAAAATCACCCAAATCAAGGAAAGGAGGGGAGATCCAATCCAATACATAGTGATCAAATGCTCCAAGTTATGAGAGAATTTAGATTCAATATTTGCAAGTCATTTCATTTTACAGTAATTTTACATTAAAAGAAAACAAAATCCAAAATTGGAATGCCTAATAACCAAAAGATGAATACCATAACAACATTCTAATTAAGAAAGGTATCATCCAAAAAAGGACAACTAATATTTTCACCTAACGCCTAAACAATCAAATTTACAATCCAAATCACACAGAAACAAAGCATGCATCTTCCCATTTTCACAAGAGATAGAAAAAATGCTTAATAAGCTCACTTAAAGTTCGTATCAGCACAGAGTCCTAAATGTAAGATTTATCCCTTTGAATATATGCATTGATTTTGTCAAAAATAAAACAAAACAGAGTAAACTTTTTTGTACGATGAATCAAAACCTTCCAGTTTTTAACAGCAGCAACAAAAGAAGCAGATTTACGGGCTAAAATCATAAAAACAAAAGCACCCAGATCGACATTTGGAGTAAAAACCAAGAAAGTGGGAAAGATCTGAGGGAAAAGGCAGAGATTTGTGATGCTGGGTGGGAGTAGAAGACAACAGTGGGAAGAAAAGAGTTGATAAAAATGGGGGAAATGTAATGGGAAAAGACAAAGTAAATACATACCTGAAGTGAGAGAAGAAGAGGAAATGAGGAGACTTGAAGCATCATAGTTAGACGAAAAGAAGAAGAGGAAGAGTTTTTGGGAATCCCATTCCTCTCCCTGTAAAAAAGAAAGTCTTAGAGGTTGATATTCATTCTGTCTAATGATATATATAGCATAATACAAATTTATTTGACAGGAAAATTTATTTATTTGGTATATTACAGTTTTCTTTTTTCTTTTTTTTTTCTTTGAGTTTCAGCTGTCACTTGCGAGAGCCGCGACAATGGGTGGGTTGTCTTGTCCCGGACCGGTGCCTCCAAGCTGAGTAAAAATAAATAAATTTAATAACAATTGGTGGGTTTTCTCTTTTCTTTTTGAATTAATTAATTATCGATAATTATTTTGATATTAGTTGTTGATCGCCTGTATTTATTATTTTTATTTTTTAATAAAAATTTCTATTTTGTGGCACACATTATCTTTGTTCTTTTGATGCTCATTTTTTTTGTTCTTGTGTACTTTTTTTTTGTGGTTTATTTCATATGTCTTGTGGCATGATTCAGCATACCCTAGCGGTTGATTATTGCTCGCACAGAGATTTTAATCGGCGCTAATTTCTGATTATGATATTTTCGTGGTCATGAAAAATTAGATCATCACTCAGTTGATGGTTGTGTACCGATGTAATCAGTCTTGGGTAGCGAAACATTCTGCCTGATAGTTTGGGTCGCTCACTACTCCTTCTTTACTCATTATGTGTCTCGATTAGATAGAGACATGGAGATTCAGGAAGCTCTTGAATTTTATGGTATGCTTATCTCTATAGAAGTTTTTCACTTTTCTTTGCTGGATGTGTTGCAATCGTGATATTTTCTATGGATTTAATAAAAATTCAGTGGCTATTATAAAAAAAATAACAATTATATTAGGGCAAAATTAAGTAGATATTGTGTTAAGAATGAAAATTTGAGAAATAGGGTTGGTTGAGGATTATTTTGTTTTTTAAGGCAAAAACTACAGTGAATTTAAAAAACTTTTCCTGCAGAAGACGATCTTCTATATTTTAATCCTTTATTCCCAATTTGACATTGCAGCAGGAAAAAATTTAATATTTTCTCCTCGAGAACGCCTCATGCAGGAGAAGTTTCATGCATCACGTCCACTGCAGGAGAACTACTATTACTATACTAAACAAAATTTTACTAGTTAAAAAAATAAACTTACTAGTTAAAAATAAATTAAACTAACTAGATTTACTAACTACTATATTACTAACTAAACAACTAAAAAATACTTAACTATTGATTAAAAATAAAATAAACTTACTTGATAATTTAAAATATACAACTAAATCTAAATTTTTCCCAAAGACTTATAAATCTTTTCTTCAACAAAATTAAATTTCCTACACAAATAAAAATTTATATTAAAAATAATAATAATGTTGCAGTGGACGTGATGCATATATGAAACTTCTCCTGCAAAAGGTGTTATCGAAAAAAATATTAAAAAAAAGATTAAAATAAAAAGTTAAAGATAGATTAGTACGCCAAAACATAAAAATTTACACATAAAAATCATACAAAAATTCAACTTATCAAAGGCTCTAAATATCCTCCACGTTGATCTTAATGATACCCTTGGGATCCAAAGCTCCAGCATCGAGGTAATCTTCTTGCAGCATCTTGGCATTGGTCGCAACGAGCCAAGCAGGGTGGAGCTTCTTGTCATGGTGCTGCAGATTCCTCCTATTCCATATGTTCCACAACAAGAGGATGAAATCTGGTCCGAAGCCATCTCAATCCATTCTAGCATCGAGCTAGCATGGTTATTCAAATTTTCTATCAGAAGAGATTAAAACAGACCCGAAATAACCTTAATTTGATCAATTAGATGGACTTTTCTCGGTTAAAAATTCTCTGCCCATTTTTAGTGCTCCTTTCTATGCTTCAAAACTAAAAATTTAAATTTTATGTCTTAACCTTAAAGTTTAAATCATAAACCTTAAAAAATACACCATAAACCTAATTCTCTAAACCCACCCTAAACCATAACCTTAAATCTTAATCATAAATTATAATCTTAATTTTCTAGTGTGGAGACATAAAAAAAACACCGAAAAGGTAAGAAGATTCTATTCACTTTATTATTGAAGTTAAGATTCCTACATTACATCAATGCTTTTCATGGTTATTGGCCATTTATGCGTTTCATAAATTTATATACTAGCATGTAATTTATTTTTGGTCTAGTATGATGAGAAGTTAAATCACTTAATACTGTTAGAGTTTTGTAATACTTAATCTAAATTAATATATTAATAAATCAAATACTCGTAGTTATAAAAAATAGAAACTAACTCGAAAAAATGGGATAATTACTAAAATCAAATAGATAATAACATTTTTTCCTTAATTTTTTCCCTTCTCGTTACCTTCTTAAGAAATTGTTATCAACTAAAGCCACATTAGGTCTCCACATCCAAATGTGAACCACATGACTACTTTTTCAACCCAACAAAGTAATTTTTCCATACGAAGAAAACTAATTTGATCCCTTCATAATTTGTAGTCCTGCTCAACGATTAAAGGACGAAAACGATCCACTCCTCGTCCTCCTCCTACCGGAGATAATCGCATTAACTTCGCCTATGGTCGAGTCTTGCTTATCTCTATCTTTCAACTCCTCGATCTCCCGTACCACTTCCTTCAGCTCTGGTCTCGTTTCGGGATCGTCTTCGCAACAACTCAACCCAATCTTCAAAAGATTTATCATCTCCCCCTTGCTATTCTTAGTCCCCGACATCTCGACGTCGAAAACTTCACTCGTTCTCTTCTCCTTCACCATCCCATTCACCCATGTGGCTAAATTCGTGTTACTGTCGTAACTCGGTGTCAGATAGTTCTCGGGGAACTTACCGGTTAAGATCTCGAGTATCAGTATCCCCAGGCACCACACGTCCGTCTTCCGATTGATACGCCCGTTTATGGCTTGCTCCGGTGATTTGTAAGCGGTCATGTGCGTGTGAGCTTGTTCCTGGTTGATCACCGGTCTTAAAGCATAATCGCACAGCACTGCCTCGAAATTCTCGTTTAGAAGCACATTGGAAGATTTCAAATGACCGTGCGGCACGACTAGGGTGGGGAGTTCGTTGTAGAGATAAGTTAAACCTCTGGCCACACCCTTTACGATCTTCAATCGAGTTCGCCAATCAAGACTGGGTTTGTCTAAGGAATGGTTGCCTGGAGAAAACAAGTTGTAAATAATTTCAGTCAGTATCTGGAAAAAAATTCTCCAAATTCTGTACAAGGTCCCTTTTTCTTGTACTATAATTTGATTTTTTTTATAGTCCTTCTACTTTTCAAAATATTTATTTTCAATTTCGAGTGTTAATTTCATTAAATAATTTGACATGACTCTAAACAGACACAGAATTAGGATCAAATATTGAGAGGAGCAAGAGTCTATTAAGCCTTTAAATTTAAAATTTAGGAGGGACAAAGATATTATTTGTCTAATATTTAAACAAAAAGGACTTAAAATGCTATTATGCCAAAAAATTTAAAAGGGGTAACAACACCTCCCAACATATTAATAGTTCTGTCCCTGGATGGCTCCAAACGTATGATGAGGTGATATGTAAAACATTTAGCCATCGCACAAGAAATGTCGAGGTGTATATGTCACATTACCACGAGTAAAAAAAAAACACACCCAATTATTTAACGGAATTAAAAATAGCAATTAATCTAATGACTGAAAATGTACATTTCATAATATAGAAGGACCATAATTGACCAAATTATATTAGATGGACTAAATACAAAACCTTTTATTAAAATTTGACCAATGTGTTTTTTCTGATTAACAAGATAGCATTTTCAACTGTGATGATGGAAATCTGCTACTCAACCTTACTAGGTACAATATCAAACAAACAATTTTACATGGCATCAACCATAATTTTTATCGTTTTAAAAATAAAGTCACTTTTAATCATAATTTGACAATTTTTCTAATCTTGGGTCCAAATTTTTTTTTGGTTCACCTTAATTTTTGGATTTGAAATTTGATCGATTTTAGCTTTTTTTTTTTTAATAACATAGCACGATTTTAGAGGCGTCACATCATTAAAAGAACTAAAATGAAACGCTTACTAAGTTTGTAAATTAATATAGACCAAAATAAAATTTAGGGATTAAATCGATAAAATTATCTCTAAAATTTACTTACCATGAAGATGACTTGCCAAGCTGCCATCCTCCAGGAAATGTGAAACCAATAATTTCTCTTCTTTCCTATAGTAATACGCCTCAAGTGGTAGCAAGTTGTCATGGTTCAACCTTCCTAATCTTCTCATGTGCTCGTGAAACTCTTCCCTCCCCACGTTGTTCATCTGTTTATACCTCTTCACCACTACAGCTTCCCCGTTCGCCAACACCGCCTTGTACGAAGCTCCGAAATTCCCACTCCCGAGTACCTCGGCCGAGGCTCTCAACAGATCATGCAAATCGAACCTATCGGCATCGCCTTTCATGAATATCAATTTCGAGTAGTCGACGGGCCTCTTCGTCACGCCTCGTCCGCTCTCCGAAGCCTTAACTTTGTCTTGGTCGACACTTGAAGTTCGCAACTTGTAGGAGTCATCCCCGTATGATCCCTTACCACATTTTCGTTTCCTATTGGAGAAAATGAAAATGACTACTGCAACGAGTGCTAGTAGTAACAATATAGATATCACGATTAATGCAATTTGCAGAGCAGATGTTGTCTTTTTATACACGGGTGGAAGTTGGGGGCTAGCTGAGGCCAAGGCCGAGGCAGAGGCCGAGGGGACCGGTGATGGACTAGGTGCAGGACTGGTCATGGACATGGTGCAGTTTTGCAGAGGTGGTCCACATAAATTCTTATTGCCTGCAATAACATATGAAAAATGATTTCATTTGATTGATTTATTCGGAAAATTGCTCCAATAATGCAGTTGAGAAAAGAAAAATGAATATTTAGGGTGCTCCAGCAATTATTCGTTGAACTAAGGATGAATCTACAATGTCGTAGAATTCGTCGGAAAAATATGACAACTTTTCTTAAAATTTCCTTTCAAAGTAGTCGGAAATAGAGGATGACTTCCCAAAATTGTCGAAAAAAGAGGACGACTTCTCAATGTATTGTAATTTGTAAATGCATGAATGCAACAACTACCTTCAAACATGCTTGCAGTCATGCGGCTTAAACTTGCAGGGATGGGGCCTTCTAAAAAATTGTTAGCAAGGTTGACCACCTTCACATTTTGCTTAAAATCGGGTATCCGACCAACAAATCGGTTCCCCTCCAATTTTACGACAGAAAGCTTAGGCAATGTTGCCAGCGATGTCGGAATTGTTCCGGTAAAAGCATTGTTTGCCAGAAACAGGTTCCTCAAGGATCTCATGCCTTGGAATGCATTATCAGGAATGTCACCGGTGAAACGATTATTCGACAGATACAATGCCTTCAACTCACCTAATTTCTTTATTTCAGGAATTTCACCTTCGAAATTATTGTTCATCAGGCTTATAATGCGCAACGTCGGCATTGCATCGAGAATTTCGATATTCACCATCCCTCCTAGCCCCATGTTTTCAAGCTGCAAACCCCATATTTTGTTCCCGACGCAGAGCACGCCGATCCAATTCGCTCGGTCCCCGTTGCATGGTTGAACCGAAGCATTCCAGTTGCTAAGGGACGAAGGGTTTGTTAATGAATCCTTAAACGTTAAAAGATTCAAAATATCTGAATCATCACCAACCGACATGAACACCAATTGTAATAAAGACAGAAGCACAAGAAGTAACGATAGGTTCGGTGTGCGCACAAGCCTAGCTATGTGCGTGCCCATCACCATCGATGCAACATGAAAAATGGTGGCTAAACAATGAGTTCAGATTAATGCATGGGTTTATTGTTTCTTTTGATTAGCTAGAATCCTTTGATTTTGTTTCTTTGTCGGAAAAAGATGATCAAAATGGTAGGAATAAACAAGGAACAAGGCTACAAAGGTACGTTTTTCGATGTAAAATGCTAAAAAAAACAGAAGGAATTGGTGAGGAATTGTTTTTTTAATTACAAAGAAGTGATGAAATTAGATGATCAAAGAGTTGTTGGAGTCGAGTGAGCAATTCTATATTCAAACCTAAAGGAAGATATTGTGGTTTAAACATCGAGTCATACGCGTTGGAGAGATATAAGGCTAACCTTTGAATTCTAATCCGGTTTGAACACTATAGGTTAGGGAAGTTTAAACTGTTTTTCCATTTATAGCTTATGTCTGAAATGCTTTTCGTAAAGCTATGTGTATTTTATACTTATTTCTCTCTTATGCTTACTTATATTACATTATAGGTTAAATTCTATGCAAGGTCACTATACTATATGTTTTTGGTAGATTTAGTCTTTCTATTTTCCGAAATTTACGTATTTTCAGCTCCGAAACGAATTTTCTTTTGTTAGTTTCGTCCAATTATTTGAAGTGAATTATTTTTTAAAACATATAATGATGTGATATATACAAAACATGTGAACATATATATGTCACATTATTGTATTTCGAATTATTTGATGAGACTTTGAAGAAATTTGAAAGTTGTTTGACTGCTACAATTAGAGTGTTTTCAGATGTTTATAGAATACAAGAAAACATGAGGATGTTTGGTGTTGATGTTAAAAGTGATGTGTGCTTGTAATCGAATGAAGAACTTTGCCATTGACAATGTTGATTGGGAGTTTGTTTTTATATTGGTTCTATTTATTCTGTGTCGTATCGGCGATTATTGATGTTGTTTGTTTCTTGATGCGGTGTGTTATGATTTAGGTTTTTAAGTTTGTTCGGAGATATGTTTCGTATCCTTAGTGTTTTGTAACCCTGGCTCAGTTTTTCTTTTTCTTTTAATTAAATTATTTACTTGATATAATTATCCGTATCTAATACATTAGTGGATTAATCTTGATCCGAACTCTACACTAAACTAACTTGTAGTTGGTTAGTATATAATATCTGTTCGTCGTTAACGTTTCCTTCTACTTGTTCCGTTAAACCAGCAAAAGGAAAGAACAGACGATGAAATCTGCCTCTACCTCGGGTTTCTCAACTGCGAGATTTGGAGCAGCAGACATGACATGTCTCTCAAAATCTCCTTCCACAACAGTGGGAGCCTTGTGCAAGAACCTAGTGTTCAACAAATATGGTTGAAACAAAGGCAAGAAAACGTCAAAACAAAGAAACAAATCCATTCTTAAAGTTTCAGGAGCGTCTTCGTATTACAATTCAACATTATAAAGTAGTTCCATATTTTTCTCTTATTTATTGCAACAACAATAACATGGAAAATCTGAACTATTTCACTTCCCAGTTCCCACCCTTTTGGTATACCTGTATCTACAAACAAAATTCATATTGTAAGTAAACAAGCATTGTGATGGCCATCACGATTTCGGTAGGAATGAAGAAGAACCTGTTGAAAAATGAAACCATATGGGGTTTCTCCTTTTTCATCCTTTTGATCAAATTGATCAATTCCAAATCTCGAAACACTTGATTTTAGAGCATCAAGGCCTAGTGCAATCAGATACACGAAATTCCCATTTGAAATCCATTGGTCGGTTTTGCATGCATGTCCGTAGTCGATAGGTTTTCCACGATCAACTTTATGCGACCAAGACTTTGTCCAATGAGACCATGTCCTCTCAAATCGTGGAAAACCCGTCGACGACGGACATGAGACAGTTTGAGAAACCCATAAGCCCTGCAGATTTCTTGTCTTTGGTTTGACAAGAAGTTGAAGGAAACGTTAACGACAAGAGAATGGTAATGAAGAAATAGTTTAACACACGTGTCAATAAATAGGCAGAAGAAGGTTTTTGTTCCCTAGCTTTTCGATTCAATTTTAACAATTGAAGTTAATATATATATATATATATATATATATATATATATTTATTGAAGTTTATATATTTTTTAACTTATTTTATTTTTACAACTTGATAAAGATAGGGGATAAGAGGTTTTAATATATAATATATAATACAGGTATATATTTAGTACTATCAGTTAATAAAAATAATCCCTTGGGGTCTCTTTTATTGACACGCGACCTCTCCTTTGATTAGTAGTGCTCAACTGTTGGGTTGATTGACTATGAGCAGAGATTTCTCCCATTAATGCATATGGATTTCTGTTTTTTTCTTTTCTGCAATTGATTTACAACGTCGTTTGTTTTGTTTGCAGAGGTTTTTCTTTTCTCAGCTGTGATGCTTGTTGGACAGTTTTCGGGTTTGATATTCTTCTGTTGTAGTGATGGGGTTATGCTTATCCAGCTACGAGTTTCTTCCTGCGGTAGCAGTGGGTGTTTCTGTGGGAGTTTCAAATAAACGAACGGTTGGTATTCATAGAATTCGTTCAGGTGATAATCTGACGGGTTTGTTCAATGTGTATATTTTTTTTCTAAATAAAGATTACTGGTCACGGTCAACAAGCTAAAAGAAGGACGACCAACCAAACTGAAACAAAAACGACGATTAAAATACGACCGAAAAAACAGACAAAAAAAAAAACACCAACAGAAAATACCATAGAAAATCAAAAACAAAGGAAAACAACAAAGGTCACAAACAGAAAAACCGTCATCCATGAGCATACATTGTATGTCCTTCTGGGGGTCACTCGAGCATTTCGACGATGAACGTAATGCAAGGAGAGCAACCAACAACTACAGCGCGATCAAATCTGAGATTTACGAAGGTTGAAGAGGCATGAAAAGATGAAGTAGAGCCAGTTCGATGACCAGACCACCAAAAGAAACATATCCACTTCGGCAGGAACTTATCTGCATACAGACAGCCAAAAAATCTAAAAAACCAAAAAATAGAGAAAAATAAAAAAAACAGAACACAAACAAAGCCAAATGAAAGAGGTTTCGCCAAACTTCCGGTTGTCAATAGATAACCACCCAACCATGCACCGTAGTACCGACCTAACGTCGAATCCCTCAAAAAATTGGAGCAAGGGGTGTAAAGAGAGACCTAAACGGCCAAGCTTTCGATCATTGAAAGGAGTCAGACGACTCATCAACGATGGCCGAAAAATTATTTTATCGGAGGGGATCATGTCTAACCACTGACGGTGGCGGCCGGTGAAAAACGATGTTGAAAAAACTAAGTTTTAAAAAAAAAGTCGGAGAATTTTGTTTAAGAGAAATGTAGGACTTAAGACTTTTTTTATAAAATTGGAATGCATCGTCTTACGTTTTAAGGTAAGTTTTTTGTAAATATACTTTTTTTTCTTTCGCTAAAATTTTATCCCATTAAACTTTTCTTGGTAATGTTTTGATGAGACAAATCATATAAAGAGAAGTATCGCAATGACTAGGTACATTGGTATGTTGGACGGGATTCATGTATTCATATTATATATGATTTTACTATCCCTATTAATATCATTCATGTTACACACGAAGGATGACAATAGATATTGTGAGAGCGTTTAGTTCTTGAAAAGCTGGAAAAAAGTTTAGTTTTTGAGAACTTAGAGTTAATGAGAACATGCTTGTTTCAATCTTTATTTACTTTTTGTTGCTTAATGTCAAAATAAGTGTCTAAACTATTATATTTTTTTTTTAATTTTTAAATTATTTTTTTCTTTTTAGGTGCCTAAATTATCTCGTTTTCTTCTTTAATGTGTCCAAACTTTTTTGATCCTTTTAGGTGCTCAAACTATTATTTTTTGCCCATTTTGAGGTTAAACTGAGATACATACTTTGGCAAAAAATGATAGTTCGGACACATATTTAAAAAAAATGATAATTTGAACACTTAAAAGGGTAAAAAAAGTTTAGACACGTAAAAAGAAAAAAAAAACAGAATAATTTGAGCACTTATATTAGTATTAAACCTTTTTTTATCTACACTAAATTACTTTTTATTTATATTTTAAATTTTAATTATCATTTATATTTTTAATTATCATACTTTTTTTATAAATAATACCTAATCAATCACTTACTTTAAAAATATATGATTCATTGGCAAACTTATTTTTACCCCACATTTTTAATATGCAAATGCAATCATCTAGAACATAACATTCCCTTTTAATTTTTATATAATTATTGATATTCAATTTATTTATCGACTAATTCAAATAAAATATTACATGAATTCATTATATAACGATCTTATTAATTCAATTTATTCTATTCATAGTGTTAGAATTTAAACTTTTGACTTTACTTAAACACCCACTCATCATGTAGATCATTCAATGGTAATAATTTTTCGGGTAAATTACAACACATATTACTTAGTTATACGTTAGTAGCAAACAAGTCACTTTTATTCTAAAAGTAATAATTTAGTCATTTAATTAAAATTTTGTGATAAATAATTATTTTTTGCAAGTAACAATAGTCTCTCAATTATAAATTTGTGACAAAGAGGTCACTACGTGG
This sequence comes from Hibiscus mutabilis, assembly GCA_019671005.1. Taxonomy (NCBI): domain Eukaryota; kingdom Viridiplantae; phylum Streptophyta; class Magnoliopsida; order Malvales; family Malvaceae; genus Hibiscus; species Hibiscus mutabilis. The sequence goes on along the minus strand of CM033731.1, from coordinate 4,239,958 downwards.
TTAAAATTGAAACATGACATGGTGTAATAGCAATTTTAGTCCCCAAAATTTATACATTCCATCATTTTGGTCATGACTCAAAAAAACTAACCATTCATATTAAAAATTTCGAAACTGCACCCTCCAACCACTTATTGCACTCCATGCTATTGTCCATCAGCTCGATAATCGACAAATGTGATAGCTCAACAAACACAATCACTTCACCACTGGAAAACTAACAAACTAACGGAACATACCGATTATGGCCTTAATGTCGCATGCTAATAGGCATAATCACTTCACTAATTGATTTTTAAATATGAAGGGTAAAATTTATTGGATTATCTTGAATTAGGATCAAATTAATATATTGTATATATTTTAAGGACTAAAATTATTATTATATCAACTCAATTGTTTCAACTTTAAGTGCAAAGTGATATGATTGTCACAAAATTTTAATTGAATGACTAAATTATTATGTTTGGAAGAAAAGTGACTTGCTTGTTACCAAACCTGTAATTAAGTGACTTGTTTGTCTCAAAAAATAAATTAAGTGAGAAGATTGTTGCTTTTAGAAGAAAAATGACATGTTTGTTACCGAATCTATAATTGAATGACTAAATTGTTAATTTTAGAATAAATTGACTTGTTTGTTATAAAATCTATAATTAATTGACTTGTAGAGTATTTTACCCCATTTCTCTTTCTTCTAAAATTGGCTTTTACATTCCGTTATCCGACTCCTCCCCTCTTTCACAAAGTACATTATAATATTACGAATTAAAGCAAATCCCCAATTTCCCCTTCTTCCCCCAATCCCCGTCAAACCCTACAACGAAAACCCTAATTCAGTTTCTGCTTTAATTCTGATTTGCAGCTCTCTGTTTCTTTTCAAAACAAAGACCCCTGTATTTTTGCATTTCCTCAACGTGCTACCTTCATATAGTTCTTCTTTTGAAGAGAAGTTGAGAAGCTAATGGAAGGTATACCACACCCAATACCCAGAACGGTAGAAGAGGTCTTCAATGACTTCAAGGGCAGACGCTCTGGCTTGATTAAGGCTCTCACCACTGGTTCGATTCCTTTATTATTATTATTATTTAATTTGGTTTTGGAAATTACAAAGAAATTCAATTAATTTATTTGGGTTTTCTTATGGCAGATGTTGACAAGTTCTACCAACAGTGTGATCCTGGTAGGTTTACTTTTTCTCTTTTCTTTCCCCCTATATTTCATCGTTCTGCTTGTTAAAGGTGTGGCAGCGTTGACTGCGCTTGTGTATTTGAACTGCTTGTCCTCATTAATGTCGCTCATAACTACTTATCATATCTTCATCATGGTTACGTCCATCATGGCTTTAGATTTGCTTTCAATGAATGTACCATAACTTAAACTTAGAGTGGAAATGAAATGTTTCATTCTCTTAATTTACAGGTGAAGATTGCTTTTTGACTTCAATAAGCTGTTTTTTAATACTCTTCTTGATTACACATGATATCTCAGTTGTAATTCTACCTTCTTAAATTTCAGTTCCAGGGAGCAGTTTGGGTTCTGATTCTGTTTAACAAATCAGAACTGAATGTGGTGCTAATAGCTATCTGGTTAAATTGAATATTTATTTTTCTACCTGATTATGTTTATGTTCTACTAGCAAAATTTGGAGTCTATCATTGAATATTTCTATCCTGATTCGTTCTTTATGACGAAAGACTCGATATTGTCTTAGATGTTTGTTATAATTCATTTCAGCTAGCTTATATCTTTCAAATTTCTGGGGTTTACATTTTTTTCCTGAATGTATTAAATTTATTTTCAGAGAAGGAGAATTTATGCCTATATGGACATCCGAATGAGACATGGGAAGTTAACTTGCCTGTTGAGGAGGTGCCTCCTGAGCTTCCAGAACCTGCATTGGGCATAAACTTTGCTAGAGATGGAATGCAGGAAAAGGACTGGCTGTCGTTGGTTGCAGTTCACAGTGATTCGTGGTTGCTTAGTGTTTCTTTCTATTTTGGTGCACGATTTGGGTTTGGCAAGAATGAGAGGTATGTTTGCTTTTTCTTTTTCAAATATTGCTTACAAAGTTTATTTTTCAATTCATGCTAACTGCATTTCCCCCTCTGTCTACCATGGTTAAATACTAGTTCTATGTTCTTAGGTTGACTATTGTTGAATCTTAAAATTCAGATTTAGAAACAGTACTCTTCGAACGAGTATTAAAATTTTATTTGCAAGGTTACCATTTGATTGGTCAATCATTCAAAGCTCCAAGTTATGGATGATGCGATGCTACATTTACAAAATTGTGGAAAGCCTGTTTGTTCTTCATTTCAAGCTTTAATGTTTTTTTTCCCTTTTGTTTTGGGTTTGGTAATAGCCAATCATTCAAGGTTACCATTTGATTGGTCAATCATTCAAAGCTCCAAGTTATGGATGATGCGATGCTACATTTACAAAATTGTGGAAAGCCTGTTTGTTCTTCATTTCAAGCTTTAATGTTTTTTTTCCCTTTTGTTTTGGGTTTGGTAATAGCCAACTTTGGAAATATTCTGCCCTATTTTTAATTTTCTGGGAAAGTGACTGTCTTTTTCGTTTTGTAGAAATACATTTTGCTCAGTTTGAGAACACAGTTTGGGCCCTGAGAGGGAATTCTGGATGTGAAAATGCTAAATGAGATGCTCTTTTCCCCTTTACTTTTTAGTGAATATTGTTATGCAACAAGTTCTGTGCTTTAGCACCAGATAATAAAGGTCCTTCAAACAGGCACATTTTATTAGGCACACACTTAATGCTTATAAGTACACTTATTTTAATATTAGTTGTACGTTTACCAGTAAGAGAGCTCTCTAGTTCATAATAGTTATTCATTCAATAACAAACATGGGATCATCGGGAAATCATGTATTTCTGCCAACAGAAAAAGAAAACTCTCTATGTTTTGTAGGATAAATTGGACGACTCTTTTTATTTTATCAATCATACATCTTAAGCTTATTTTCTATATATATACACAAACACAGATGGAAAACTACATGCATGTACATATTGCTCCTTTACTCTGACGGACATTTTCTTTTGCCCTTCACCTCGGGAAATATAAGGATTCTAACACCTAGAGTGCATCTTGTGCCCTTGACAACACTGCTATCATGTAGTGCTGAATAAAGTCTATTGTAATGCTTACACATAATTGTTTTCCTGTTAAAGAGAAATTGCTTACTTGCATGTGTATGTTCAATATAGCTAAGCTATGCTCTAACATAGCTCTAAATCTAATTGAAGTTAGCTCAATAAATGCACATAGGCACGTGAAAATACATTGTTTAGGCTTGTCCATTTGGTTGGTGCCGGTGTTGTCAAGGTGGGTCTAAGGTGCAGTGAAAAATGGGGATTAGACTTCAGACATGCTTAGGCAGGGTGGTTTAAAGGGGCGCTCGCCTTTTGGCACTTTAGTGTGCCTTGGGCTTCAAAGCAAGGCAAGGAAAAAGCTGTCTTCACTGATACTATGCTGTTTTACTAATGAGTGATGTTTATTTCTCTAAAAAAAGAAAATATTTTAATAAAAATATTATTTGTCTGTAATGTGAGTTTTATGAATGTTTATATTTAAATTTATGACCCATGTTAAAATTGAAATTATTATTTTAAAATTTAAAAAAAATTTGAAACTATTATTACTATTACATTTTTATGTTGTTTTAATTGAAAATATTTCATTTGTTTTATTATTTATTTATTTATTATCTTGTTTATTTTATTTCTTATTTACATATGCTCCATAATTTTCCATATACATTTATATATGTAGTTATTTATATGTGTGTGTGCCTCATTTTACTCAGGTGAGTGCTTCTTTTGCACCTTATGCCTCGGGTTATATGGAGGTCTTAGTGAGTTTGCCTAGTGCCCTTGATAACACTGGTTGGTGCTTGTTTTTTTTTTTCTTTTTTGTAATTGAGAAGTGAAAGGGAAAAAAGTAGAAAATGAGCTGAAAACAAGGGACAACAGCAAGAGTTGAAAAGCAAACGGCTAACCAAACTGAGCCTTAATGATTAATAGGACAGGACTTGCTTAGGAGGGATATCTTACACATGGATTTGTCTCTGAGATTTGAAACTTGAATTTTAAAGAAGCAAAATGAGTCCTCAGTTCTATACTTGCAGTGGTCTGGTGGTAATGGTGAGGAAGCATATATGACTGAAAGATAAAACAATAAGGAACTAGGCTGCTGTGTTGGAAAAGGAAAGACCCTGTTTGCTGGGGATATGTAGAACAATACCAGTTCACTTGCTGTCTCTTAAATGATATTTCCATGATATATCAACCAATAACTCCTTATATTATCTTATCTGGTGTAATCTGAATTAGATACAGCTAATAAGGTTCTTGATTTTGTCTTATTTTGCAGGAAAAGACTCTTCCAGATGATAAATGACCTTCCATCCATATTTGAAGTTGTCACAGGAAATTCCAAGCAACCAAAAGACCAATCTGCCAATCACAATGGCAGCAGCAAAAGCAAATCAAATGCTAAGGCGGTATTGATTTTTTTCCGTCTGTATTCCTTTTATATGCGCCTCTCTTATTTAATGTCACATTGATAACTTGCTGTTTGCAGTCTCGCCAATCTGAACCCCAGACTAAGATGGTAAAGATGTCTCCACCATCAAAGGACGAGGATGAGAGTGGGGAAGTCAATCAAGAGGATGATGAACAGGGCGCCACTTGTGGTGCATGTGGAGATAGCTACGGCACTGATGAATTCTGGATTTGCTGCGATATCTGCGAGAGATGGTTCCATGGAAAATGCGTGAAGATTACACCTGCAAAGGCTGAACATATCAAGCATTATAAGTGCCCAAGTTGCAGTAGCAAAAGGGCTAGAGTTTGAAAGTTAGGTCCGAAACTGGACTTACAACCAGTTGAAATGAAGCAGGCAAGGTTCATAGCTTTGTTGTCACAGTTTGGAAGTAAAACAGAGTAGCTCTTTTAGTTGATGAATGAATGTTGCAGTTTTTTTAGTTTCATCCGTGTGCTTCTGCTTTGTTTTCGGGACCGACCAATGTGGTGGCAAAATCATTCGTTGGAAGGCCGATTAAGAGAACCGCAATATTCGGTTGTCTGAAAGAATTCTTCTATTTTTATTGAATGTTATTTGCTAATAACTGACTTTTGTTTAAGGTCTAATTCATAAACTAATGATTTTTGCTTCTTTTGGAATTTCACTGTCTGACCCTATACCGACAGTACTCCATTTCATATGCCTCCAAGATTAACAAAAATATTAAATGTAGTTTACCCTTTTTCTTTCTCATAAATAATACCTGTCTAAATGGTAACTTAATTAACGAAACATTATATATATATATATATATTGAATAGAATATTATGGCTCTGTTTGGTAAACAACGGTTTGAGCTAAAATTAGAGGTTTGACCGGTTAAATTTGTTAATTTGGATGTTTGGTAAATAATATATTAGAATAGTGGATTAGAGTAAAATCTCTAATTTTAAAAAAGTTAATAGGAGCTTTTTAGAATTATAGGTTTTAACTTAAGAGTTGTAAAGACCTTTTTACCTTAACAATTATAAAAAAATTTCAAATAACTTAAGTTTAACATTTTTTTTAATTTTAATTATTCACCTTCATGTATTTACATTGTGACATTTGTAAAATAATATTTTTTTTTATTATAACACATTTATATTTGTATTTAAGTTTAATAATTAATTAAATTTTATTAAAAATAATTATATAAACAATAAATTAATATATAGAACCTTCAAATATATTTAGAAATGTTATATTAAAAAATTATTTTTCATAATCTAATCAATACTAATAGATACAAAATATTGATAACTAATAAACTATTCAAACAAATATCAAATATAATCATGTCCTTAAATGTCTTTTTGCTTGTTTAAATAATCAAACAACTATCAGCTATCGGTTAATTTTACCAAACATTTTTATATAATTAGCTAATATAATTCGTTAGTTAAATCAGCTAATGCAACCAGCTATCAACTATCGGCTATCCCGTAATTACCTATTATAGTTTTTAATTGAGTCGTTTAAGTTCATTGGTTACATTAAATTTAATATAAATATTTTATATTACTAATTAATTTGCTTATAAAAAAAATTTATTAATTAATTAATTATTTGATAATAAAATATAGAAATCATATTTCTCTTTTCTCCCCCCCCCCAACCCAAAAAAAAAAACTTGAGTATTTAAATGAAGGGTTCTACTTGCAATCCCAAACTTCTGTCCCAATTGCGATTAGCCAAATTTAAATTAAAACCCTAAAAAAGTAGAGGAAATCATCGACGAGTTGAAAAATTTAGGGGGAAAAACCCATACAATGCACGGAACAGATGAGCTAAGCATAGATGAGTTGGCTTCAAATCTCTCTACGTATAAGGAACAGCTTCTGCAGGTTTCGATTTTTTTCTTCAAATTTTCGACTCAATACTCGCAATAAGCTTTAATTTGCAAGAAGATTTTTCTGCCGAATTAAACATATTACGAACCATGCATATGTTTGGACTAGATTCTTGTTTTCGAATGAATAATTTGTGTTTTAGGTTTTTGTTTTTATTACTACTATGTAAAAAGAGGCATTTCATGATTAACTTTGCTTGTTGAATAATTGGAAGAATTTTATGTGTTCTGGTTAATTTTATCCAACAGGACTTGCAAGACCCGACTAATTAGCTGATTTTGGTAAAAATCAGGTTAGACAGCTTCTGGCCGATGATCCTGGAAATGTTGAATATGTGGACATGGAAAAGGAACTCGCTGAGGTGATTCTTTCTTATGATTATTTTCTTTTTGTTTGTTCTTACATTTTATTTTTATTGTAGCTTTATCTTCTTTCTTGTTTGTTCTTTGCCCTGTTTTGTCATGTCATGGTTACAATACGGTTATTCTGTGTGGAAATGGATCCAACACTAACCGTCACCAAAAAGTGATCAAATATCAGTTTTAGATTGTGGGTGTTTTTTAGATGTGAATTTTTTTGATAAGGTGATGAAAATATCATTTCTCTTCCTTCCCTCTTTTGAAGGAATCAACATGTTGCTCAAAGAAGCAACATCAATTAACTGCTAATGGTAATGGCACTGCTGGAGGTTTGTTTTCATTTGAGTGTTGAAAAGGTGAGGGTGGTTCATATATTAAAAGAGTTCATAGCTGCAGAATGTGAACTTTAGCGAGAAAAAGAAATTTCTGAAATATTTAGCTTTGGCAAGATGCCCATCACTTTCATATTGATTCCTTTGCAGGTGTGCTATGTGTCGTGATGGTCAGCCTGCTTCTCATTCACCTGATTTGCGATGTTCATCTTGAGATTCTAAGTTTGAAATATGATAAAATTCAACCTTTATTGTTTTACTAAATATATAGGCTTGTTTAGATGTATGCTTGTGCTGAAACTTTGGCATGCAGGTGATTGCTCTTACAGAGGAACTGCTTGCAACTGCGAAGCAAAATGAGATCCCTGCATCAGATATTGGGGCTAGTATTAGCGCACCCGCTGCACAATCGAAGGTGATTAAATTACCTAATGAATCGTTGATTTACTTTTGTAGTTAATTTTGTTTAGCAGAAGCAGTACTTTATTCACAAAGGCAAGATTCTGAATTGAAATGGAAACTTTATTTCCTTTTTTACAAATTTTGTAATTGTACGTGCGAGATGTCACAGATTAGTTTACTACCCAATTTTGTCACATAACCAGTCCTGTCATATGAATGTATTTAATGTAAGAAGTTCTTGGATATCATAACTGTGGTAGCATACGTTGTGTAGTTGGGACAACTGATTGAAAAAACATTTTTTTCACTGGAATTGAACTTCCTAATCTCTAACCATTTCCTTGGTTTTAGTTCATTACATGCATTGGAAAATTCATTTGGTCAAGCAGGGAACCTGAAACATTCTTTGAATATATATTCTTGCTGGTGCATGAGTTCTCTTTATTCATTTAGTCACTAACATCTGATAAATGTTTTTCGTTTATCTAGGGAACCGTGAAAACATCAGATTATGAGGATAAATTTCCCGTTGGCACGAAAGTTCAGGCTGTCTGGAGCGAAGATGGAGAGTGGTATGCTTAGAAACAAGGCTATTTTTTGTTTTAGCCGCTAGTTTCTTCCCTTCCCATATCTTTTACCTACTTTTCTGTTGGATTTGTTTTATATTTAGGTATGATGCAACTATTGAGGCTATTACACCAAATGGGTATCATGTCTCTTACGATGAATGGGGGAACACAGAAGAGGTAATATTCTGGTTGCTATGAGACTCTTGCATAAATAGTTCTTGTGTAAATAGATCTATAGCATTCTGATTATGCGTTCTTTATATAAAGAAAATTGGTAATTCCATGTTGGATTTATTGGAAGAAATTGTGCTTTTGGAAGTCTAGCGTGCATGTGCGCACACACACACACGGACAAACAAACATGCATGTACTTGCACAGCATCTTATACTATTGCATTAGTTTCCCGAACAACATGAAATTTGAAATTCTTGATTCGAAAGAAAGAAAATGGGATTCGAAACAAAGAAAATGGGAGGCTTAAGTTACTTGACACTTGGATCCATAACTAGATGATGATTTGTCAATTTATACTATTGAATAATCCACAGAGCTACATGTAGATGATTACATGGTGAAATAGAGAGGCTTTTTAGTGAAACTCTGGGCAGTTTATATAAGAATCTGAAGAGAAGACTGAAAAAGAGCAGCAGCAAACTTTTGATGCGACAATAAGTGAAGAGTCCTTAATGTCTGATTTGCCAGTTGGGCTTTTAATCTTTTCATTTCCGAATATTATTATTTTTGTTTTCTTCTTAGCTTAGTAAATAAAGGGTTTGATTAGTTTGACACTCAAATGGGTAAATATAATCAGCTTTTAGGAGTGTCTCCAAGGTTTATTTGATCCAAGTTTTCTTCCCTGAATTTTTTTGGGTCTGAGTTATGTTGATGAAATCAGCATTTTTTACCACAAGGGCACAACTTATGTTTTCTGCCGCTTGTCAATACCATCAAGTACCTTTTACCATGTGCAATTTCAATTCCAGGTGGATCCTGCCAATGTAAGGGAGATTGAATACAATGCTTTGCTGGAAGCTGAGAAGGTTGCCGAAGCTACAAAACAAGCTATCAAACGTAAGATCGCACAGGCTGCTTCTGTTGATTTTCAATCTCGAAGTTTACCAGCAAAGCTTCGAATAGCTTCTGATGACCCTGAGGATGTGGTAAGATACTCTTTGCTGCTTCCATACAAATTCTAGATTTTGCTGAGGGGAGCCTGAACTTAAGTCTATTTTCATGTTTAGCGACTTTTGATATTCCTAAAAATGTCTTTTAAAATGGAAGTTTATGGATAATGGTACTTGGTTATCCTGAATGGATTGATTTTAAACTTATGGTTTACATCTAAAAAGGAGCTATGGTTGATACTCTTGAAAATTCTAGAGCTTTAATGCATTTACTTTCTACTTGTGATTTCTAAATGCTGTAATTTTCAATCAAATCATTTCTACCTACTTCCTTTTATTGAAAATTTGGCAGAAGTTTATTTTCTACTGACTTGATGATTTCTTGCATGTGGTTCATAGAAAGCTGCCAAACGGAAGAAGATACATGCTTTCAAGTCAAAGATGCGACTTGAACAACTTGAAGTGGCTCAAAATAAGCGTCAGAATGCTTGGCAGCAGTTTCAGACAACCAAAGGCAAGACTAAAAAGGTCTGTCTGCTAAGCATTTTATAAGATTTCCCAATTTTGAACGATTGGTCCTTGCTTAAAGGAGGTTTTTTCTTGCCAAGGATGACACCGTTTCTTTTATAAGATGTTCCTTTGGTAGTGTTTGAACAATTCAGTTATTATTTAATAATGGTGAGAGTACAATTTTCTTGATGTTGTTAACTTAATCTGGAAAAGGGTATAAATGTATCAGATAATATGTTGGTAAACACTATAGCTCTTTTAGGCTGCCCTTTGCAAGTAATTTCTCGTTTGCTGATAATTGAGAACAAATTATTTAATAAGAACTTAAGACTGAAATATATTAGTTCCATTGACAGGTTGGTTTTTTCTCGGGGCGTAAGCGAGAGAGCATATTCAAGTCACCGGATGATCCTCAGGGTAAGGTTGGTGTGACAGGAAGCGGAAAGGGGTTGACAGATTTCCAGAAAAGAGAAAAGCACTTGCATCTCAAGGGTGGTAATGTTGAGATAAGTGATGACTAGGCAGGTAGAGTTACCTGATCTACTTTTGGTTGCCTTAGCTTTGTTTAGCACTCCACTGGGTAGTTTGACAAGTTCTCAATTGGGGACTGTCGTAGACATGAACTTCCCATCACTCTTGCCTGTATTTTGTGCTTGCAACTTCTTGATCATACTAAATTTCAGTGCTATGTATATCTCTTTCTGCCTTTTTTGTTCGGTTATTTTCTTGATGCTTCTACAGTCTTTAATATTTGTTTAGAGTGAAAGAGAGGAAGCTAGGGATGGTAGTGGCTAGTATATTTGTTTATTTGAAATACTAGAATCGTTTATCAATGAATCATGTTAATGTAGCAAAATGTTTTAAGAGAATGTTTTGCTGAAATGGGTTTCCAAAACTAGTTGCTATGTTAGAACAATCATATGAAAGTATCATTATTGTTCATCTTTGTATTAATTATCATTTTATAATTTCTTTTCCTGTTGATTACGTTTCCAAAGATACACATGTAACTTACGGGGACGCTTTAACTTCCATGACGCCTTCCAATTAAAGCGTGAGATGGACCAACACAATTGTTATCATGTTTAGAAAGTATGTACGTTATACCAACAGAGAACGTACCTTTAAAGTCTCACTTTCGATATCTAATTGGTCGAGTAGTTAAGGATGTTTATGTTGTTTTATGTTGTATGAGTTCAAATATCGCTATTTGCTTTAAGAATGTAATGCATTTCTATTTAATAAAATGCATGAAAATTAAGTGCCCAGTATATTTTTTTTGAACTTTGGGTGCTTGAAATATTTTTTTGTAAAAATGTGTAAAGTTTTAACCGTTATAATTTTAAGTGTCTAAAGCTTATACTGTTATAACTTTAGGTGTGACTGTTAAAGGGTGTTAAAAAATTGTTAACCAATTAATGTTTGACACGTGTCATGTTTTTTTTCAAAACTAAAAACTTAAAACAATTTTTTATAAAAACTTTTAGTTTTTTATAAAATTTTAAAATTTTGTAATTTTTACAAAACAATCCTTAAATCCCTAAAATTTTTTAAACCCAGACCCCAAATCACTGCCAAAAACGTCGAATGATGTGCAGTCAAACGTCGAATGCAAAATTGACGTTTGGCTGGTACGTCGTTTGGCGTTTTTGATGATGTTATGTTGGAGGAAATGATCGCATATGTCCGACGACCAAAAGTGTGTGCTCATGCGCGGTGATTTTCGGGTTTGGGTTTGAGAAATTTTAGAGATTTAGGGACTGTTTTGTAAAAATTGAAAATTTTAGGATTTTATGAAAAATTAAGATTTTTGGGTGTTTTTTTTTAAATTTTTAAAAAATTAAATTAGTGCCACATGTCAAGCATTGATTGGTTAATTTTTTAACACCCTTTAACTGTCATGCACCTAAAAGTGCAATGGTTGAAACTTTGAGCACCTATTTTTATAAAAAAATACTTTAGGCACCTAAAGTTCAAAAAAGATATACTTTGGACACATATTTTTCATTTAAGCCCTAAAAAAGATCCCACTTCCGAATAATAGTTCTTATACTAAATATTGAGAAATTTCTTTATCCACCGGCAATTTTTTCACACGGTGTTTATCACTTGTGTAGATGGAACCCATCGAGTACATTAGACCTTGTATGAGAATTGTAAGTAGTTATAATAATGAGATCGTAAATATAAGTTTTAGTGACAATATTGTAGACGTCAATGATAAGTAAATTTGTTATAGTAGATGAGACTGCCCATCATATTGTTGAGATAAGATATCGATAACTCTCAAAGGTGGACATACGTTAAGCCTCCATGCACAGAATGCATGCAACTACTAATCTCATAAGCAGAAGTATCTGATGCTTGATCATAACATGTGAGTGCTTGTTATGAGAACAAGTACACTAAACATGAACCACTATGAAAGTTCCATTTAGTATCCACTTAAGTGTCTGTGGAAATATTCTTATGTGTCGATTGTGTAAATATTCTTTTGTGAAATTAACTCATCCTGTATGTTCAATATCATATTTCATGAATCGATGAACGCTTAGGGTAGGATGTTTGGGCGTATAACACAATACATATGATGGTCGTGTAGGGACAAAGTAAGTTTAGGTGGCAAAACATAAATGTTTGAAAGTGGGAGAAAATTCAAAAATAAACTAATTTTTAAAACAATTTATATAAAAAGATAAAAATAAATAAAAATTTTCGGGGGTAGGGAAGCAATTGTCCCTCCCCACCCTTAATAGCTTCGTCACTGCATGGAGTGGTTAAGAGAGAATCCATCACCCTAGGTGATACGGGGTTACATGTTCTATCGAGGGGACATTATTCTATTCACCATGTTAAGCAATTATTTAACATTTGGTATATACATTTTCATATGTAGTGAAGCGAGAAACTATATCATAGACCTTTCTCACAATGTCATCTATGGTTCAACCAATAAAAATCATCTACTTCATTAATTTTTTTATGCTATCTTTTTATCAACTGAATTTTTACTTGGTGAAATTTGTTTTTTAATTTGATTTATAGTAAATATGGGTAAAATTCACTTGGTAAAAAGACACCATGAAAAAAAATTAATGAAATACGTGATTTTTGTTGATTGAGACCATACACGACATGATGCGAAGAGCTCATGATATAATTTATCGTAGTGATACTTAGTTGTCAATGGTAGTATATACATTCGACATTTGAATTTTACAGCCAACTCTTGTCATCCATCTCCATATCATATTTCAATCACGTTACCGATATGCACTTCAACGATATCATCTAGCCCAACATCATCACACTCATTCAACTTAACATATTACAAAAGGTGTATACTCATCGTACAATTGGAAATATTCAACATTTATTCAATTTTAGCCAAAATACATTTATAAGGACACCAGTGACAGAATTTGACATTATTTATTGAGGGATCATTTAAAATATTTTAAATTTAAAGAAGATCAATAATAAAACTATAATATATTTTTTAACGGGTTAAAGAATAATTTTACTATAGAATTTTTTAATCTTTTAATATCTTTGTGAAAGCCATTACCTCCACTAGTCCCATGAACGTTTCGAGACTATGAGTGAGTACACAACTATCCATCATGTTGCCATGAAATATAGACGTAATTGCGCATAGCGCTAATGAATAATATTAGAGAAGCGTTAATCCAAGAATTAAAATAAACAGTAAAATAAAATTTTATATTATTATTAAATCGAACAGAATATAAACTACAAGAGTATTCGAAGGCCTTGAAAAATGAAAGATAAATTAGTGAATTTGTGGAAAATTCTTAGTGTGGATAGCTAAAGTAGTGGAGGTAGACTTAATTGAGAAGTCGAACCACTATAAATCATTGTGCAATTTTTTAATTTTTAATTGCTTCCACCAATTTCACTCGAAGGCCAATTTACCCCTCTTGGCGTATTCGATTGATCGATTCAAGCCCAATAATTGGTATCAGAGCTTCGTTTCTACATCGGATTAACATCCTAGAGTAAATCCTTGAAGTGCTCAATCTTTCTACATCAATCGAAGCTTATGACACAATCCATCACCAAACTTCCTTGCCAACTATTCTTATTGGAAGAATGAGTTGATGATCTTCATTCAATCCGTTCATTGCAAGTTTTGGGAGATTATTGAAGATGGCCCTAAACTTCTACAAAAGAGGGTTGGAGACATTCTTGTCCCCAAAGATAGGAATGAATGTACTGGTTAAGAAAGGAGATAAATGGAACTCAACTTAAAGGCCACACATATGCTCTTGTGTGATTTTGGCCCGGAAGAATACTCCAAAGTCTCATCTTGTGATGATGCCAAAAAAGTATGGGACAAGCTTGAAGTCACATATGAAGGAACCAACGAGGGGAAGAAGACCAAAATTAGACTTCCCAACCTCAACTATAAGAACTTTAAGATGGACCCAGAAGAAGACATCAAAGCTATGTTTGATTGATTCTCTGTCATAGTCAATAAGCTTAAAAATTTGTAGAGGAGATTTCAGAGAACAAGCTTGTGGGGAAGTTGATCTATTCACTTCCTAATTCACGTGATTCTAAGAATGTTGTTATCATCGAAGCAAAGAACTTAAAGATGCTCAAGCTTGACGAGCTAATGGGATCTTTTCTCACCCATGAAATGAAGATGTCCAAGGAGAAGAAGAAAGAAGAAAGAAGAAGAGGAAAATGAAGAGATGAATGTTGTTCTTAAATCCTCTACAAATCAACAAGAAGAATCAAGTGAAGAGGAAGATGTAGATGGAAAGATGGTCAAGCTCTTGAAGAAGCTCAAAAGATTCCCATGAAATGAAGATGTCCAAGGAGAAGAAGAAGATGAAAATGAAGAGATGAATGTTGCTCTTAAATCCTCTACAAATCAACAAGAAGAATCAAGTAAAGAGGAAGATGGAGATGAAAAAAAGGTCACGCTCTTGAAGAAGCTCAAAAGATTCATGAAGGGCGAGAATGAAGAATCAAGACATGAATTAAGAATGAAGAGAGGTCCTATCATTTGCTTCGAGTGCAAGAAGCCGGGGCACGTCAAGTATGGTTTCTCTCAACTCAAGAAAAAGGGATCAAGCCATAAGAAGAAAGTGTTTGTGGCTATATAGAGTGATGACGAAGACTCCACCGATGATGAAGTAGCCAACCTATGTCTCATGGCCATCGAAAAAGATTCAAGGATAACTTCAATTTCATATACATTTGATAAATTACAAGATGCCTATGATGATTTGATTTTAGAATTTGAAAATTATATTTTGAAAAATAAGAAAATGGTTTCAAAATAGAAAATTGAAAATGATTCGCTTTCTAAAACAAATTTTGAACTTGAAGTAAAATTTAAGGACTTTGAGCAAAAGAATTTTGATTTACAAAACTTGCTTCATGTTGAGAGGCTCGAACGATCAACCGAATATGCCAAGAGGGGGTGAATTGGGTTTTTGCTTTGGTGGATGAAAAGCTAAGCAATAAAAATATGACACAATGATTTATAGTAGTTTTGCTACTCAACCGAGTCAACCTACACTAGCTTAGCTATCTACAGTAACGATTTTCTCAAATCCACTAGATTTGCTTTCCTTTTTCCGGGTTCAAGGAGATAACCCTTACAACCAAGACTTATACCCCCAAAGTCTTGAAAGCACCCTCTTACAAGAGAAAAACAAATATAGCAAACTAGGAAAATTTCACTAGGTAAAAAGTTTGCAAATTAAGCTCACACCCAAAATCTTAAATCCTTGAGCAAATGTGGCAGTTTGGCTCACTAGTGTTTTCTAAAAGAAATATGACAATTTAAGCACAAAACTTGATTTCTCAATACATGAATGTTGGCAAGTTGTTTCTTATTTTTTCATAGCTGCTTGAATAGATCTTTTAAACCTTCTAATGGCTTCATGACCGTTACTAGCCGTTGGGGTTGATTATAGCCGTTGAGGACTTTATTTCCAGCAATAAGTGCAGTCTGGGTATGTCGATATCGGTACACGGGCTTCAGGTATCGGTACCTACCTCAAAATAGAAAGAGTCGTTGGACAATTTTACACTGGGTATCGGTACACGATACAAGTGTATCGGTACACCCCCTTGAGTGTCGGTACAGTTGAAGCCGTATCGATACTCTATTTGGCTACTAGAAAATCAGACCTTTAGGGACAAAATGACATATCGGTACACGAACAACCGTACCGATACAGGCTCTTTTGGGTATTGGTACGCTTAATATTGTACCGATACTTAGAGCCTGCTTTTTACAATTTGGCTATTTAAAATCATTTTAAGCATGTCAAAAACCCTTTGAAAACTTTCAAATATATTTTTCAAGTTTATGAACTTTTGAAATATTTTTGCAAATTTGTTTAAGTCTAAAAGTATTTTTCATTTAAGTTATATCAAAATCAAATATCTCAACACTTCAAAAAGTTCATGAAGATCATCAAAAAGAATTGGGTGATCTTAGAAAAGAAAAAGATTTGATTTACAAAAGTTTTAAAAAGAAAAATTGAGATTGTTATAAAACAAATTTTGTAAAATCAAATTTTTATCGAAGACAATCTAGTTCCCCTAGATTTTTCAAAGGAAAAATGTCTAAAAATATTTGGATTTTCAAAGAAAAATGATAAAATTGAAAAATGGATTCCTAAGGGGACAAAGATTTTTGATACTAATGCCAATGGATCCAAAGCAATTTGGATACCAAACCAAAAATGATTGTCTTTTTGTATTTTGCAGGTGTGCTTGAGCATTGATAAGCAAAATTCAATTTTGGGAGCGCTTAACACACAAAGGAGAAGGACATTTGAAGAAGGAGAAACTTAACATCTTACCTTGGTTCAAGTGGTAAAATTTTGTGTTTCATGCATTTGCTTGATCATGTCTATATTATTTAATTTCATTATTTGATTAAAACATGTTTTGTATGACTCTATGTTGTGCCTAATTACATATAGATAGGGGAGTCTCAATTGCATGAATTACATGTTTTTAGCCTAGCATGCTTATATCTATATTTTTGGCCTTAAACTTGTAATGTTTGGTTAAATCTTGGTTAATACATGCTTTTCATGTTTTAAATGTTGTATTTTGAGAAGTATGTTGTTAATTTGTGACAAAAATGATCAAAATGTATATCTAGACCTCTTAGAGCCTTTGTATGAACTTAAGACTAAGTTGTAAGACTTTTTAAGTTGATTTTGCTGCATATTTTCACCAGTTTGTTCTCTCGATAATGGTACAACCCATATCGTATCGAACCAGTATCGATACGGACGTCTCCATACCGATACATACAGTCAAAAAGTGACAATTTGATCTCCTTTTTGCCATACCTTATATGTATATTGATTTATTTTCATAAATGGCATGTTTATTGAACTTCTTGTGTTTAAATAATTTACTTTCTTTGAAATTCAATATATTTCTTTTGAATATTTGGATTAACATTCTTTTGTTGCTTGATTAAGGGAGAGCCATTTTTACTCTCCATTGTTATCCTGAACTTAATTGTGGTTTCAAACTTAATTTTAAATTATTTTTGATATAACAAAAGGGGAAATATGTTTGAAAAAAATCAATTTTAAAAAGAAAAATGGGGAGCATAAACATTTTCTAAAAATATTCTCTTTTTCTAAAATTATTTTTCTAAGGAGAAGATCATCAAAATAATTTTTCAAGTGGTTCCGTTATATCAAAAAGAGGAGATTGTTGAGATATTGATTTTGATATAACTTAAATGAAAAATGTTTTTGGACTTAAACAAATTTGCAAAAATAATCCAAAGTCCATTAACCTGAAAATATGTTTAGAATAGTTTTTAAAGGATTTTTGACATATTTAAATACTTTCAAAATAGCCAAAGTGTCAAAAACTAATTGTGAGTACCGGTCAGGATGTTCGCGTACTGATGCCGAACAACTAGTACCGATATACTCTTTATTTCCCCAAGGGTTTTAGTTTTCCAATAGCCAAACGTCATAACGACGGCCAAGCTCGTACCGATACGCTTGGTCTCGTACCGATACTCAAGTTTTGCGTACCGGTACCCCTTGCAAAAATGTTGTAATGACTCTTTCTATTTTAAGGCAGATATTGATACCCAAAGTCGCGTACTGATATTTAAGGTTGCAAAGCTACATTTAATATTGGAAATTAAGTCCCCAACGGCTCTAATCAATCCCCAACGGTTAGTAACGACCACAAACTTATTAGAGGGTTTAAAAGACCTTTTCAAGCATCCATGGAACAACAAGAAACATCATTGCCAACATTCATGTATAGAAAAAAATATTTTGTGCTTATAAAGTCTATTTTTTAATTAAAATACACTTGTGAGCTTAATTGTTATATTTGCTCAAGTGTTAGGTTTTGAGTGAGAGCTAAAATTGTAAACACAATTAAATTGTGAGGTTTTCTTTGTTTGCTAAATTTGTATTCTCTTGTGAGAGTATCTCAAAGCTTTGGGGTATAAGTTTTGAGGGTTTGTAAAGGTTATCTCCTTGAGCCTTAAAAAAGGAAAGACAAATTAGTGAATTTATGGAAAATCCTTAGTGTAGATAGCTAAGGAAGTGGAGTTAGACTTAGTTGAGAAGTCGAACAACTATAAATTATTGTGCAATTTTTTAATTTTTAGTTGCTTCCACCAATTTCACTCGAAGGTCAATTTACCCCCTCTTAGTGTATTCGGTTGATTAATTCGAGCCCAACAAAATATCTATTCTTTTTTATATAAAATCTACGTATTGATCCTTGAACCCAACGATTCAAAACCCAAAACTCAAAATCATAAATCCTAAAACCTAAACAAAATATCTAAACTTTAAATCAAACACGTTTGTAAAAAATAAAATTTCTACTCCCGATATGTGAAATATATTTTGTATTGTATATATATGTATCTTATATATTAGTTATATACTTAAGAATCCTCTTACGTTCACTTGGAAATCACCAATTTGCTTTGAATTTTACGTTCTCTCATTAGGTAGAGCCGAAGAGATCACAAATTCAATCTTCAAATCCATCTTTGCTTCGTACTTAGAATCAAGATTATGTGGCAACACATTACATAGCATTAGCTTTATATATATAAACGAAAAGTTTCCACAAACGCCATTAATTTTATAGTTTAAAATTTTAATTTAGGGTTTAGAGGTTTAAGGATAGAGTTTAGATGTTAAGTTTTAGGGTTTAGAATAATATGATTAGGTATTTGGGTTTTAACCTATATATAAACCTTAAATTGTAATCATAAAACTTAAATTCTAACCACACCCTATAAATTCAAAACTCATACGCTTAAACTCTATATACATGTGTTTTAATTTAATCACATCATTTATTAGACGATGAGATGGCGATTCTCAAGTCTACAATGCCGATATCATTTCTCTTCCTTTGCATCTCACTTTGCTCTTCAACAGACGAAGGTTTTCCGCAATGCTTTTCATCTCATTTACCACCTTCCAACATAACTTACGATGTTATCTTCACCCAAAACAGTTCTGAATATTCATCCATTTTGCATTCTTCCATACGAAATTTAAGGTTCTCAATGCTTCCAAACCCTACTACTTGGTCACCCCCTACAACGAGGCTCATATCCGGGCAACAATAATCTGTTCCAAGGAATACCACATGAATGTTCGAGTTCGAAGTGCAGGACATGATTATGAAGGCCTCTCCTACACATCCGATGTTCCATTTTTAATCATAGACCTCTTCCGTGTCTGATCCGTCACCGTTGACATAAATAGTGAACATGCATGAGTTGGTGCTGGTTCGACTCTAGGTGAATTATACTACAGCATTTCTGCCAAAACTAATGTCCATGGATTCCCTTCGGGGAGTTGTCCCACTGTAGGGGTGGGGGGACACATCAGTGGAGGCGGATTCCGTACTATGTTTAGGAAATACGGTTTAGCAGCCGACAATGTTATCGATGCCAAGATGATTGACGTTAACGGAAAGATTCTTTGACAGAAATTCAATGGGAGAAGGTCTGTTTTGGGCAATCAGAGGAGGTGGAGGAGCAAGCTTCGGAGTTATCTTCGCATGGAAACTTAGATTGGTACGTGTTCCTCCAACTGTAACTGTTTTTCAAACCGTAAAGACATTGGAACTTTGGAAGAGGGAGCAACCAAACTTGTCCAAAAGTGGCAACGCGTTGCACATAAGCTCCATCCGGACCTTTTCATCCACGCGGTTATAGGAGTTACAAGTCCGAATTCGAATCGAAACCTAACCGTTCAAGTCTCTTTCGACTGCTTATTTCTCGGGACTACAAAAAGACTCCTCCATTTGATACAAGGTAGTTTCCCCGAGCTCGGTGTAGCTCGGGTAAACTGCACCGAGATGAGTTGGATCCAATCCGTCCTTTACTTCGCCGGACACTCAATTACCGAACCCGTAGACGTTTTACTCAACAGAACAACACAATCAACGCAATTCTCCAAAGCCAAGTCGGACTACGTGAAGGAAGAAATCCCAGAAACGGGGATACAGGAATTATGGAAAATGGTTAAGGAGAAAGAGACGACAATGTTGATCCTAACACCATACGGAGGAAGAATGGAGGAAATAAGCAGTTCAGCAACTCCTTTTCCTCATAGAAGTGGGTATTTATACGGTATACAGTACATCATTACATGGGAAACAGGAGAGGAAACGAGGAAAAACGTAGGGTGGATGAGAAGGCTGTATAAGTACATGGAACGTTATGTGTCGACGGCCCCCAGGGCAGCGTATTTCAACTACAGGGATCTTGATTTGGGGAGGAACAGCTACCCGAATACAAGCTATGCGGAAGCAAGCGAATG
This sequence comes from Hibiscus mutabilis, assembly GCA_019671005.1. Classification (NCBI taxonomy): domain Eukaryota; kingdom Viridiplantae; phylum Streptophyta; class Magnoliopsida; order Malvales; family Malvaceae; genus Hibiscus; species Hibiscus mutabilis. Next base: position 4,219,385 of record CM033731.1, on the reverse strand, counting down.
GGGCTGGAGATACTTCCACAATAATTTCGACCGAGTGGTTCGAGTGAAAACTTCAACTGATCCTCGCAACTTATTTTGGAATGAGCAGAGCATTCCCGTCTTACCGTGAGAGAATTAGTTATGTTACCGACAGAAAATTCTGAATAAACGTTCTCCCTTCTTATCAATAAGAAAAGTAAATCAAAAGATGTAAGTCGAAAAGATATGCAAGACAAGAACAATGTTTTCAGACGCATACATTCAAAAGACTTGAGTGAGGGTGATGAGTACAATGGGTACTAAAAATAAATGGATTTATAGTCGATACACTAGCGGTGAAAACTGAAAGTTTTTACAAGCGTCTTAGTTTTAGGGTTTAGGCTCTTAGTTTAGGGTTTAGGGGTAAGGGTTTAGAATTTAGGGACATTTGTTAGAATTTAGGGTTTAGGGGTTTAGGGGTAGGGCTTAGAGGTTGGGGTTTAGTTTTTAGGGTAATATGGTTAAGATTTATGTTTTAACTTATAAACCTTGAATTATAACCCTAAACCTTAAATTTTAACCACTATCCCTAAATTCTAAACCCTTACACCTAAACTAAGACTCTAAACCCTAAAACTAAGACACTTGTGGATACTTTCAGTTTCCACCGCCAGTGTATGAAATAATTACCCAAAATAAATTTACAGAAAACTACTTCAATAAAACTCGAGTTGTGAAATCCACTGATTGGTCTAATGGTCTTGGATGCTCATTTGTTTCATTCTTTATCTGAGTTCGAACCTCAACATTTACCTTAGAAATATTATTGTTGTCAAATCCATTTCGGAACTATCAGGGGCCAAAATTAATGACTCTTAATATTTTTATTATCGTATTTATTCGAATGCAACTCAAAGATTTAGAGGGTCATGTTTGTTTACTTATTCCGTGCGCGGTAGAGTAACTTTTGAATAAAAGGTATATGTTTTGTTGTTGCTAAAAACACTTTTGAAGCGGATATAACAAACATTTACAAAACTCTGCTGTAGTTGATGTTTAAGACTTTAAGGTGCAAAAGCCTTGAACGAAGGAACAAACAAACAAGGAAGACCATGAAAGGACTAGCAAAGGCGATATTTCTGCAACAATCAGACACCAAACACAAATTTATTGTGAATCGATTATGGAGTGTTTCAAATAATACATCTTTACCACACTTGTCTGTATACCACAAAATCCCAAATAGACTTTCATATACAAATTATCAAAGTTTGTATGCTCGTCTGTTTCCCCAAGCTCACACCCGAACCCGATCCACCACTAGTTTTTGTGCAGGTTGTTTCGTTCCTCATCTCCTTGGTTGCCTTTTTGCTTTTTTCTTTCACGTCCAAGGTCATTATCGTAACCATAAACTAATTTAAAAAAAAAACACTGTATGTCACACATGGACAGAAAAAAAAATGATCAAAAAGCGTCTTCAAGGTTGCCAAGGTGCCGGAGGTGGTGGCGGTGTGGGAAACATTGGTGGAACAGCAGAAAAAATGGTATTCTTGTCGATCCCGGTTGACTTCTCACCGGACAATGCCACAAGTGCAGCAACCAAACCCGCATTGCCTGCAAGAGTTGGTTCTGTGTAGTTGTAGTTGGTGCGAACGTCACGGAATCCATCATGCTTGTCAGGTCCAGCAACCATGGCTCCCACAATCGTGTTTGGGTTGGGCTTTGTCGTATCCCTCCATTTCCATCCCCCTTTACAGCTATATTTGACATTATTCTTGGGGATAGATGCACCTCTATGGTGAACATGCTTTGGGTAATGGTTACCGAAGCCCACGACATAACTCATTTTCCGAGGATTTTTGCCGAGAATATAATCAATCTGCCAAAATAACAGCCAGGAGAACAAATTATTGGCCGCCCTGCTTAGCATGCCTTCGCCAGAGGAAGAGACTAAAACATACCTGGGTTTTGGCAAATTGGCGCAGGACATCGGTCGAATAGAAATTAGGACCACAATACCATCCAGGTGTATCAGCAGCATCAAGATAATCACTGTACAGGGCCGCTAGGAAGGCTGCATTGACAACATATTGCAGTGGTTGAGGCCTTCCGTGGTTTAACTGAATCAAACCTCCTGCATAATGTCCAAAGGTAATGTGGTTATGGAAAATAACATAACTAACACATTTAAGTATTACATGGTCAAAAGAAGCAGATATGTTTACCCTTCGTTCTATTAAAGCTAGTAAAAAACGGAAGGAATGAGCACATAAATATGCTGGTTTGATTTTGAAATGTACTCAATATTTCCTCATATGGGTACCCGGGACTCAAAAACAATCTCATCCGGCTCAGAAGCACCTAAAACACAAAACATTGGTTATATTAGCAATGAACATGGAAGCTATTTACAGAAAGTCTATAGGCAGATATCAAGAATAATCAATAACCCTAGAGGCAGATTGCATACAAAGTAGCAACTTTAACAGTCTTGAAACTACTAAAACCTAATCCTGAAAATCTGTGATTGTCAATATTGTGAAACAACACAAGAAGTATAGGCCACAAAAATCAAGGGGGTTACAAAATACGAGATAACTGATGAGTGGCAGAGTTACTTCAAATAAAGTTGAGACTACGCTATATAGAAGATAAACAAGTTGTTATTAAATTAAAATGCAGTATCAAATTATAGTATGTACATGTGGGAGAAAATTGGAAGAAACTTAACAAATGCCTGAAAGAAAGATAATTGATTGAATCAAGAAAAATTCACCATTCTTGCCCAAAGTGCGGTGCATATTAATTATTTGAATATCATAGTTCTGTAAACAACACAAGCTAACCTAAAATACAAATTCCAAGTGAACTTTCACATGAAAAAGTCTTTATATCAAATAATCAAAACAGGGAAGGCAGCCATACAAGGAACAAAACTAGAAACATGAGCAGAAGGGTTACCTGAGCACCAGCAAGCTTATTATCCCAGCTAAGAACACCATAATCTGGGCCACCCCAGAAAGCACCAGCAAGCTTGGCAAGTTTAGGATGAGTAGCTAACTGAAGGTAGGTCTGGTTGCCAGTGGCATAGTACAGCCAGGCTCCACCCCAAACAAACTCGTCCCAGTAACTTGAGGAATTGTAAAAGAGAGCAGGGTCAGAACCACCGGCACTATATCTGCCTCTTTGATCCCTAGCGAACTTAAAGAGTGTGCTGGCACCATGGACAAGCTTTTGAGAGTATGCTTTATTGTCTTTGAAAACGATGGAAGCAGAAGCCAAAGCAGCGGCCATTTCAGCAGCAAGATCAGAGCAGCTATGACACTCGTATACAGGACGCGGGTAATCAATGTCCTCAGGGCGCATCCAGCAATAATGATCATTGGGGGCTGAATCGCCTCCGGATGTATCACCTACCCCAACCTGCAAATCCGTTAAGCATATGAAATTGACAAAGGAAGAAGAATGAAATGAATAGCATTGGTAAAATGGTTGATCGGTAATTAACACATAGCATAACAATAAAGTTATACCTGTGCGGCAATCCTGTCAATGGTATCAGCAGTATTGTTGAAGGTCTTGAGAAGATAATCAGTCCCCCATTTGATGATCTCTTTAACATGATTGAGCTCACCGGCTGCCTCGTATTTAGCATTGTACTCGATGACACTCCAACTCAACATGGTCATTGCAAAAGATTTAGGAAAGTGAAACTTGATAGCATCTCCGGCGTCGTAAAATCCGCCGACCAGATCTTTCATCAAAACGGAGGGATCGGATTTGCCATCTTGGAGGCATGAGTTCCCTCTCCACGACACGTTATTATGCTTGGGCAGCTTCCCGGCTACATTGGATCCATAAATATTAGATCACAATTCACAAATAATTTAACAATAACACAACCAGTCAAGTGTAGGTATTTACATGATCTCATGTGAATCTAATCAATACCCAATTTAGCAATGTAAATCATGTTACAGTTCCAATTTTCTTATGAAGTTGAATCCAGATAACATCAACTAAAGTGAAGAGGGAGAGGAAACGTACAACGTTGAGCATTGAAAAACATGAGCGCCTTATGAAGAGCCCGAGTATAGTTGTCGGGGGGAGGGGCGCGGTGGTGATGACGCGGAACCGTCTTGACGATAAGGGTGATGAATCCGGCGAGGAGGCCGGAGACGAGCAGGGTCCCGACGGTCCAGACAAAGATCTTGCGGCTCACGATTATACATCCGAGATCAACGTACTTCTTCTTCTTCTTCTGCTCGGTGGGGCCAAGCAGCCAGCTCTGCTGAGTCTCGTCCAAGGGGCGAGAGAGTGCAGCCCTGTCCAGGTCCTGCAGATTCCTGCTCCTGGCGGAATCGGTGGCGGAATCGGTGGCGTTTATCTCCAGGGGACCTCCCCACGGATCTCGGCCGTACATGATCGGAGTCGGGAAGAAGAGGAGGGGAAATGGCCGGAGAATGCAGCACCGACAGATCTGATCTGAACTGCGGAGAGGATGAAGAAGGAGATCGATACTAGTAATAGATTTAAGTGGGAAGTGGGCTAGTGGTTGTTTTGTTTAGGTTAAACTACCTAGGTGGCCAGTCAACTATTGAGCCTGACCTATTTTAACCATCGAATTATAAAAAATTAAAATTTGATCACTCAACTATTTAGTTAGACCTATTTTGACTGTTCGCCGTTAAAATTTAACGGAATAATGACGTAACTGTTAATGAAAATTTGTATAACTACACAGTTGGCCTATATTAGTTACATATTCTATCAATTTGATCATAATTTTAGTTTAATTAAATAAATTAGCCATTCAATTAGGTGTCGACACATGTCATCATCTTATTGGAGGAATTTAATTATTTATTTTTATTTAATAATAATTTTATTTTCCTCCTCCAATCAGGTAGTGCGAGTTTGCCACTGAACTAAGTGGTCAGTTGTGATATAAATACACAATGTAATATATGTTTTAGTTTGTCTTTAATGCAAGAAAAAAATATAGATTAAGGGGACTCAAACATGACACACTTAAGATGCATAAAAAATATTTAAACCATTGTAGAAATATAATATTTAAATTAAAGTTGAAAACATTTTATATATTTATATGTATTAAATTATATTAGAAATAAAAATTATATTCGAGTCAACTTTAATTTTGTTGTGAATCTTATTTATTTCCTTTTTTATGGTATTAAATTTAATTTAATCATATTTTTATTTTTAACAAAATTTAATTTAATTAAATAAAAATTTAAAATCATATTAAAAATTTATTTAACGAAATCAAAATTATCTTATGATTAGAGTTATATTCGTGAGTTTGAATTCATTAAATAAACTTTTAATATAGTTTTAAAATTTTTATTTTAAATCATGAATTAACTATTATTTAATATATATAATGTAGAAAAAATGTTGTCAACTTTAATTTAAATATTACATTTCTATAGTGGTTTAAATATTTTTTATGCATCTCAAGTGTGTTACATTCAAAGTCTCCTTAATCCATATTTATTTCTTTTTCCTTGTATTAACAACAAACTAAAACATATGTTGCATTGTGTATTTATATCATAAATGGTCACTTGGTTCAGTGGCAAACCCACACCATTTGCTCCCATGGGACTTGGGTTTGATTTTTATCCAAGCCAAAAAGTTCTCTTTATTTTATTTTTCTCGTCCAAATTAAATAAAAAATTAATTAAATTCCTCCAATAAAGTGATGACATATGTCGGCACCTAATTGAATAATTAATTAATTTAATTAAATTAAAATTAGGATCGAATTGATAGAATAGGTAACTAAAAGGGACCAAATGTGTAGTTATACAAATTTTTATTAACAACCATGTCACCCCTCTATTAGATTTTAACGGCTGGGGTCAAAATAGGTCTAATTAAATAGTTGGATGGTTGAATTTTAAATTTTTGTAGTTTGGTGGTCAAAATTGATCAGACCCAATAGTTGGGTGGTCACCTAGGTAGTTTATCCTTTTGTTTATTGGTTCTCCATTTCCAGCGTGGAGCTGAGTTAATTGACAATTCACAGATTCATTCCATTGGTAATATTTAGCTGTTTGGTTTTGGACGGTTTTTGCTGTAACAAATGTTTATACACTTAATATTTCCTAATTAAAAATAAGGAAAAATATAATTCATCTAAATATTATATAATTATTTTCACAGATATATTATTTTAAATTTGCCAAAAAACAGAAAATATTAAGTTCTAAGGTTTAATTTTTTGACATATTAATCAGGCAGTTTTATTGATAAATAAAATAAAATCAAAACATAATTTAATAGAGGTTTTAGAACATCAAAAAAATAACAAAAAATAAAATAGTAAAACTAAAAAGAAAAGATAAGCGTTGCACCATTCAGATAGACAATTTTTCTTTGCACCAAAGAAAATCTCTACGGTCTATTGTAGGAATGATCATTTGGGAGTTGTCGAAACACGAACTAGATGAAATCCCTAAAATCGACAACCACCTTTCACACATATTCTAAAAAAGACGATTCTCTATAGATTACATCGACAAATAATCCAAAAGGGGATCAAGCTCTACATGATCACCGATAAATACGAATTAGAAATAAGCGTTGTGAGAGTCACCTTATGAACAAAAAAACCCTGCAAAAGTAACCATAAGAACGTGTCACAAGGCAAAGACGTGCCATAAAGGCAGAGAAAACGTGTCACAGAGACAGAGAAAAATGCAACAAAATGTACGAAAAAAACAAAACAAAAAAAAGAAATATGAATTACCGAAGCTCGACAACCAATACAAAAAGTTTAATTAAAATATTTAATAAAATATTTTTTATATAATTTATAGGATTTTAAATTTCATAAATAGTAAAATATTTAGTATTCTTTTAAATATATTAACAAATAGAGTCATCTAGATAATTGATCATTCATTTTCTAAGTTAACGTTTTTACCGTTAATGTTTGAAAAAGTAATTTTATGGTCACTAATGTTATTGATTTTTTTATTTAAACAGTACTAATATTATCATATTATGATTACTCAAATGTTATTTTTTGTTAAGATAATGATATTATCACTTTCTTGTTTAGTGTTTGAGCCATGCACCCTCTTTAATTATTAAAGGCTTAAATGAAAAATATGTGCTTAAAGTATGTTTTTTTTTAATTTTAGGTGTCTGACCGTTAATGGGTGTTAAAATTTTTTTAACCAATAAACTCTTGACACGTGGCATATTTAGAGTACCTAAAATTTTAACTTTTAAAACTTTGGGCACTTATGTTTACAAAAAATATTTTAAGCACCTAAAATTATAACTTTTTAAACTTTAGGCACCTATTTTTACAAAAAAATACTTTAGGCACGTAAAATTTAAAAAAGACATACTTTGGACACCTATTTTTTATTTAAGCATTATTAAAAGAAAACTTTATGAAATAAAGACGTAACAAAATGTTAATATCTAATTTTAGCCGTAGACAATAGCTAAAATATCAGTATAATGCTTTAAAAATATTTAACAATAATTATTGGGAAACATGTATTTTTTATTTTTTTCATAAAAACTTTTTTTAACGCTTTAAAAAATGAATTAAGAAGTCATAAGATAATATTAATATTAGGCGCGGTTGATGGAACTGAAAACAGCAGAAGCAAGTCAACGGGACAGGGACAGGGACAGGGACAGCTAACCTGTTGCTGTTACGTCTGCTTGATTTCCGATTCATAAAATTAATTACACCACGTATCATTTAATTATAGGTTTGATAACAAACATGTTACTCTTCTTTCAAAAGTAACAATTTAATTACTTAATTAAAATTTTGTGATAAATATGTCACTCAATTTAAATTTTATGACAAACAAGTTGTTATGTCGTTAAAATTTAAACATATGACTTGATATAATAACAAGTCTAGTCCTTATTAATTTTTCATAATTTGATATAATGCAATAAATTTAACCCTATATTTAAAATTCCATTAGTGAATTGTACGTGTCTACTGGCAAGCAATGTTCAGGACAGAATGATTATGTTCCGTTAGTCTGTCAGCTTTCTAGTAGTGAAATTATTGTGTTTGTCGAGCTATATATCTATCGGTTATCAAGCTGATGAACAATAGCACAAAGTGTGCCCAGTGGTTTAAGAGTGTGTTAGGAGGGCACAATGTCGAAATTTTCAAATATGAATGGTTAAATTTATTGAATTATTTTTAAATTAAGAACAAATTGAAAGAATGTATAAGTTTTGGGGACTAAAATTTTATTATACCGAGCCATGTTTCAATTTTAATGGTATAGTGACTTGTTTATTACAAAATTTTAATTAAATGACTAAATTGTTTCCTTTAAAAAAAGTGACATGTTTGTCACAAAATTTTAACTGTGTAACTAAATTATTACTTTTAAAAGAAAAATAACACGTTTGTTGTCAAACCTATAATTAAGTGGCCTCTAATTATTTTACCCTAAATTAAAATATAATACGTATGTAAATGTATTCAATTTAATATTTTTCTTGTATGTTCAACTGTTAGAATCAATAATATTATTAAAATTTTGTAAATTTTAAGGGTTTTTTTTGTGGAAATCAATTTAAGTGAATAAGATTTTAACTACCGGAATGAATTAGATATACATATATTGAAAGATAATATTTATTATTAAATTGAATTGAATTATTTAAATATAATTGAGGTGTCAAAATACATTTATTAAAGCGTTTGTTGGTTTTGTTTGTGGTTTTCTAAGACAACTTAATTTCATATAATTTAAAAAATCATTCTTTTTTATGGTTAATAAATGGAATAAAAATGTTTTTTTTTTCCTTCATAAAGTCGAATTCTAGAAGGAGAGCAAACATACAACTGTATAATGAAGTCAACAAAATCCCTATTTATTCAACCGACACTAGAAGACATCCATGGTGCTATTTATTTAATTTTATATCACATGGATTGTATTGTATTTTATCTTTCTCTTCTCTCCTCGGCTTTTATTTTCGAAGTTTGTGATATAAAGTTATGTTTGAAAAATGTGATAAATTGAAATTTTTGAGTTATATTTTTTTATGAGTAAAAGTGGAGATTCGAATAATGAATTTATTGGTTCATATTTTATTTCATGAGACCTTTACAACGGTATATTATATGCTCAAAACGGTTGAGTAATGAATGAGAAATTGATGTTTAAAGTAAGATACTTGTGAACTATGTAAGGAAAATGGAAAACTCGTATCTTACATTGGTGGGATAACAAGTATGAGAAGTATTTATATACACTAACTCACTTGCTAATTATTGAATGACTTGGGTTAAAATTGTGCCTCGCGCCTAGTCGTAGGGGGTGTACATTGAAGCTCATGAAACTCAGTGGGGTTGCGGGTGCACTTGCATGTCATGGGTGACGTGAATGTGTTATTTGTTGGCCTACAGATATTTTACCCACTAATTTTTCCTTAAATATGACATCTTTTTAAATATTCTGAATTAAAAGTATTTTATTTGGTTTTCTTAAATTTGGATATGCCTTGCAGTTCACATTTATATATTCTATTAAATACGGTGTTAATGGCTTATTTCACTGCATTATTTCAAATTTTGTTTTCGAATACTTTATTGTACTATATTCGATTTTTAATAATAAATACAATATTTATTTTATTGTTTAATATTATTTCTTGGATTATTGCTCGTTTATTTCTAACAAATTACACTATCAATACGTTTCTGATTTTGTTAACTATTTCTTTATAAAATTTAAAAATATTTTTCTAAGAGATAGGAATTCATAATTTTTTTAAGATTATAAATGGAATATTATTTGGTGTATCTGAAAAAATAATTCTAAAAATGCCTAGTTTTTTGAAAATAATCTAAATAAGAATACTATTAATTTTCCCCCTTTAATGCTATTAATTTTTGTATAACAATTCAATTTTGTCGATTTAAATGAGAATAGCTCTATATTTCCAACTAAGACAGTAAGGCTTGTTCTTTTTCCCCTTTCTTAAAGGGTTAAAAATGATGTTTTTAGTTAATTTCAATCAAATGTAATTAAAGGCAAACGTTCTTTTATCATTCAGATCTCGATAATTAAAGATAAGATTGTTGTTTGATACATCACCTGTGAAAAAAAAAATCATTTCACAAGCAGTATTCAGATGATGTCATGAATTCCGTTATTTATTTTCCGATTTTTAGGCATACTTAAAAGTACATTTGACATTATCTAAACGCCTATTGTAAAATTATTTTTCTCATTTACATTGTATCAAATAATAATTAAAAAAAATAGTGAATTTTTTTATTCTAATCATTAATGTTTAATTTTTATCAAATTGAATATAAAAATTTTCAAACAATCAAACGATCAAAGAATGACATGGTTGCTACTTGCTACCTACACAATCAAAACACAAAATTATTATATATGAATAATGGCGAGAGGTAACGTTTGGGATAGGGACAATGCGCCATCAGAAAGAGCCGCTGAAGTAAGATCGACGGCAACAAGATCAGAGGCGGGGCGTCGAGAATGCGTAACACTTATGTAGGAAATTTATCAGAAGGAAATCTTTGGCAGGGGCTGCGATTAGCTTTCGATAGATATGGGGAGGTTCTGGATGTCTTTATTCCATGAAAGCGAGCAAGGAATGGACGTCGTTTTGGATTCGTTAGGATGGCGTCGAGGTCGGTTGGGAAAAGAGCTATTGAGTGCCTCCATGGGTATCGTATACTTGGGTCTGTCGTGCATGTCTTTGAGGCTAAACATAATGCTTGACAGTCATTTTGGAAGAGATCGACTGTGAAAACAAGAGATGGAAAGATGGACAAATGCAGGGTCAAGGTTTGGATTGGGGAAAGGCTTGTATTTGAAGTTGGTATTGACTAAAGTAAGCGAGGTTGATGAAAGTTCGATAGAGGTGCTTAATCAGAGTGTTGTGGGTTGGTGTAATCAATTTTGCAGTATTCGAGAAATGGCGGAGGAGATGGAAGCGGTAGGATTACATGGGTTTTCTTTGATGAGAATTGCGGGATTAGTTGGGTTGATCATGTTCACTAACATTGAGGATCGTAGACTATTCTTAGAATCACAGAAAAAGCTTCGCACATGGTTTAGTAGAGTTGAGGCATGGTCTACAGAAGTTTCAAGTTTCCACAGCGGGAGGGTGTGGATCTCGGCTTATGGGATCCCTATACACGCGTGGACGAGAGTGACGTTTGGGGATCGCTGATAGATATTGATGATGAAACTTTGGCTCTTGCTTCGTTTGAGAGAGCAAACTTGTTTGATTAATACTTATGCTATTGACAAGATTGATGCGTTTGTTGATCTTATGGTGCAGGATAAAACGTTTCAGATACAGATTTCAGAGGTGGCGCCCTTGTTTATAGACTTGGCAAACTTTACCCGATACCCAAAAACCGAATCGATTTACCCAAACCGAGACCCGAACATGATGACCCAAAATTTGATCCGAAACAAATTGAACCGATCCGAAATCGATCTGAAATTTAGTTGAAACGAAATAGACCCGAACTGATTTTCAACCGAACCGAATGGACCCGAACCAAAGACAACCCGAACTATAGAAAAGATATTAATAGAAATAAATAAAGATACGATATGAACAACCGCACAACTCACCAAAAAGTTAAATATATTAACTTTATAAATCTATATATAAGGTGTAAAAAACTGACCGGCCTAAAAACTCGATTAAAACCGATCGATCTCTCATTGACCTGAACCAAAATCAACCGAACCGAAAATCAACCGACCCGAAATGACCCGAATTACAATATACCCGAACTAAAACCGAACCAAACTGAAACCGAATTTGAACCGAATAATATCAGACCCGAAATGACCCAAACCGAAATGACCTGAACCGAAACCGAACCGAATGACCCGTTTGCCACCGCTACTTGTTTATTCCAAAGGAGTCTAACATTAGCGGATTAGGGTCAGAGTCAAAAACAATTTTGGATGAGGAGAAGAGGCCAACTATGACAGTAAATACTTTAGATGGTGGGAGAGTTGGGGTTTCATTAGAGAATGAGGGTCGATTTAAGGCTTTGAGGGATAACAGGGATATGCATGGGGGTGAGGGGAAGAAGGCAATGTAAGTAGGTCTCAGGCAATCGTTGTTCGTCCCAACTGAAGGCTAAACACTATATGGGAAGAATCGTTGGAGGGGGAATCTGCAGTGATAAGAGTGGGGGATGACTTATGTTGTTTAGAACGGGGTGGGGATAATCGGATCTTGAAGGAAGCATTGGTCATACCTATTCAATTACAGAAATTTGTTGGTTCAGAGCAGTGTCCCGTGCAGAGGGATGTAGAAGTATTATCCCAATTTAAATTAGATAAGAAGCAGCTAAATATGTATCGGATAGAGGTGGGGTCACATTTGGATAATAGCATAGTAGGTTAAGTTGACTTGGTAACTAATACGAAGGTTTTTGGATTTGCTTCTGACTCTATCCATGTTAGCCAAGGGGGTGAGATAGATGTTGATCAGGAGTTGTCGACTCATAATTCTTTGGAATCTAATCTTGTTGATTGTGTTGTAAAGTGGAAGGCCCCGTAAGGTAGTTGAGGGGGAGCGATCAAATTCGCATCCAAGACAAGAAGATTTGGCGAACGAGGCTGCATCTACTTTGAATTTGTGCAAGTTGGTAGGTATTTCAACACGAGGATGAGAGGAAGATATTATTAAGGATCTAGGGTGATTGCTAATCGTTGTAAGATGAATTAAAAAGATGAGACGAAGAAGAGAGGGGCCAGGGATGCGTTGAGGAAACAACATTGTGACATGCTTCTTTTACATGAAAGTAACATCGGCGTTTTGAAATCTAATAAAGCTGAGTTACATGTATTGGAATGTTCGTTATCTTTGGTGGTGTGTTAGCAATGACGTAATGTGGGAAGTTTGATTGTTGAATCCGATTCAAGCATGTCGATTGGATGGGTGTTACATAAAAAGTGTCGAATTTGGAGGTTTTGGAGCATTTTTGTGTCGATTGATTCGACATGTACGAATAGCTAATGGGCTAGCGGATATGTCTGCTAAGGAAAGTTTCGATCTCTCTTCAATGTTCATTGACGGATTTTGAATTGTTGGGTCGTGAGGGTGATTCGCCTTTGGAGTGCGTGGTCCACAGGTGTTTTACTGTTGCATTGCATAGTGTTGAGTCTACTTTCTGGGTTGTAATTTTGGCTTGATGTTGTTTTGGTTGCACTGTGAGAAGGGGATGGGGCTGGTTGAGTCGCAATGTATTGAGCATTAGGCAGTGTTTTACCGTGTTTGTTGGCTGTGTGGGGTTGTTGTGGTTGTGTCTTTAGATGTTTGGGACTTTGTCTCGAGTCTTAATGTGGTGTTTGCTTTCATTAATGAGTTGGTTCTTCTTTATTTCATGGTCATGGTGTACTATTTTCTTCTATTTAGGTTTAGGGATGTTTTTAATGAGGCTCATGACTATGTTGTAGTATGTATGATTCTTTTCTAATAAAGTCACACCCAATCAAAAAAAACAATCAAAACACATTTTAAATAATCCAGAAAAAATCATATTTATTATATTAATTTATTAATTAAATGGAAAAGTAAAACCTTTTTCTTTAAATAAATTTATAATTAATAATGTTCACGTTGTTAGAAAATAAACATAGTATATTTTATATATTAATAGCATATCACTTATACTACACACAATTAATAGTTGCATTTTTTAACCATTAATTTCTTGTCCATTGACCAACTAATTCAAATCGGGTTCTACATAGACTCATTATAGGGTTACCTTCCCAACTTAATTTTCTCTATTCACAACGCTCGGATTCGAACATCTGGCCTTGTTTGAAGAAGACCAGTTGGAAATAGACGTGTTTGTGTTGAGATATCTGATTTTGATATAACTTAAATGAAAATGTTTTTGGACTTAAACATATTTGCAAAAATAATTTAAAGTCTAAATAACTTGAAAAATATGTTTGAAAGTTTTTTAAAGTATTTTTGACATGTTTAAATGTTTTCAAAATAGCCAAAGTGTCAAAAACAGGCTGTGAATATCGGTACGACCATACGCATACCGATACGAGGTATTTTTCCCCAAGGGTTTCAAATTTCCAGTAGCCATTCTTCGTATCAATACGACCAGGCTCGTACCGATACGCAAGGGCCCGTACAGATACTTAGTATTGCGTACTGATGCTCATTATTGCTTGTAGCGGCTCTTTCTTCTTAAGGCAGGTACCGATACCTAGATCCGCGTACCGATACTGAGATGCCTATAAGTGTATTTAATGCTAGAAATTAAGTCTCCAACGGCTCTAAACCTCCAACGGCACTAATCAACCCCCAACGGCTAGTAACGATCAAGAACTACTTAGAGGTTTTAAAAGACTCATTCAAGTAGCCATGGAACAACAAGAAACATCATTGCCAACGTTCATATATAGAGCAAGTGTTTTGTGCTTGTAAAGCCTATTTTTTTATTAGAACACACTTGTGAGCTTAATTTATATATTTGCTCAAGTATTAGGTTTTGGGTGAGAGCTTAATTTGCAAACATATTTGCCTTGTGAGGTTTTCCTTTGTTTGCACAATTTATATTTTCTCTTTGGAGAGAGTATCAAAGCTTTGGGGTATAAGCTTTGAGAGAGTTGTAAGGTTATCTCCTTTAGCCTCAAAAGGAAAGACAAATTGAGTGAACTTGTGGAAAATCCTTAGTGGAGAAGCTAAGGTAATGGAGGTAGACTTGGTTTAGAAGTCGAACCACTATAAATCATTGTGTAATTTTTTTAAATTCCCATTACTTCCATCAAAGGCCAATTCACCTCCATCTTGGCGATATTCAGTTGATCTATTCGAGCCCAAATGTTTGATTCACATTACATTTAATTTTCATGCTACACATTCATAACTGATCTATGTCATTTGATTGTATTTGTATATGTATCGGTTAATGAGTCTAGTCATGATTGATAATGGAGAAAACCACTTTGATCCTATATGGATATAGTTGATGAACAAGGTTGTTATATAATACCTATTATATGATAGCAAATTTTGAGCTAATATGGTTATACATTTATCAAGAAACATATGTTTTCCATGTAAGAGATTGTTGGATTAAAATTCGTAATTATGGGCACATATGTGTAATGTATGTTGTTGTTTGGATCGAATAAATCAATCGAAAACCGCCAAGAGGGGTTGAGAATGCTTCTTGAATGAATTGGTGTAAACAGAAAAGAAAAATAGACAATTTTGTGCACGATCGATTTATAGTGCATTGACTTCTAAACCAAGCCTACATCCACTACCATAGCTTACCACCACTAAGGATTTCCCAATTCACTAACAGTGAATTCTTTCCTTCGTGGATAAGGCATAACCTTACAACCTCTATCTTTTTAGTGGCTGAGATAAAACCACTCTAATTTTTTTAAGGCTAAACTAGAACCTCTACCTTTTACAAGGTGTGCTTGTGTAAGCAATGAAGACCTCTCAAGGTGGGTGTTTACAAGAATTAAGCTCACTAAATAAGAGTTCAAAGAATAAACAATGAAGTACTCTATACACTATATACAAAAGAAATGAGAAAATAAGATTTAAATGTTATTTCTCTTGATCATTATGCTTTGATGTGTTCTCTAACCATCTTCAAGTATCCATGGCTTGTTTTTATAGTATGGAATGTAAATCTAGCGATTTATAACTGTTGGGGTGGTTTGGAGTTGTTGGAGGGCGAAAACCAGCATTAAATGTACTTCTACAGCTGTCAGTATCGATACTCGACTTGGCGTACCGGTACCAAAAAAGCCGTTGCAAAATTTCAGGGCGTACCTGTACTAAAACTCTTCACTGGAATTTTGAAAAACTTCGTGTATCGATAACAGGACTAGTACCGGTACTGAGAGCTATTTTTTGACACTAAAGGTATTTTGGAAGTATTTGATTTAGTCAAAAACATGTAGGATCATTTAGAACCACTTTGAACATATTTTTCAAGTTAAAATGAACTGTGAATTATTTTTGTAATGTTTGAATAAGTCCAAAAACATTTTCCCTTAAATTGTTATATCAAAATCATTATCTCAACAGTTGCTATTATAAAGTATGACACAAAATTAAATGATCAATTATGTTACACGTGTTATATGTATTAAAATATCATAGAAATATAATTGTAGATACCATAAGATGTATTTATACTTTAATGAGCGGCAAAATTATAAATACTTATAAATTGTTTTGATATTCAGTTTATATAAAGAGATAACAATCCTCATATATCTATAATTAAATAAAAAATAATGTTTTTTATTTATTTTTCTTTTATAAAATTCTATTAAAATTTTCAAACAATCAAATGATTAAAAAATGACATGGTTGATACATAAGCAAATTAAAGCCGAGCATCGTAAGAAAATTATCTACGAACGCAAATCTAACCCTGAGATAAAAGAATGACATGGTTTATATAAAGAGATAGCAGTCCTCATATATCTATAATTAAATAAAATTTAATGTTTTTTTATTTTTTTTTCTTTTATAAAATTCAATATTAAAATTTTCAAACAATCAAATGATTAAAGAATGACATGGTTGATACATAAGCAGATTCAAACTGTATACTTAAATCTAATATGAGAGTCCAAAGCAGAGAATATCAACAAAATAACAAATAAATACCATCTTAATCAATAACGATATCATCAAATCCAACCCTGAGAAAACAAAAGCCGATGTTGTCGCCGACCAAACAAAGATAAAAACAAAGAAAGTGAGTCGCTGCCTAAAGAGAGAATCACATTCCTTTTCAAACTCAACTATCCCTATATTCACAGGTTACAATTTATCATTTTTTTTATTAATTGCATTTTTTTCTTGTCCATTAGATAAGTAGAACATGAAAAGAAAATACTGAAGAAATTATGTCCCAAACAAAGAATATGGGAGCATGATGATGATAGATCTATGGGGTTGTGGGCTTCAATATCAATGTGCCGAATGCCGGGAACGAGTTAAAGGGTGTCTAACAGTTAAAGAGTGTTAAATTTTAGGTGTCTAAAATATTTTTTTATAAAAATAGGTGTCCAAAGTTTCAATAGTTGCAATTTTAGGTGCCTAACAGTTAAAGGGTGTTAAATTTTTTTAACCAATCAACGCTTGACACGAGACACTAATTTTATTTTTTTTATATTTTTTAAGGAAAAACACCCAAAATTTCATTTTTTTCATAAAATCCTAATATTTTACAATTTTACATAACAACCCCAAAATCCCTAAAAATTCTCAAAATCAAACCCCAAATTGCAGTCGCTTCCGAGGCCGATCGCCGCCTCTGAGCACATCCCTTTGGTCGTGCGTACCTAGGGGTCATTTCTCCCAACACGGCTTCGCCGAAAATGCCGAATGGAGTGTCAGCCGAACGTCGATTTCACGTTCGACGTTCGGTTGGCACGACGTTCGATGTTTATGGTGACATTGTATTAGGAGAAATGACCGCCTGGGTCCGGAGACTAAAGAGGTGTACTCAGGGGTGGCGATCGGTGGCGGAAGCGGCAGCGATTTGAGAGTTTAGGTTTGGGAAATTTTAGGGATTTAAGGACTGTTTTGTAAAAATTGCAACATTTTGGGATTTTATGAAAAATTGATAGTTTTTATAAAAAATTGTTTTTAAATTTTGAAATAAAATAAAATAAGCATGCTACGTGTCAAGCATTGATTGGTTAACATTTTTTTAACACCCTTTAACAGTCAGGCACCTAAAATTATAACAGTGTAAACTTTAGGCACCTAAAATTATAATGGTTGACATTTTGGGCACCTATTTTTACAAAAAAAACTTTAGGCACCTAAAATTAAAAAAAATGTATACTTTAGGCATTTTGAATAATATTTAGAATACAATGCCTGTTTACACCCTTAAACTTAGAGGTTAACTCATAAATGAAACTCATATTTATAAAAGAGAATGTAGATGTATGCCCATGCTTTAAAGCGATATTTGAGTATTTGACCTACATTATAAAGTTTTTTAATGAACATGGAATCATAAGATAGTCAAGTTATAAGTTCATGGCTTAGCTAGTTTAAAATGACATAAGACTTGTTTGACAAGTCATGTTTTACATAAGAGGTAATGATCATTTAGATCTTAATTTATATTTGGGAACTTTCTTGTCATGATCGAAAGGTATTCCATGAGTATTTAGAGCACTTGGTATAACCATCGACATCTAATTCATTGGTTGATTTAATCTGAATAGACTACTGTAGAGGTTCATTACAAGGACGACCCTTCCAACTCAATTGTTCTATTCACAACATCAGGAATCGAACTTCTGACGTTACTTAAAAGATCTCAGAAATCAAACTTCTGACGTTACTTAAGAGATCTAGTGCCTTATCTCATCAGACCAGTTGGTTGTTGGTACTTAAAATTAACTCTTTACTAGTCTTAAAAGTACTTAAAAGCATAGATTTTGATTTGTTACGAATGTCTGATGAAGATATGCCTCCATATAACTTTTGGCGCATATGATGTATTTCAATTTGTGGAACTTGAATTGGGGGTTATTTGGATATGTTTACAAGTCCTCAAAATTCATAAAATTGTCAATTTGGGAATACTTAAGTCCTCAAAATATCGATACCGGACACTTTTTTTCTGAATTTTCTAAAATATTAAATCTAAATTGGTACCTATGAATCAGCATCCACACTTCACTGCTTATGATTTAGAAGACATGGCAAATATTCATTGATTTGCTGTTGGTCTATAAATGAATGTTGTTCATGACATTTTAAGACAGTAAAACCTTTTGATTTCAAGCTTGAAAACAGTAAAGGAGTCCAAGAGAGACATGGACGACCATCTGCCCTCTAATCAAGACCTATTATATATATATAAAAGAACAGACACCCGACCTTTTAGTACTATGAAACATTTTTTATAATAGCATAACTAAGATATGAACAGTTTATTTAATGTAATTTGGCATCAAGATTTAAGTTGAGACTGACTTACACCTTTGAAAGCACAAGAAAGCTACTCAACATACAAATACACGCCAAACAAACTTAAATCATTTCTACCTATGTTGCGGACAACGTACGTACGGTCGCCTGTTTTGCAGTTCTTCCACTCTTTTTATACATCCTCAACTGCAGCAAACGAAACACGACCCCGAACACATCCACGACCGTATACGTCGCATGTCGTATCCTGCATGCTCTCTTCTTACCATTTTGCAAACAAACTCTACAGAGAAAAGAATTATACCAACAAACATACTAGGATTCAATGAAATTTTCTTCAAGGTTCATGGTCATCCGGACCTTCCTCACCTTCCTGCAACATGTTCATCAGCATGGATATCTGTTCTTGTAGCATTGTGTTTTCTCTCTCGACCTCCGACCTTTTACTTTTCTCTTGTAAAAGCTGAAGTTGCAGATGTTCTAAGCACCTCGCATCTTCTTCCAACTGCTCGTTCAGCCCATCAATTTCCCTATCCTGCAAATAATCAACCATTTCAAGTTTAACTTCCCATCATCCCTGCCATTGTGCCTGTATGTGTGCAGTGACGATTCATATATATTATACGTAGATCCAGAAATCTCAAGGACTAACACAAGGAAATTCATATTTCAGTGTGCATATAACCAGTAAAATGGATAACTAATGGATCCGCCGCTGTATGTGTGCGCAGTAATTATCCTATAGACCTGTAAACCATCCCTACCTTTCTGTTCATTTCCTGGACTGCAATCCTTCGCATGCTCTCGACAACATCAACGTTTACCAGCTTCCTCTTCTTTCCGATCAGCCAGCCCTTCGGATAGCTTGCGGCATCGAAGTCGGGTGGGGGAAGCAAGGATTCAGCTGATGGTCGCCAACCGTTGATGTTTTTTATAGGCTCCAGTGGCTCAAACAGAGCCTTCCGGCGCTCGGAAAGTTCGGAAGCTGTTGCGGAATCCGGTGCATCGTCTTGATCAAGAGTTTGTTCATCCTGTTTGGTGGGTGTCACATTAGCAGTCTCTTGTGTTACCTTGTCTAAATTCCTCCCGCTAGCTGTCGGAGAGAAGTTAAAACATTCTAGTTCCAACTGATTTTAGATGCATTTCTAAACTGAACACCAACTCATTACAACATCATTTGTGGTTAAGTTCCAAGCTTATTTAAGCTCACTTGTTCTTCTATATTTTTTTTGACAAATATTCAATAAAGCCGCATGAACATTTTGGTGTGACTATTAATTTATTTAAGCTCACTGCGTAATTTTTGAAATTTTACATTAAAATGATGTTTTTTTGTGGTTTAGTGACTATTAATGTATTTATTTAATTTATTTACTTATTATAAGCTTTTTTCCAAAGATCAATAACAAGGCAGGAAAAACGTGCTGCTTTAGACAATCTTAGAATTAATTGGAAAAAAGGGAGAATCAAAATCATAATAGAAAAGAAAATGAAATACAAAGATGATGATGATGCAGCTAAGGCAAGCAAAACAGCCTATTTAAGAAACCAGGTTAATTAACGTAGCAGCAAAGCAATCAAGAACATTGTGGATTTCTAATTCATAATTATTTTTTGGGTTATCTGAAACCAGGAATTTGTCAAATGAATTTCGATGAGAAGTAAAAAAAATATTAAAAAATCTGAATGAATTATGAGGAAATACGTTGAAACAAACACGTTGATATCTTTTTTAGCAAAGGAAAGTTGAAAGAATACCAGATCTCTTCCTTGAATTCCAGGAAATCCTAGTTGCAGAAACTGGAGAAAAGCCTTCCAAAGCAGCTGCCGCTGAATCTATCTCCATCTTCTTCTTCTTCTTCTTCTCCATTAACAAATTCGAACTGAAAACAGAGATACCCAACCCTTGATTTTCAAACCCAAAGCTCCAAAATAAGGAAAAGAGCAAAAAAGGGTATCTGCTTTTTTTCTCAGCAGATTTGGGTTTTGCTTTTGTTGGTTGTGAATTTAGATGAGAAAAAAGAAGATGATAAATTGGGGGAGGGAAGCATCATCCTTCTGTCTTCTCCAATGACTTGTCTTATTTTCATGCAATTTCCTACCTATCCCATTTAATTATTAATTAAATTTTCTGGTGTAATCAATAATATATACTATTTATTATTTTAATTATTGTCCAATCTGTCATATAATTATTTGTCTGTCACCCTATGGATGGATACTGGAAGCATAAAAATCAACATTTTCTTCTTTTATCTGAGAAAACAGAGCAGTTTTATTGGTTTGGGCCGCTTTATTGTCATATTTAAATATATATATATATATATATATATTTGGATTTCTTCGTCCAGAAAGTTCCAATTGCCCAAAGTCAACCTCAGATTATTCGGGGTCATAACTTAAAAAAAAAACTAAAAACATAAACGTACAACTTAAAATGTTATCAAAATATAGTGTAGTTAATATTTAAAGTTACATATTTTTAATATTTTAAATTACAATTTAAAATTTTATATATATTTTAATAATATTTTAAGCTGATTTTTTAGACTGTCACACAGCAGATTCGTCTCGGGTTATTATAAATTTAAATAATGTTTTAATTATCTATTATTGTGATGAAATAATAAGTTAAATTAGAAAAAAAGATTAATGATTTAAATTATGATAGTGTGATCGAAACAATATAAATTAAAAAAATTGATTCTATGATAGGTTTTATAATATTTAATTTTGATTAATTAATCAATAAATCAAATATAGATAATTATAGTAAAAATTCGTTCTTACCTTGTGTTTACAATGATGTAAGGAACAGTAAAGGAGCAGAATGCAAATTTAGCCAAACTAAGGCACGACATAAGTGGCTGTCGGCTAAACTTCTGACTCTTATTTCTAAATACATATAAGACAGGCAAGGGCAGATATACTTTCTTGTCCAAAAAAAGCATTTGGTTTTCTTTGAAAACAATTGGTTTAGTCCCAGGGTCACTATTAGCGGTCTTTAAACTTCGGTTTTAATCGAAGTAATAGACCGAACTGATGTTTTTTCGGTTAATTTTAGGTTTCTTCGGTTAATGATTAATGATTTTTTTCAAACATCGGTTATCAGTTAATTCGGTTCGAATCGGTTAATTAACCGAAATCTTTATATTTATATATTACATATATCTATTTTTGGTCAATGAACTTTTAAAAATTATAAAAAAGATCATTAAATTTTTTGATATATTATATAATGGTTATTAAACTTTATCAAATTAGCATAAAATGATCATTAAATTTATTGAATGATTAAAAAATGATCATTAAACTTTTCAATATTTATCAATAATTTATAACGTGCAATAAATCAATGACCATTTTGTAATAATTTGATAAGTTTAATGGTTGTTTTATAACTTTTGAAAGTTTAGTGACTATAAAGATCATTTTAACATAGGAAAATTTCGGTTTCGATTCGATTAACGATTAATAGGAAAAAAATCGTTTAATAATTTTTTGATAGTTCGATTCGATCGGTTAACCAAACCGATCGATTGAACACCCCTAGTCTCTATAGCAGTTAGCAAATGAAAAACCCTATAAGTAAAACTTGACTACTTAATTATAAGACAATTAAGTAGGAACAATTGTAAAATTCCATAAACTTGAACCTAAAAAGCCATTCAAAGTGAAATTTAATTTCTATGAACACATACACTCAACCATCAACAGACTATATATGAAAGATTTGTATTCTTATTTTTTTTGCAAAATTTAGATATATTCAGAGATTTAGTATCAGCAATCCAAACACCATAAAACCCATTAAAGAAAACACACTCAAAAATGTAAAATTCAGTATTCACAAATCATTGAGGAAAAAGACCACGTGTATGACTCGAACCATCTATTTACTTTTATCTAACGGTTTAAAAAAATATAAAATTTTTAAATTTTACTTTGTGTAAGAGAATGTTATCCTATATATGTGTGGTGTAAAAGAATCTTATCTAATATATACAATTCTTTTCCATGGTGTTCCATTTTAAATATACATTTTTCTTAGTTTTTAATATATGATTTTTTTAAATGACTATTTGAAACCAAACTTGATTATGAATTTTCAATGTATCTAAGTAAGGGTACGATTGGTAGGCGAACGTGCGTTGCTCTCGTTTTTTCATTTGATTTTACGCTTCAAACGGGCGTTCTTCGACAGTTAATTTTCTCAGCTTATCTAGAAACATTTACAGAAATTTTGCGTTCAAAAATCCCTGCTGAACGAAGCCTAAGCTTTGAACTAAAAGTACGTGTATAGAGGCTAACTTAAGTTTTTTTTCTTCATATAATTGAGGAAGGGACATACTTCGAATTATGAATAAAGGTGTTATTACCATTATTTAATTTTAAAATCGCTTCTAATATTTCACTTCATAAGTATAATTTCTTAAAAGTGGTACTCAATATAGTTTGAACTTTGAAGTTCAATTTCATTTTCTAACAAGTGGATAACTTGATTTCAATAATTAAGTTTAGAAGCTGTTAATTATCACCAATGGCGGAGGAAGAAATTCCAAGAGATGAGGCAACTGTGGCAGCGGTATCGCCGGTAAGGTATCGTTTAAGGCGATCGAGATCATCGGCGGCATCGAGCATGGTTGGCCGAGATGAGGGAGTTTCTTGAGTGCAAAGAATACCCAATTCTATAAGCTCTGCAATGGCAACTTCCCACATTCTTTTCACTTCGGGGGACTGCTCCAATGAAGCTCGAATCAATGATGAATCCACCACTTTGTCGACTCTTTCATGGTAGTGATTCTTCACCCATTCGTGCAAGTTTAATCCACCGGTAAACATGTCATCGGTTGGTCGTTTTCTTGTCACCATCTTAAGAACTATAACTCCGAAGCTGTAAACATCTCCTCGGATAGACGTATTAGATCCGAATCCGTATTCTGCAACATCGATGATACGAGTTTTAAGGCGTCATTTAAAATTAAAATCTGAATCCAATGTGTACAATAACTCTGATACTACCTGGTGCAATGTAACCAATGGATCCGGTTAACATATTTGCAGTAGAATTTCCCATGTTCTCAATAGCCTCACATCCATCGCCACCGCCTACTGTCATAACCAGCCTTGCGATCCCGAAGTCCGAAACCAACGCCGTCATATCATCGTTTAGAAGAACATTGCTGGGTTTTAGATCACGGTGTATGACTCGAACCGGGGAATGGTGATGCAGATAGGCCATCCCTTCAGCAATGTCACTGCAAATCCTAACTCTCTGTATTAGATTCAAATCTGAAGAACCTGAACCCGAACCTGACTCGGAATGCGGATAGAGACGGCTGTCTAGGCTTCCATTTGCCATGTATGGAAGAACCAAAGCCTTAAAATCAGGTAAAATACAAGCTGTGATAATTCGAATCAGGTTTCGGTGCCGAATCCTCTTCAGAACTTGGCATTCTCTGTTGAAACCTCTGGTTGAATTCCCAAACTGCAAATGTGATAGCTTCACTGCAATGATAGTCCCATCTTGAAGAACTCCTTTGTAAACACGTCCATAGCTACCTGTCCCGATTAGATTCCGGTCATCGAATCCTCCGGTGGCATTCGAAAGTTCTTTGTGAGTGATTCTGGGGAAATTGTGCATTATTTCTGGTGTTGGAGGATTTCTTAATCTTCCAATTTTCCTGGAAGAAACCATTAGTTTAATGCGGCGGATACTAACCACACAACATGCTGCTGATAACAGTATGGGAACAACTGTGACTATGATAAAAATAACCGAGAACGTACGTGATCGGAACCAATGCTTCTTCTGAGGGCATGACGGCCTACTAGATGCCAGTCCACATAGGCATGGATTGCCTAAGAAGGACATATATGTGGCTGAATCAAAGATGCCACCAGCTGGAATCTGTCCTTCAAAGTTGTTAAAAGAAAGATTCAGAAATGTGAGGTTAGTTTTGCTGAGACTCATTGGTATATTTCCCGCAATATTGTTGCTCGAAATATCGAATGACTTGAGGTTCTTCAGATCACCTAGAGACTATGGAAGCTGCCCTCGGAGGGAATTGTGTGAGAAATTGATCATCTTCACTGTGATACAGCTTGATATTTGTGGGAAGATATTCCCACTGAGGTTGTTTGATGAAAAATCGATTTCTTCAACATTTCCAAGCTTGCTGAGCTCAATCGGCAAAGGCCCTTCGAGAAAATTGTGTGATAAATTTATAAATCCTCTGATTTCACTCGTGTCAATTATCTCTTGAGGGATCCTCCCTGTTAGCTTATTGTGGGACAGGTCAAGCGTGTAAAGATTCGAGCATTTGAATAGTTCCGGCGGTATTGTCCCGGAAAGGAGGTTGTTATGGAGAAACAAAGATCGAAGTACGACTAAATCTCCGAGCCTGGCCGGGATTTCACCATAGAATCTGTTGTTCGATAGATCAAGCAGATCAAGATGAGGCAGTTCCCCTAATGTTAAAGGGATTCTGATGTTGAACAAGTTGCGGGACAAAGATAGCCGCTCCAACATTGACAATAGACTGAACTCTACTGATATTGTTCCATTTAGAAAATTGTATGTCAAGTTCAGGATTATAATGTTCGAAAGGTTACCGATTTCTGACGGAATGGACCCGAATATGTGGTTTTCCTGCAGTTCAAGTACATTCAGATTAGAATGACAAATTGATCTTGGAAATCTTCCTCCAAGTCCCATGCCAACCAAACCAAGCTCCGTCAAACCAGTGCAATTCCCCAATGTATCGAAGAACAGATCCAGGTCAGTGTTATTTCCATGGCTTCTCATGTTGTTATATGACAAATAAAGGAGTCTTAGATTAGGAAGCTTGCTTACTAAATCCGAAGGCAGTTCACCAGATAGATGATTGTACTCCACGTCTAGAAAATGCATTGTAGTATTGGTTAAAGGTGCAGGAAGTTGGCCTGTAAATTGATTGTTGGATAAACTGAGTACCCATAAATCAGGAGAGTTTCCGATTTCCACCGGAACTCGACCTCTGATATGGTTGAAAGACAGATCTATAACTCTTAACTGAGTGCAGTTTGAGAATATAGAAGGTGACAGGGGACCGGTGAAGTTATTCCGGGAAAGCAAGAGAGCCCGGAGGTGGCTGAGGGAGGAAATTTCGGGCGGAATGGTGCCAAAGAAGTGGTTTTCGTAGAGGATTAGGCGCCGAAGAGCAGTGAGGTTGGAAAGGAAAGATGACATCTTCGCCACAAGTCCAGAGCTAGAGAGGTCAATTTGTATCACACGATGACGCTGTGTGTTACATACGACACCAGTGAAGTTGCAAACATGAACATCATCTTCCCAGTCCGCAAGCCTTGATTTTGGATCGACTAATACAGACTTCTTGAACGCTAGAAGTGCTGCCTTGTCTCCAACCAAAGAATGGTGATGATGAGGAAAAGGTGAAACTGTATTGCCGGATACCGAAACCAAACGCCGGAGAAAAATTAGAAGCATAAAAAACAATTTAACAAATGCCATTGCAGTGACTAACAGAAAAGTGCAAAACAAAGTTGCCTTTGAGAGAGTCCCCTCTAGAGTCCAGACCTTCATAATAAGAATAAGAAATTAATAAAAGTGGTTTAAAATGAAGGTGGAAATAGATTTTTAGTAAGAATGATTAGTAGAAAGACTAACTAAAGGAATATCCCATTGCCATTGGAGTTTTGCAACAATGGGAATGCTTTGGTTTCTGATTTATAAACAGGTAATGGAATATCCTGTCATAGAAGCACTATCCAAATGCTTCAGCAGGGAGAGTGAGAGTTGACATTTCCTTTGAATTAATAATGCTCAATGTTGCTGCAACTTCTTTTAGTCTCCCTCTCCCTCTCCCTCTCCCTCTCCCTCTTGACATTTCCTAAAAGAAGTTGCAGCTAGTGGTTGTGCATTTCAGATTTCAAATCGTTAAACTAGCGATCCGTATTTAATTTTAAAAAAATCGGATCTCCGAAATTTCGGGTATCAGAATATCTGAAATTATAACTTGATTTAAGTATATCTTTTTGAATTTGACGGTCTCCTATCCATAAAAATTTTGGATATTCGAATATAACAAGCAACAAATTATTGAATATAACAAGATTTGTATCCATACAAATTTCAAATTTTCATATATAACTAAGAAAAATATCGAATATAACAAGATTCATATACATAACAAAATTGAATTTTCGGATATTTGGATATTAAATCCGAATGTGAAATAACTATCTGCATCCGATCCAAAATTTTTGGATATCCGATCCGAGTTATCCGAAAAAAATAAAATACAGATCGAATATCTAAATTTTTGAATCGAATCAAAAGATAAACAGATCGAATCGATTGAATAAAATTTTTTTTGCACACCGCTAGTTGCAACAACATTGAGCATTACTAATTCAAAGGAATTGTCAATCGAAATTGAAAAATTGGTCCCTATTGAAAAAATTGAATTTTAAGAATATGCCCATAATAATAAATATTAAAAAAATTAAGTTCCAATAACAAGTATTAGAAAAAATTGAATGACCTCTAATAATAAATATTAGGAAAAAATCAACCTCCTATTAACAAGTATTGAAAGAAATTGAGCCCTAATAAAAGTATTAAAAATTAAATCTTTAACAATTTGGGCGTATCTATTTTAATAAAAGTACTAAAAAGAAATTGAACCATAATAATAAATATTAGGTAAACTACTTAGGTGACCACCGAACTATTTATACGTACCTATTTTGACTATTGAACTAGGCAACTCGTCAATCAGACCACCAAACTTTTAAATTGGTCCTATTTTGACCACCGCCGTTAAAAAATTAATGGAGATGTGACATGGCAGTTAAAAGAAATTTTTAAAATTACATATTTGTCCCCTATTATTTACATAGAATATCAATTTGATCATAATTTTAATTTAATTAAATAAAATTAATCAACCAACCAGATGATGACATGTCATCACCCAATTAGATAAATTTACTAAAATTTTAATTTATTTTCTCCTCCAATCAGGTGGTGACGCCTGGTTAAAGAAAAATTAAAAAGGAATTGAATAACCTTAGGATTGATTGAACATGAGATCAATATGTGTTATACCAACGCTTTTACCACCACACCAACTTGCTCTTAATAATATAAAACGCACCCTTTTATATACATATGTATAATGCAGTAAATGTTAGGAAAAAAAGTAAAAATGGTTGAAAGGAGACTCAAACCTAAATCACTTGGGATGTGTAAAATCACATAAACCACCAAATATTCGATTTAATTTTTTGAATTAAATTGAATATTTAAAGTAGTTATTAAATATTTGATTTAATTTAAATATGAAAATATTAAATCAAATATTTTTAAAAATTAAATATTTGGTGGTTTATGTGTTTTTACACATCCCAAGTGATTTAAGTTCGAATCCCCTTTCAACTATTTTTATTTTTTTCCTAACATTTGCTGCATTATAAGATATGTATATAAAAGGGTGCATTATATATCATCAAGAGTAGGTGGATGTGGTGGTAAAGCATTGGTATAACACCCATTAGTACCAAGTTCAATCCACCTTAAGGCTATTCCATTCCAATTGATATAAATAACAAGGACTAAATGTATAATTTTACAAATTTTTGTTAACTGCATGTCACCCTTCCGTTATTTTTTTAATGACAGTGAACAAAATAAGACTAATTTAAAAATTTAATGGAAATAAGTATACCTAAATAATTTGGTAGTCACTATTTTACAAATTTTTGTTAACTGTTATGTCACCCTTCCGTTAATTTTTTAATCACAGTGAACAAAATAAGACTAATTTAAAAATTTAATGGAAATAAGTATACCTAAATAATTTGGTAGTCACATAAATAGTTTACGCTTAAAAATATTATAAATATATAACTTCTCCTAGCGGTAGACTAGACGGACGCCTTATTAATCGCCTGTACAGGGCCAGGCCTGTGTCTAAGTGGTAAAAAAATTATGAAAATAAACTATGTGATCGGACGATACCCGAGAAAATGACAGAGGGACAAAAGCAATTCTATGTCTAAAATTTAGTGATTAAATTAAAAAAAAAAATTAGTAGCTAAAATAGGATGGGATGAATAATAAAAGGACAAAAATGTCCAAAAATTCACGGTCACGGACCAACAAAACTAAAAGAAACCGACAAAGACACTATTAGCATCGGAAAATCATTTTTTTTTTTGGATCAAACCATCGGAAAATCATTTTGTTTTCTTAAAATCAAAACGTTCAATCGTAGATTCTTAATTAAGATTATGGTCTTAGTTAATCGAGTGAAAATTACACCGCCCTTTTAACAGTTTTCTTTTAATTAACTTGAACTATTAGTTCATGAAAATTTCGTATTTGATCCACCGGTTCTTCTCTTCATCTTCTCAATCACCCGCGGTTGCCAAGGTACTTCTCCAAGTCTAGGGGTTCTTTTTCCTCCTTTCAATTTTTCTTTATGTTGTTACAATTTAATTTATCAATCCAACTAATTTTCGCAATTGCGGTGTTGATATTACCTTATTTAATTAAGGGCTGTGATTAAATCACCTTCACGCTTACCTGGGAGTTAAGTCTCAGTTTCATTTATTCTAGGTAAGCTATTCTCCTTGAAATATATGTTCTTTTGTTGCTGTTTTAACTTTGTTTCTTTGTTATGCTTAACATTGAGTTGGAATTCAATGGATTTTGCTCTTCAGTTTTTTTTTTTATATATTATTATGATCCTATTCAATTTAATTATAAGGCTATGGAGGAAACTTGACTAGTTTTGAGGTTATATCCGATGCTGAACTTTGTCAATCGTATCTTATGCTGAATTATTCATGGTTTAATAGATTTCGATCTCAGGCTGCCAAAAAAAATTGTGTTTTGTGATGCATTAATGGACATGGTTAATTTAGTTATGAATTTGTATTCATGATATGAAGTAAAAAGGCCCTTGGGTTTGATAGTAGGATAAAATAATTGAGAATCTTTTAGACTTTTGTTGGAAAAGTGAGCTTCTTGAGACCTAAAGCCATTTTCATCCTTTTGTCTCCCGCAGAACTTGAGAATACAGTGTTGTGGTTAACTGGTTTTGTTGTTTGTTTCAGTATATTGTGATGGCGGACCTAAAAGAGCGTTTGCTTCCACCGAAACCTCAATCAGCTATAAACATTAGAGAGGCTTCTTATCGGCCATCTGCCTCTGGACGCCAACCTTTCCAAGGCATGGATTTATCGGGGTTAAAAAAGCGTGGCCAAGGACTTCGATCTTGGATCCGTGTTGATACATCTGGGAATTCACAGATAATTGAGGTTGACAAGTTCACTATTATGCGTCGATGTGATCTGCCGGCCCGGGACCTACGGCTTCTTGATCCTTTGTTTGTTTACCCCTCGACAATCCTTGGTCGAGAGAAGGCTATTGTTGTAAATTTAGAGCAGATACGGTGTATAATCACTGCCGATGAGGTTCTACTCTTGAATTCCCTTGATAGCTATGTTTTGCAGTATGTTGTGGAGCTACAAAGGCGACTAACAAGTGGAGTAGGTGAGGTTTGGCAATCAGAGGGTCCTGAGTTGAGCAGAAGAAGAAGCAGTAGGGGTTTTGACAATGTATATGGGAGCACATCCCCCGATTATTTGCCCTTTGAGTTTAGGGCTCTTGAAGTCGCTTTGGAAGCTGCCTGTACGTTCCTTGATTCACAGGTGTGTGAAAGTGGCCTAAAATGTCTTATTGCATTTGAATTAAATGAGGGATGATAAACGAATGGTATTTCTAATTATGAACTTGTAGGCCTAAAATCTCACCTGAGAATTTATCATGTTGATAAATGGAGGGACTGAAAAATTTTGTTTTAATTCATAAATTGGAAATTGAACGATAAAATAGCATAAGTAGTATGGACAAGAATCAGGTTTTTCGAATTGATTAATATTTTATATATTTATAATTCTTAGACTCAACACCATTCTCTTTTCTCCCCA
The DNA here is from genome assembly GCA_019671005.1 of Hibiscus mutabilis. Classification (NCBI taxonomy): domain Eukaryota; kingdom Viridiplantae; phylum Streptophyta; class Magnoliopsida; order Malvales; family Malvaceae; genus Hibiscus; species Hibiscus mutabilis. Next base: position 4,188,428 of record CM033731.1, on the reverse strand, counting down.
TCTTCCCACCCCCACTTCATAACCATGATATAAAGATTTTTTTCCTTTTTTATTTATGTGGTGAAGTATCAAAATTTTCTTGCTGACAATTTTAAAAAAAAATAGTACTAGTGAAAGAAAGAATTGGTTGGAAGATGCATCAATTGCAGATTTGCTTTTTGATTGCTAAGGATGTTAAGCTATGTAAAAATTAAGGAAAAATAAATAAGGCGTATAACAGCAAATCATGGAAAATGTTGCATGTTCTTGTTACTTACTTTTGGCTGGGTTTTTATTATTATTCTGTATGGATGTAATGCCTTACAACTTAATACAAATGATATGGAGAAGAACGTTTTCTTTTTCTGTATTTAGCTGCTATATTGAAACCAGTGGCTTCAAAAGCTCTTTTCTTCATACATGCACATGATTGTTAAGCAAAGTCTCCCATTAGCCATACTGTAGTATAAGGTGTATTTCCTTGTTCTGTCTAGAAGTGCTCCCTGTTACGGATTAAGATTTCCATCGGAGAACTTGTGCTGAACTAGTCTTTGTATTTTATGATGGCCTCTTCGAATCTCATCCGATTAGACAGGCACATAAATGCATGTTCTATAGCTTGTTAGGGATGACTACTTTGGGAGGTTCCTTCTTACAGATTAAAAGTGCTCTCCGGAGAGTTTGTATGAGTTTCACCTTCAATTAAAGGACACAGATATCTGTAGGGTGCTTGATATTTTAATTACCCGTTGGAGATTCTGAGGAAAGTATTGTAAGATGTAAGAACTTTGACTGTAGGTGAAGCTAAACATCACTGAAACGAGTTGTAGCCAAGTGGTGGCTATTGTGCAAATTGAGTTGGATTGAACTGGTTGTGTTTTTTTCTGGATCATTTTAGGTGCTGACTTCTAACTTTTCCTGATAATTTAAGTTGTGGATCATGAAGTTCTGGAGTCTCTTTAGCTTGTGATGGGTGGTTTTGGGGTGGATTTTTAATATGATTTCAATTTTTCCCATGTTGTACCATTTAAATTTGCAAGCAAACTGTAAGTCATCCGAGTTAGGATTCTGTTTGGATCCTAGTCGTTTAAGGTTTTGGTCTTAGGACCTCAGGTCAAGGTTGGCTAATTGATTTGGGCTTCAGCTGTCTTGCGGGTCAAGTAGGCTGGGTGAAGTTTTTCATCCACCTCTAGTTTCTTAGTTTAGAGAAAAAGGCAACCATGGACACTTCTTTTATTTGAGTTCCGAGCTTTGAACCTTATTCTCATTTCCTTCAAAAGCTGTTAAGAGGAAATGGAAGTGTAGTAATGGAAGATAATTCTCTCCGCAAGTTCAAGCATTGCATCCTTATATAAGCTCTCTAACATCATGCTATCTGGAAATAATTTCTGGGCTGTTTTTCTATGCTTGTTGATCTTTACCTTCTGACCTTTTCATGTGAAGTGAGTTGAAATTCCTATGCATCATCTAATCAAACTGAATTGTTTTTTGGTAACTCCACATCCTCTTGAATCTTACCTTCTGACCTTCTGAGAAACAATGCATCTTGCCCCCCCCCCCCCCCCTCCTCTTGAATCTTGGATAACATCATGTTTTCTTATTTCTCTGAAAATAAAGTTGTTTATTTGTCCCAGCGAAAATGCCACAACACTACATCACATTTTGTAGTGAGAATAATTTTATAAATTCTGTATCCTTACTTTTATGCTCTTATCGTAGTTTTTTGTGCTGTAACCTTTTTTTTAATAAGTCCTCAAGGGTATCAGGTTTTTTCACTTTTCTTTTAAGCCCTCCCAAGTATTTATTGTATTTGAAAGGGAGAAAGGATTTTAGCAATCATGATGGACACGGTGGAATTATCAGATGAAAACGTGTGGATTTTCTTGGATAATTGAACTATCAAATTTCAAATCTAATATTGAACAGGGTCTCAAGTTAGGGAACCCTTGCTGCTAAAAGTCATATGAGTCAATTCTATGATTCGACCCATATTAGAGACGCAACCTACCGCCTACTGGTCTTGAAAGCTATATGGAGCACTTGTATTCCTCAATCCATTGAAACATTCTGTTATTTTATTTTTAACCGTGGCCATATTATACTTGTTGGAAAGTGGGCTCTTTTTTTTTTTAGGAATTATCACCTTTTTACTGTAAATATATATATTTTGGTTGCATTTGATTGCTTGTAAGCAAGTTGATAACTCATTTGATGTTCTGAAGGCAGCAGAATTGGAAATTGAAGCATATCCACTACTGGATGAGCTTACATCAAAGATCAGTACATTAAACTTGGAGCGTGTCCGCAGATTGAAGAGCAGACTTGTTGCATTGACTCGAAGAGTTCAGAAGGTATAAAGTATTTTCATCTCTCTCTGGCAGGTAAATGGCTGTCTTGCATCTTCTGATACTTCCCCACTCTTTGGGTGTTTATTTAGGTTAGAGATGAGATAGAGCAGCTAATGGATGATGATGGAGATATGGCGGAAATGTATCTTACTGAGAAGAAGAGTAGGATGGAATCATCAGTCTATGGTGATCAATCTTTGATGGGATTGAGATCAAATGATGGACTTTCTGCTTCTGCTCCAGTTTCTCCTGTTTCTTCACCCCCCGAATTGCGAAGGCTGGAGAAAAGCCTCAGCATTGCAAGGAGCCGCCATGAGAGCATGAGGAGTTCAGAGAGCACTACAGAGAATATTGAAGAACTTGAGATGTTGCTGGAAGCATACTTTGTTCTCATTGACAGCACCCTAAATAAGTTGACTTCGGTATGTAGAGCACTTATTGTAATCTATGTCCTTTTGCCTCTCCATTTCTTGGATGGGCATAATACTATTTTCTTCTTGTTTCAGTTGAAAGAATACATTGATGACACAGAGGATTTCATCAACATTCAGCTGGTATGATATTCTTCCTCATTGATAAAAAAAATTGTTAAAAGTACTATTCTTTCACGAACCTAAAGTAGAGAAGATAAAAGTCTAAAGCTCTGTTTGGATGCACGGTGCCTTCATGGTCACACCTACCCAACTGGCAGTCTGGCACCCTGCATTCAAATGGTTCGAAGTGATATTTTGAATCTCTGATTGGCTTAGCTCATTTGTTGAAAAAAAAAACTTAGAATGGAAACATTAATAGGATGAAAGCATTGGATCTTGATGTTATGATTTCTGATACTCCTGTGGTATATTTGGATTGTGCCAAATTGCCAAAAAAAAAAAATCATTGGAGATTTTTTTAAATCTAAGGACAAACTTTGGGTTGCAGGATAATGTTCGAAACCAGCTGATCCAATTTGAACTGCTACTGACGACTGCAACCTTTGTTGTTGCTATTTTTGGGGTTGTAGCAGGAATATTTGGTATGAACTTTGCCATACCTATGTTTGAAGACCCTGGTGCATTTAAGTGGGTGCTCATGATTACTGGGGTTTCTGGGATCACCATATTTTGTGCATTTGTATGGTTCTTCAAGCACAGAAGACTGATGCCCCTATGAAAAAAAGAAAATTAGAAAGAAGAGAAAGCAGTACTGTTGGCATCATTGTTGTTATCGATTTTATCTACCCTGAAATGTATGTGGGAACTTGAGAAAACCGAAACAGGATTCTTTTGTTGCAATTGCGTTTCATCTTTAACTGCAGATGTAGCATACATAGTTAAAATTGGATGAAGAAAGAGAGACGGAAAGAAGACAATGCCAAGATGCGCGCATGGTTGTATCTGGTGTTGGAACATGGGACTCGTCACCCATTTCATTTCGAACAGGCTGTGTCATGCCCTCGATCTGATATTGTCCTTTTTGGTCACTTAGTGGACTCTTATACGAGGTCTTGAGATGACAAACTGGAGGGACCTGTGGTTGCCAATAAAGGATGCCTACTGGATTACGGTGCAGCCGACTGATCGATCGTGATAGAACCGGTTTGTCTGAATAGGTGTAGCTGAATCAATCAAATCCTATTGGAAAACTATATATGAATTTCTTGTATGCAGAATTGTGGGGTGCTGGTTGCCACTCCATACCCTTTGAGAAAAATAAAAAAATCAGACATGAAAAATAAGTAATTTGTTTAGATGGATTACTTGCAACTCTGAATTAGAAATCAGCTTGTGTGTTGAGCAGTTTCTCTTCTTGCTTTTCCTTTTAAATCAAACAACCGGGGAAGAGCACGTTATCTCGACCAATTGCGTTAACCAAATATAATAAACTTGAACTTATCATAACCCATTTTAATATAGACTAAACATGACACAATACTTAATAAGCAGTTATATAATAAAGCTTAAAAAACAGGAAAAAAGAAACTTGTTTTCCAAACTGTAAAACAAATTAAGTTAATTCATTACAACTTTTTTAGGTAAACAATTTATGGGGCGTTTGGATCGCAAAAAAGAGGATTATCAAGAGAAATTTTTTTTCGAGAATTTTATACCCACGTTTGTTTGAGAGGATTCTCATCAGGAGGTAATACTCTATTCCCAACAATAGTACTTTTTTGGGTTTATACCGAGAATCCTATTTCCTTCCTTTTCGTATTTGACAATTTCTTGCATTTAAGACAAAAATGCCCTCAAAAAAATAGAAATATTTTAATTATGTCTTTTTTGGTAATTTGTTATTTTACATTATTAAATAAGGCATAATTACATACAAATAAATAAATATTGAAAAAAATAAGACACGAAGTTAAAACATAGGATAATAAATAAATATATAGATATTTCCAAAAAATATAAATATACATATTTTTATAAAATAAATTATATATTATGAACGATTACAATATGAAAATATATAATTATATTTATATAAAATTATAAAAATACTTTAAACATCCTTTGTTGATTGTATTTTTAAGGATTATTATTACGAATTAATAGTAAAAAAATAATTTCAATAACTGAAAAATATAAATTTATCACATGTTCCCAGAATATAAAAGAGATTGAATGATATCATTAATCTAATCTCACAATAAAATATGAATTTAAATCTTACTTTGTATAATTTTTGAATAATTTTCATAAGTATATTTTTACTATTATATTTTTTTACTAAAATTTAATAAAATCTTACTTTAAACCTATATTTTTCATACTATATTATATCTCATATATAAATAAATTTAATACTTATGACAATAATTTAAAAATATAGGTTTAATGTACTAGTTATATTAAAATTTTGTTACATATTTTTTTCTAAAATTTACATAGTATAACCGAAATAGTTATATGTATTTTCATGTAAATTTTTTTAATTATATATGAGAAATTTAGCTTGTTTAAACGCAAATACATTTTAAGGACAGTTTGATCAAATTTACATTTATACAACCTTATATTCCCTCAACTAAACATTGTCAGCTCATAATCCTGCCAATTAAATAAAATAAGATAATGTAACATTTTCAGTAATATGTCAAGTAATATTATATTCTGAGAATTATATTCCCACATATAATCTTACATTCCGTGATTCAAACACACCCTTAGATTTTTCATGCTTTAACATTTCTCACAGTTTTTTTAATTCCTTTTGAACTCAAAACCCAAACATTAGATTTTTCTCCGACTCAACTCATTGTCTCTTTTATCTTATTTTATTTTGATCAACGACGACATTAATTTTAGTATTGACCATCGATATTTTATCTTCTCCATGGTTTCTGATCAACGACGACATTAGATTTTTGATCAACGACGACATTAATTTTATTACTCTTCAGAGAAAAAGAAAGAAATCAATTCCACAAGCCATGGCAACATAAAAGTTTAAGCTCTTCAGAAAACAATCAACCTACTCAACACAAAAAGCTTTAAGTTCTAACTTCTAAGTTATGAACATGAATTCATAGGGCGTAGACGATCCTAGCTGGAAAAAAAAGTAATTTCAAGGTTTGCCACAACGGGATAGAGGGGGGAAAGGCAAACTCCTTGAATAAAATTTGCCTTCAATGCCAACTAAATCGCTCAATTTGCTTATGATGTCAACATTCTAGTAAACGATTGCTTATAAACCAGCACCAACAGCCATCAAGACAAGCTTTCCCTATTACTGTTTGATTTCTAACAAAAATTATAACCACAAATGGAAACAGATGTTGACATTGGAAGTGATCAGATCATCCTATTACTGTTTTCTCAAACAGCATCTAGCAAGTATATTTCGTTCTTAGCCGTTTTCCCTTCTTTTTTCAGCATTCAATGTTTTCAACTGCATCTAGGACATAAAATAGATTACCATGAAGTTATGAGAATCCACTCCAACTGTCAAAAAGCTGCTGAAGGAAACAATTTAATTTGATCAAACAACTTTGCTTATTTTGAAGAAGAAAGTCGTTGACTCCGTGCTTTGTCAGCTTTTTCCATGTAATCCTGGTGTGACTGATGCTTTGTTCCTACAAGGAAAATCAAGTATTTGTTCGATTAGTTTACGTGATCAACATACCAACAGAGAATCTATGAGGAAATGAAACAAACACCAACAGATATTCACAAGCCGCTACAGGAATAAACACTAAGAATGCAACATGACATCTTGAAAGTTGGGTAAATTTTGTTATCCTCGAATAACTTTCCGACGGTTATCAATCAAAAACATTTCAATAGGACCCCCTTTTATGAGGTTAATATCTAGGGTTTCTTTATAACAGTGAAAACTATCTCCAAAGAGTTAAGAGCAACGTAGCTCCAAAGAACTAGAGATTGTCTTTAAACTGAGCCAAAAATCAAATAAACTCTTCAGAGAAAAAGAAAGAAATCAATTCCACAAGCCATGGCAACATAAAAGTTTAAGCTCTTCAGAAAACAATCAACCTACTCAACACAAAAAGCTTTAAGTTCTAACTTCTAAGTTATGAACATGAATTCATAGGGCGTAGACGATCCTAGCTGGAAAAAAAAAAGCAATTTCAAGGTCTGCCACAACGGGATAGAGGGGGGAAAGGCAAACTCCTTGAATAAAATTTGCCTTCAATGCCAACTAAATCGCTCAATTTGCTTATGATGTCAACATTCTAGTAAACGATTGCTTATAAACCAGCACCAACAGCCATCAAGACAAGCTTATTGCTATTTGGAAATGAGTTTCTTGACCCATGTCAACATAAACTAGCACATGTTGATAAAAACAATGAATATTAAAACCTGTAAAAGAACCATCAGAATCATAAATATTTGACTGATTGTTTTCTGCTAACATAAATGAGTTTAAAATAATACAAATTAGCTTTAATACGGTTCCGCAAGAACTCTAAGTTACATGCAATTATTTTTTCTTTTTCAGTTTCTTGACCCATCTCGACATAAAACTCCAGTAAACAACTTCAAACAGTGCACCAATCTTACTGGTTCCTTAATTCTATGTTTGAGAACATAAATTTGAAGATTTGTCCTATCACATAAATTACACAGTTTTTGAAATCCAAGTTTCCAAAAGCTAAAAAAAGATTTTTTAGCATCACCGAAATTGTAGAAGCATTTCAAAAAAGAAAAATGCAGATCCATTTACTTAATCATGCAGTAAATCTTTCCCACCAAGAATTTCATATTCTCAACTGCTAAATATTACTTAAAATCAATATCTATCTATCTATCTATCAATCTTCGCTTTTAAGTCTACGGAAATCTTAAAACCTTCTGAAAGTGGAAAACACATATATTTCTATGTTTCATTCAAAACCCAAAATCCCCCAGAAAAGTGAATGCAAAGCTGAAAGAAAAAAGAATCAAGGGAAGAGAAAAACGCACCTCGGTTCATGAGAAACCAAGGGGCACCAAAAACGACGGCGATGATGGCGATTCCGGCCATAACGTGCTTCTTTTCACCGCTATATATGAAGTGCTCCATTCTCGCCCTGAATCCTCCTCCTACGTTAGCGGTGGTGTTGGTGGCTTTTGCTTCGTTTCCCATTTCGCCCCTAAACCAAACCAATTAATTACTTAGATTAGCCTCGGGGGTTCTGTTTTCCTTTTGCTTACTTTGATTTCTCTTTAGGTCTCTGCTTCGGTGTTGTTTGCAGGTTTTAATAAGGCTTCGCCGCCGCTGAGGTAATTATCTAAGGTCAAATTTTGCATTTCACCCTGTACTGTACAAAACTTACTGATTTGGTATTTCTATTTTACTTTGTTCAAATTTAGTACATGTAATTTTCGAAATGGGAATATTCAATCCCTCCTTTAAAAAAAAAAAACCTTATATAACAAATAAGTACTTAAAGCATGCTAATTTTTTTTATTTATGTACTTAAAAATTTTTTTGGTCAAAATAGCTACTTAAAATATATTTTTTTGTTAAAATTGGTATCCAAAATATTTTTTTGTCAAAAATAATACCTACTGTATTTTTAATCAATGTCACATACTAACTTTTAAGAACTTAGACAAAAAATATATTTTAAAATAAACATTTAATTAAAGTAATCATGAAATATTTAATTCTTAGTCCAAAATATTAAATATTAATTATCAGAAAATAGTATTAATAAATAACCATAAAGTCAAAAATAACCCTTAATATTTAATTTTTTAGTCATTTTAGCATATATTTTTTTTGCGCAAATATCCCCTTAACGTTTGTGCAAAGATTCGAGTCTTGTTAAAAAACTTTCAAGGAAAAAGAGTGCCCAATAAATGCCTCAAATACAAACACCAAGACTACATTACAAAGGCAAATAACAGTAGCCTAAGCACCCATCCACACAGCATTACAAATCTGAAGGAAACCTGTAGCTCCCAGCCCTCTGCACAGTATCAACTATTCGCACACATATAATCATATGCGATTAAGAAACTCTCCTTGCCCCCCTTCTGCGCGAGAGACACCACACCCAGGTGACCACTAAACAGATCACGATGCTTTAATTTTACACAAGCCTGTATATTTACACTATATAATTTAAATCTTAAATTTTTAACTCTAACCCTAAAAAACTAAACCCCACACTCTAAACTCTAAACACTAAATTCTAAACACTAACATTAAATTCTAAACCCTACAACCTAAACCCCTAAATTATTAAAACCTTAACTCCTAAAACTAAAAGGCACGTGTAAACTAAAGTTTAGAAGGCTCGTGTATCAAATTTTTTTCCATAAAATATTATCACCAATTATAAAGATAGGTCTTAACTGGATGGTCATGCGTAAGCCCAACATTTCTCCCCACCCAGATTTGATTCATCTCTCCCTCAATTTTATTCTATTGGTTTTTTTTCTTTACGTACCACCATCTGATTAAAGAAAAAATATTATATTATTTTTAATTAAAAATAAAATTAAATTGATTTTTTTAAAAAAAATAATGGTTAAATTTATTGAAATTTTTAATTAAAATTAAATCAATTGAATGTGTAAATATGAAGATTAAATATATAATTTTAAAATTTTGCAATGCTAACCAGGCTCATATTTTTTAACTAAAAATAAATGTTCATGCACATTATGTAACTTTTAAAAATTTATTGATTATTTTAAATTGTGTAGGATAGTTTAGTGACTATTTTTCTATCTACCCAAAATATAAGACTAACTATGTGCTTGAATTGGTATTTATAAACAGACATTTTTCCCATCTCGCATTTACTCTGCAGCGGTTATCATTTTGGTTATGAATTTTTAAGTAAATTTTTAGTGTTTTTAAGTTAATGGTGGCAGCTTTGGCCGTCTACCGACGATGATTTCTTTTATTTGTTTTTTTGTTTCTTATTTTTGTTCTGTTCTTTATTTTAATTTTTTTTGATCGGCTGTTTTGACATGGTCTTCATTTGCCATTATGACATGTTCTTTGTCTACCTCCATAGCACGCTGATATTGAAGACGTTTACAACCTGGTGCATGTTACAATTGAATCTTGCCGCACAACATTGCGTGGGTTGGTTGTTCGTGGAATTAACGTTTTCTCTCTTTTGTTGATTGGAGTAATTCAATGGTTTGCGCTCTTCCAATGAGCACTCCAAGATTTGACTATGGTGTTAGATTTGATGAACACTTATAAATATTTTATGAGAAAATTTGAGTTTACTATTCACGTTTACATACTCTTTATTTTTTTACATTTATTTTTATTTTTTAGAGTATGCTTATCTGTGTATTTCTTTTCATTATTTAAATGAAATCTAATGTTTGATTCAAAAGAAATTATGTGCTTGAATTTTGTAGGGTAGTTTAGGGCAAATGCACAAGGACACAAAATGTCTACGGATAAAAAAAATATATTAACTAACTATAAATGACTTAAAATGATGCAATAAATTATACATGTGTAGACAAAAAGTGTTGATTTGATTAATTATTTTAACCTAAAACAAAGTATTAAGATTTAAATTACTAAAAAGAATATAGACCAAACAATTCAATTAAAGATTGATTTTTTTTTTTTTTACATTACCTGGGCATTAAAAAGATTAATATTCCCGTGCTTCCTTTTCCCCAAGTTTTGAGAATGAAAATGTTACTCTCCTAGCCAGTAGTAGCTCTCGACATAGATGATGGCCCTTCTTTCTCTAGCAAGAAGACTCCAAAGGATTCACTCTCATATCCTATTCCCATTTCAAGTCCAGCATCCTCCCACTCTTCCCTCACCTTTTCCTTCCTCCTCAACACAACATTTTATCTCTTTGGCATTTCATCAAACATTCTTCATACCCTCTCAAAACCCGCTTTTTACCTCTAATTTCTCCACGCACCAATCCCTTTCAAGCCAAACTCAAAACTACCCATTTGTGATCGCTCCACCAGAAATCCATGATGCTAATCCACAACAACCAGCTCTCCTCCATTTGCTTAAACGGTTTGCCCATTTTAGCTCTGAAACTGAGGCCATGGCTTCTCTTAACGAGTCTGGTATCAAGGCATCTCCGGGCTTGGTGTGTTCAGTGATTTGGACATCGAGGGAAGAATGGAGACTAGCGTTTTTTGCTTTTAAATGGGGTGACAAATGTGGATGTAGCGGTGAAAGTACCTACGAGTTGATGATCTGGGTGTTGGGAAATCACAGGAAGTTTAACATGGTTTGGTGTTTGATTCGTGACTTATATCGTTCTTCGATGGATACAAGACGGGCAATGTTTATTATGGTTGATAGGTGAGCATCAGCTTGCTTTTCTTTTCAATGTTTATTATGTTTGTTTAGCATGCAAGTGGTTGCAAATATTCCTTTCATTGATGATTTTTTATACATAAGATGTTTCTTTACGATATTGCATATACAAGTAGAACAATCAACATATATGGCAAAAACCCTGAATCAATTTGAGAAAATCCATCTAAAGTTGAACTTAATCGAGACTGAAAGGTCCCAAGCCTCCGTGTTATCACCGAGGCAATACATCCTAGGCACAGTTAGGATCTTTATGAATGTGAAATAAGTTGCAACTTGCAATGCCTTCTAAAAAAAGTTGCCCATTACAGGCTAATAAATCTATAATTATAATAAGCTTAAGAGTGACTGTACTTGTGTATTATATATATTACGGTAACTCTCTATGTTGTAATGCTTTCTAAAAATTCCTGCCCTTTGCAGGTCAATAAATCCATAGTTATAAGCTTGTTGTCATTAATAACTCAGCTCCCTTTGAATATACTGTTGTTAAGGGCACAAGGAGCTAGAACCCTTATATTGCCTGAGAGACAGTGCACTTTGTGTGAGTGAAGCAAATCGCAATATATGTGTGTGTGTATGTGTGTGTGCATATTTATATTCAGTTTTCATTTTAAAAATATTATCATCATCATTATGCACTTGCCTTAAGGACACCTAGGTGCACCAGACCAGACATGCAATGATCAAAGCTGCCTTGTCCAAAATGGTCTGAGGCACTTTTGTTGTATAGCGCTGTGCCTAACGCATGCCTTCACAACACTGGATCTATTTTGTTGCATTCATTCCCTCCTCCCACTCCTATTTCTTCACTTTTGGGCCATTTCTCCTTTTTATTCATTTCTGTTAATTTAGTAATAGGTTGCCCCGATGAGTGATAACTATGTTCAAATTGATTGTTTCTGTTATAGTTTCACAACTTGATTATTTGTTCGTTTTCTCCTTTCATGTTTTGGTTTTTAACCACTTGAAAATTTCTGCTTGAATTCTCTGCACTTTGTCTAGTGAACTCTTTTATATTGATGTCCTCTATTGATGGACTGAGATCCTCGCGTCTTTTTACCCCCACTTTTCAGTGTGCATTTGCATTGTTTTAAAATGTTCAGTGGGTAGCCATTTTACTCTCTATAATATCATTTCATAAATATTCATTTAAGGGTTATCATTCTTTAACATTTTGTTCTTATATCCTGTTTGTTTCTTTTTCCATTTCATTTGGCGACAATTAGATATGCAGCCACAGGTGATCCATGCAAGGCTATTCAAACTTTCCATACCATGGAGAAGTTCAGAATGACTCCGGACGAAGAAGCATTCAGTACCCTCCTAAAGGCTCTATGTAGATATGGCAATGTTGAAGAGGCTGAAGAGATAATGCTTGTAAATAAGAAGAGCTTCCCGCTGGATGCTGATGGCTTCAACATTATTCTCAATGGTTGGTGTAATGTTTTGGTTGATGTAGTTGAAGCAAAGAGAGTTTGGAGAGAAATTTCAAGTTACTGCATTATACCAAATGCAACCTCTTATACTCATATGATTTCTTGTTTCTCAAAACTTGGAAATCTCTTTGACTCACTGCGACTCTATGATGAAATGAAGAAAAGAGGTTGGGATCCAGGCATTGAGGTCTACAATTCCCTGGTTTATGTCCTAGCTCGTGAAAATTGCCTAAATGAAGCTTATAACATCGTCAAGAAAATGAGAAAATCTGGGTTGCAGCCAAATTCTGCCACTTACAACGCAATTATACGTCCTCTTTGTGAGGCAGAGAAGATTGAGGAGGCAAGAAATATTTTGTCCACCATGAAAGAAGAGAATCTTAGTCCAACCATGGAGACCTACCATGCATTTATTCATGGTGTTGATTTTGAAGGAACTTTGGAAATTCTTAACAATATGAAGGCTGCTGGTTTAGGTCTTGTTGGTGATACCTTTCTCTTCATTCTTGATAAGTTTTTCAAAGCGGAGCGACCTGAGCATGCGTTGAAGATTTGGGCCGAAATGAAGCATTTTGAAGTACTCCCTGATTCAATTCATTATATAATGTTAGTGGAAGGGCTAGCAAAATCTGGGTGGTTAGTTAAAGCCAGGGAATACTACGATGAGATGAGATCCTGTGGAATTTTGGACGAACCCAAGCTTAAGGAGCTATTGGAGGAACCAAAGCAACAGAATAGCCATACGAGGCAGAGAGGTCCTACAGAGATTAAGAGAAGTAAACAATTAAATGCATGGAAAGGAAAGAAAGTAAGAGGGAAGGAAAAGGTCAATGCTGATAAAAGATGAAGACATCAGGAAATGGTTCTATTTTAAAGTCCGTATAAGGCGGAAAATTCTCCCCTTCTTTTACTATCTTTTAGAATTGAAGGTTGTCCATTTGGGGATACTGACTGCTGCCTACATGAGAATCTACTGATTGCATATTTGAAGTAGATGGACTCACTAAAAGGGATACCGCCGCCATACTTCGGATGTACGGAGGGGAATTGGCATTGCTGGATGTGTGGGTTGGCTCAAGGTTGGAAATCTCTTGTATTGATGATATGGGAAGATTTTTAATCCATTACAAGCTCAACCAAATCTTGGTGAAGCCTAAAAGAAAAGAGTTCCAGGACTGACATCATGGGCAGCTAAAAACAGCATCAAAGCAGTTGAAAAACCCTAGGCACTCACATAATTTGTATTGATGATTCATTCTTCCTAGTATTTCTTCATGGGGTGCACGTGTTTTGTTTGTTAAAAAGAAAGCTGAATCTCTCTGATTATGTATATCCTATCGAGAACTTAACAAGGTGACGATGAAGAACAAATATCCTCTTCCTCGTATCGATAATCTATTTGATCAGTTAAAAGATGTAGTGGTATTTTTAAGGATTGACATGTAGTCTGGGTACTATCTGTTAAATGAAGCTCACAGTAAAACTGTAATGAAATATAAGATCAATGTTTTTTGTCTGGGAAAACTACCACATAAGTCACTTTTGTTTTGCCTTTGTATTATTCTGATCACTGAATTTGAAAAAATTATATTTCGATCACTTACATTATTGATTTGTTATGATTTGGTCACTAAGTCATTAACTCTCGCTGCATTGATGACATGACATATAATAAAAAAAATTAATTTCTAATTTGACACTTGCAGTATAAAAGTTCATTGTTTCACCTTATTAAAAAAACTCTTCTATTCTCCAGCACATATCCTAGATTTGTTGTCGCCACTACCATCTGATGTCTATGACACCTCCGATCAATGAGACCATCAAAGACATGAGACTAATTTTGATGACGAAAACAAATCCGGTATTTGGTAAGGGAAGAAAAAAGATTTTTTTAATAGGGTGAAAAATATTTTTTTTAAAGTTTAAAGATGAAATTTAAAATTAATATATTTTGTTAACGTGTCATGAAAATTAATAAATTAATAACATAAATGATGACAATATAACATTTTTCAAATTCGATAATCCAAATAGAGAGACAAAACAAAAGTTACATATGTGATAGTTTACCCTGTTTCCTTTGGCAATGGTTACAAGTTACAACAACTTGAACTTGGAGATTCCAGGAAGGCAGGAACTTGTAACATTCCACGAAGGCCCAAATCTTTGTCCGACCAAAAAACCCAATAAACAGACACTAGAAAACCACCTAGCAACAAAGCAGGTTCCTACGCGTTTCTTTGACGAACCAAGTATAACAAAAGACCAGACAGCAGAATCCAAAGAGGAAAAAAAAAAGATGGGGATTTTAGCAGGCATAGGGGTGTTGGTGTCATTCCCATTTTACTACTTGTTATGGACGTATCCACAGTCATGGGTGAACCTTTGTGGGAAAGGAAGAGACCCATCAAAGGTAATGGCCATTGTTTCCCATTTCTTCAAGCTGCTTCAGTTCGTCTCTCTTCTCAGTTTCTTCCCTCTCTTGGCCTCCGCCTCTTTACTTTTGGCCCCTCTTTGCCTTCGGCCAGTTCCTCAACTTCAGGTCAGCCACTTTCTCTCTCTGTATATATATATGCTGTACTCAAGGATTTGCGGGGAAAAGTTTTCTTTTTTTACTACCCAAATGTAGTGTTTCATTTTTCCTAGAGCTGTTAGTTACTACATTTGAGTGAATGAAAGGAAATAGATTTTGATATTGGCCTGGATATCAGTATATGGACTATTTTCAGTACCTATTAGATTGGTTTTATTGGGAAAGCTTCCTTTTTTAAAGGATTTGAGAAAGCGATATGGTAATTAAGCCTTGGACAGTTCTTTTGGGGGACAGCAGTGTATGAGATCTTTAGATTGGAATACCAAATATTCCAATTTGAAGGAGCAAAGAAACTATTAAGAAATATGATTGGCTGAAGAACCTTAAGCTGAGGGTGCTTAAAGATGGTAGGTAAAGTGTCAGTGTTCCTACAATTTATCACATTAGAGTGATCTAAGGTTTCTCTAGGTGGAAAGTCCTTAGTTATTAAATGCTTGTTTTGGGATGTGATAGGGCTTCTAAAGTCTTACCATATTTTCCTATAGGATTAAGATTTTGCTTTCCTTTGTACTGGCAAATGATTATGCATGCCGATAATATTTGATCATCCATAACTCTATCATGAAATTTGGAGGAGACAGTTTATTGAACTGTCATGGTAGATGTGGATGATCAAATATTATCTTCTTTCTTTGGATAATATCTTAAACATGAGCATTGAGATGTAGTGACAGGTTGATTGACTCGGGTGGGACGTAAACCCAAACTATTATGAAGCAAAACCAGTTCATATTGTTTATCACCTGGTTTTCTCCTGTTTCTTTTCCCACTGGACCGTCGGATTTAGCTTGTGACTGTATATCGAGTGTCCATATAATCTGATGGCCTCATTCTAGAAAATGAATTCAATGGCAATTCTAATAATGTCTACATGGTAAGCACTAAGCAGTAGGTATTTCTTTGGGAATTTACTACTTTATTGCTCTTCATATAACAAATTATTTTTTTATTTTCCTTTTAGTCTGTTTTCTTGTGGATTTTGCTTGATGGGGTTAACTGAATCAATATGGTGCTGTACTTCTATCACTTCATATTTCTCTGTATGTCATATTTTTGTCGAATGTCACTATGTGGGTATATTAGATTCTTTATATTGCGGATTTCGGTTGTTGGATTGATTTGGTGCCATGTTGCTTTGAGTCTAGATCTTACATCTAGAAGTTAAGTTTGGTTATATAGGGTGTACCAGTTGCTAGGTGAATCCGGAACTTACTACGGTGTACGCTTTGGAAAGAATATTCCGTGGGTAACGGAATTCCCTTTCGGCTACATTAAAGATCCACAATATGTCGGGAGCATCATGAGTCTTGTTACCCTTCCAATACATTCTCTTCTGGTCACTAGGCTATCTATTTATTATCCGCATCGAATCGACTGAAAATCCGGCTACACGTGTGTAGCGATATTCCCTTCTTCACTAAAAAACTGTTTTGATAGTATTTGGGGTATTTAAAATGTCTTCCGTGAGATCTTAGAAAAATCGTGTTTTATAAAAAATGGAGTCGCCACCGGCCACTAAGGTAGGCCGGACACCATAAAACCAGAGATTTTTAAAACTATTGGGTTCGGGAGTCGGTTACGGGTGGGGAAGGATTAACACCTCACACCGCCCAAAATTGGCACTTTAATAATTACCGTTTTATTAATATTGAACTTTCCGGATTAAATGGATGATTAAATTAAAATTCGGTTATAAGTGCGAGTAAATTTTAAGGGCCTCGTTATTCGAGAATAAACCGATAGACCACAATCACTGCGCTTGATACTGACCACGTTTACGCTCGAATAAAAGGGCACCGCATTGACAAATATTATTCCATTGTGCGATCTTAGAGAAATAATTTAAAAATAAAAAACATGAATATTATAATATTAAACAAAAATAAAAACACGATCATAATATACCATAATAATAAAAACAAAGTATGCACATGAATATGGAAAAATGAGAAAAAATGCTTTCAAAATAAAATTAACTAGCTAAGACATGTTTGAACACATATATATAAAAAGCACAAATGCAATACATGCATGACATATACATGATGCCGAGCAAGAAAAGTAAAATATTAAAATATTACGCTAAAACAACGCACTAAACATCTATATCAAAAAAATTTCCAAATGTTAACATGATCATGGTAAGAATCTAACATGGATCAAAACATATGAACATATAATTTTTATAAATACTTACATATTACTAAAAAAAAAGCATGCATAAACTAATGGATTTAACAAAAAGAAAATAACCCAAACATAACGTATATTAACAAAACTACAAAGACATGACATGACACATAATAAACATATTACCTAAAACTAAAATATGACCTACAATGCAAAATGATCATAAAATGCGTACTGTATGCATAAATATGATATGCAAACTATACTAAAACATGACATGCGAAACGAACGTATAGGATATGAACAAACAAATTGAACATGATCACATAAAAAACATTAATAATCTTAACATGCACACTAAAAAACATAGATAACAAACCATAAAAAAAAACATAACTGATCCTAAACAGGATTACATGCTCGCAAACGTAAACTTTGAAATTGAACAAGAGTAAACATGACTGAAATGGAATAAATGTAAATCAGGAAGCCAAAAAACGCATATTTTAGGATTTAATTATAGATCGAAATAAACCTGCAAGGATTGAAGCTGTAAAAAGACCATGGGGCACACTCAAAATGAAAAAAAATTAAAAACGCGGGATGATTAAGCGTGTAATTTCACCATTTAAAAAAATCTGATTAGCTTAATTCGGGGCTTAATTGAAATAAAACAAAAAGGAAAGAGGACTGAACTTGTTATTTACCCAAGGGGCGGGCTTGAAACGAAAAATCAAGGAGGACGGAGGTCCTTAGCGGGTAATTACACCATTTTCTATTTATTTGCTGCCTATAAAACCAAATAATCAGCCCCCATTTTATTTTTTCTCATTTTTTTAAAACCCTAAAGAGAAATGCTCTCCCTCTCTCTGTTTTTCCAAAAAGCCTCCGCCCAAAAGTCAAAACCTCCCCCTTGGCCGCCGTGAGCCACCGGTCTCAGGCGAGGCTCGGCCATAATGGCCGCCTCGAGCCCTCATTGACCATAACTTACAGCAACCACAACCAAGAAATCAACCTTGAAACCCATTTTTTCGAAACAAAAACAAAATAAAAACCCCTTTTGTTGTTTCTCGAGTAAAAACGACCTTCCCGCTTTCGGCTCACCCCTTAAAGTTTGTTGCCGATGAAGGTGAAAATCGACACAGGTAAGAAGGTTTTTTTTGTTATTTATCTCTTTTTTTTAATATGCATGCATAGAGAGGAAATAGAGAAGAAAAATACCACTGGAAATTTTCTTGTGCTTTTTTTTTTATTTTTGGTCACTAGAAAACTGGTAAAAAAACCCCTTACATATTTTTTGGTTCGTTTTTATATATTGGTGTTCTCTGATTTGTTTTGGTAGAAACAAAATATAAAAAATACATATTTTCGATCTGATTTGGTACTAACAAATCTGATTTCTTGATGTTTTTGGTGATGCGTCTGGCGCGGTGGTTGGTACGTCGGCATGGTGGTGGTGTTCTCTGGTAGACTTGTTCTCGGCCGTTGGATCAGATCTGATCCAACGGCTGAGATTGCATGGAGAATGGAATGTTCAGATGTGATCTGGAAACTGGAAGGATTGCACCAGATTTCGCCACGTGGCGTCTTGGTATCCGTACGGTCAGCGTGTGCTCTACACGCGTGCGTGAGAAGTGAACGGTTTAGAGGGTGCATCACACGCGCGCCAGCTAGAGGATCTTCACTTGATCTGGGCCGTTGGATCAAATCTTGATCCAGCTCAGATCATGCGGCTGCAAGAGAAAAAGATGAAATTAGGGCATATAAGAATTAAGGTTTTGGACATTGGGTTAGGGTTTGGACCGAAATGGGCTTTGTAAAATTTAATTTTGGGTTTTTGTAAATATAATGGACTTGGACTGTCGAATTTTTGGGTTTAAATTAATTTTTTGGATTTTATTTAAGGCAGCCCAACACTAATAATAATAATAATAATAATAATAATATTTGTAATAATACGTATATACATACACACACACATATATCAACATATACATATACCCACGCATAAACATATACTCACGCATATAACTAATACAAATATACACACATTATATATACTCACACGCACATCACATACGCAAGCTAACAAATATTCAAACATATAACATACGAGCATAAAAGGTAAATACACATGATACACAAGCACCACAACACTTATTAATAGGTACATGTTATATCTGCACCACCAGCATTCACACACATCACACACATGTATTACATCTATATTAATAATGTACACACATACATATATATGTAAACATGCTATAATATTAATCAATTATTACGCTAATGCAGATTAACACAATATTTATACTATGGATAAAAATGAGTGATTACAGTTTCCCCTTTTTGCTTGTTCTTGTGAAACGAGAACAAAGCAAAAACCAAAAGCACTCATTTTTATCCGACTTCCCTGTTTTTTAGCTTTGGAATCGCGTGTTCTTCTAGAACTCTCCACTTTTCTTCATTCGGATCCTTGAGCGGTGTGCACCTGAATTTAGAAATCTTGATCTTAAGAAAGATGATCCTTGCGAAAGGATTAGACTAAGAAGTCGATTTTAAGAAAAATATCCTTATGGAAGGATAAATTAAGGAATTAATTTTTAGAAAAGTACTCTTAAGAAATGATTGAATTAAGAAATTTGATTTTAAGAAAAACATAATTATGGAAGGATAAATTAATGAATTATTTTTTAGAAAAATATCATTAAGAAATGATTGAATTAAGAAATTTGATTTTAAGAAAAACATCCTTATGGAAGATAAATTAAGGAATTAATTTTTAAAAAAATATCCTTAAGAAATTATTGAGTTAAGAAATTTGATTTTAAGAAAAACATCCTTATGGAAGGATAAATTAAGAAATTAATTTTTAGAAAAATATCATTAAGAAATGATTGAATTAAGAAATTAGATTTTAAGAAAAACATCCTTATGGAATGATAAATTAAGGAATTAACTTTTAGAAAAATATAATTAAGAAATGATTGAATTTGATTTTAAGAAAACCATCTAGATACCACGAGGAATCCATCCAAAGTGACGGCTTGAAAATCTAGTGACATTTTTCTCTAATCAATCTTTTTTCTTCTTTCCTTCTTTTTCCTTCTTCTTCTTTCTCATTTTTTGTTTTTTCCTTCTTTTTTTCTTTTTCTTGTCTCTTTTTTCTTCTTCTTTTTTCTTTTTCTTTTTTCCTTTTTTTTGCTTCATTGGCTTTTCTTCTTCTTTCTGGGGTAAACATCCTTATGAAAGGATCCAACTAAATAAGTCAAATTTAAGAACAACATCCTTAGGCAAGGATCCAACTAAAAAAGTTGATTTTAAGAAAAGCATCCTTATGAAAGGATGTCATTAAAAAATTTGGTTTTTAAGAAAAACCTTAAGTGATACCTTGGTTTTATCCGTCTAGAAATCCGTTAGAGTGGCGGTTCGAAAATGTTGACATTTTCTCTGGTCAACCGATCTTCTTTCTTTTCTATATTTTTTTCTTCATTCTTTTTCCTCTTTCTCTTTTTTGTGTTTGTTTGTTTTGTTTTTTTTTTGTTTTTTTTCAGGGAAGGCGACACTCAAGCGCGTGTCTTCTGGATCGATGCAGAGGTGCGCGAAGTGTTTGCTGAAGTCATCTTCTTGGAAACTATCTGTCCGTCATCTTATATGAATGTTTTCCAATTAAGGATGATACATGAGCATACCTTATGATGTAAAGATGCATATGTTCATGTAAAATGCTATTCTCACGATTGTTGGGGATGCAAAGGTGCAACCTATTCATGTAGACTCATAAGGATGCAATGATGCATGAATCCCTGTCACAGTCTTCTCAGACATCTTAATACTCAAGTCACCACTTGTTGGTTAGGTAGGCTTCGCCATGTGACTACAACAATTAATCATTATGTTGCTTCAACAGCTTTCACCCTAAAAACTTTGTTGCTCATTCCTTGTTCAACCTTTCAGGTCAAATGACCTTGGTCAACATCATCTCTTCACTCAATAAAGTCTTTTGTCTTCTTCATTAATCAAAATCTTTCGAGCCCTCTGAAATCTCGGGTCTATTATGACTTGAATTCTTATAACTATCTCTGTTGTTTCACGGGCAATGGTGCCCCACTGATTTTGGACTCGAATTCTTTCTTGTCTTTGACCCATCATGCAGAGTCTCTATCTGTCTCAACATCGAGGTGAGTTAAAATGCCCCAACTTCCCCAAACCCATCTCCGAGTTCAATCTATGTCTTTGAACTTAAAAGAAGTACTCTAAGGGGAACCGAATCTATGTCTCTAGGCTTTAAAACTAAAAAAAAGAAATGTAAAGAGGCAAATTGCCCGTGTATCTTCTGAAAAGAAATTGGATTATGAAATAACGACAAAATTTTATAAAAAAACACTATTCCCTTTTTTTTGCTAATGCTTGATCAAAAAATCTTGACAGCTGTAGTGATACGTCAAATCGTATACCCTGAATATCAAGTGCAAAAACAACATTGAGAAAACTTACCGACAGTTTGCCCTAAGCGTATCCTGTATATATGAGACCTCAAAAGCTAAATTGTTATATGAAAATGTGAAATACATTCCGAGTTATTTTGGATTTTTTTTGGCTCATTTCATTTTTTGTTTGGGAAATTCAACTCATCACATTCTTTTGGCTTGAGAATAATGACAGAGCAAACAACAATACCCCGAGTTACTCAGTATTGTCATAAGATGAAAATATTACCATTACTCATGAAGCGATTTTTCTTTTTCTCTCTTTTTCTTCTTATTTTCTTTCCTTCTTCTTTTTCTCTTCTTTTTTCTTTGTTAGATGGTGCATTGCTATCTTATCGCTTCAGAGGAGTGACCCAAAGTTGCCACACTCTTATCCGAGACTTCGAACATGCCCATTACCAGGCTTTGAATGGGCCTATTACCAAGCTTCGAACATTGGAGTACTTTTTCTTAGGATTTCATTTTAAACGTGAGAGATGCTTTTTTTTCAAGTATAGTAAATTATGCTTGAGTAGGGTCATTAACGATTGACCAAAATAACTCGGAAGGTAAATACAAATTCGTCTTCTCCGCAGCCTTTGATTTCCAGTAGATGCAGGTTGCTCAAAACCAATCACCTAGGTTAAAATGATGTCCCTCATGCAATTGATATACAGGGACACAATAGCCGGATACATGTATTTTCTGTGAAAAAATATGAGTATGCACATGGAAAAACAAAAACTAACCCATATCGGTGAGTGAAATGTTTTAACGAATCAAAGAATGGAAATCGCTTGCTAAACGTGCACAAAAATGACATGTGAAAGAAATATCATTTTACAAGACATATGCCCCTACAAAGTGTCTTTACTACTTTTCGGGCCTAAAATAGTAAAGCTGACTTCGCATTACCTTTAAAAGCATGAAATCTAGTTAAACACCTAACTGAGAAGTTAGCACCTCCCTAAAATTCACATCTGTCATTATCCTTAAAACTTCAGATGACCGGCTTCGATCAAACTTTGGACCTTATTTTTTAGAGCTCTACGATTTTCAATTGTGTGGCATGTACTCCCCAAATGGTAATCACATACCGCATTGACATCATACCCTGCCAGATATGGAGGATCTTTTGGCTTGGATTGGATAGGGGCTAGCAGCTTCTTTTCGATAAGCATCAGAAGTAACTCAGTGTAAGTCATAGGAATGGGATGGAATACCTTTGTAGGTTTTACGTATCGTGAAGACTGATTACGAAGATAACCCTGGGGCTGACTGATTAGACGAGCACTCACCATATGAACATGAGAATCTTCTTCCTTTTGAGGAACTGTGCTGTAGGGATCTCTTATTTTCCCCTTCTTAACTGTATCTTTAATGCGCTCTCCAACCATGACTAAGTCTGCAAAGTTGTCGGCATGGTGGCTTACCAGACGATCATACAACACTCTCTTCAAAGTATCCACAATCATGGGAGTAATTTCATTTTCCTGAATCAGGGGTTGAACCTGATATGCCACATCTCGCCATCGTTGAGCATACTGATGGAAACTCTCATCAGGCTTCTGCTTTAAACCTTGCAGCACGAATCGATTTGGGGTCATATCTGTTATATGCTTGTACTGTTCTATGAAGGCTTTTGAAAGATCCTTACAAGACTTGATATCTACCCGACTTAATTGATTGTACCATCGGATGGCTGCCCTAGTCAGACTATCCTGGAAGCAAAGGATTAAAAGCTTTTTATATTTTACAAAAGCATCAATCTTCCGACAATACATGGTAATATGCGCGGAAGGATACAAAGTTCTATCATACTTATCAAAATCAAGGGTCTTGAACTTCGGTGGTAAAACAAGGTCAGATACTAGGCTCAGATCACTAGTGTCGTTCCCTGGTTCCTCTACAGTCTGCATGGCTTTGAATTTTTCCTCCATGAGACGAAACCTTTCTTCCCATTTCTTTTCCACTTCATTTTTAATTTTCTCGACTAAGTTCAAATCTGGCACCTCTTCTTCGTAGAATACCTCTGTATCCACGGGTTGGCTTTCGGATGCCTCTGGTTGATGATTTGCAGATACCCTTGAAGGGTCAATGTATACTCTCCTAGCAGGACTTGGCGTCTTTGGTTGAACCTTGTTGTGAGATGCAGTACATTCTGGCTCATGGGCGACTTCGTCTTTAACCTTTTCTTTCTCATATCTTTTTCCCAATAATACGGTTAACTCGGATACTATCGCAGCTTGTAATTGGGTGATCTGCTCGCTGAGGCACTATTTAGCTTCATCGAAACGTGCTTCCAAATCTTTCCGCCGCTTTTCCAAACTGACTATTATGTCCTCCATTAGTCTGCTTTGGAACTGAGTACAGTATGGATGCGGAATGGTTGCGGCTTAACTTTTATTTCACTGCCACGATATTTACACTATTAATATTATTGCAAAAATTGATGAATACATGTATAATGATGCAAATGCCATGATGCAATGCAAGAAGGTATGCAAATAAAGGTACTGATTCCGCTGGTAATCACTCTTTTGAACTACTTCCATGGGAATTAAATGGTCCAGATTCTGGAGCCAGAAAAGAAGACTTCTACAGATATGTCCTTCTACTTGTTTTTAGGTCGCACTCAAGGAAATAAAGTCTCGGTTAAAATCGTTGGTACCGAGTTTGCCTTCCGCTTCATCGTTCAAACAGATCTAAGATGGCTACGTCGATGTTTCTAAGAATCCTCGAGAAAATGATTAAACCCTAAATCCCTAAAGAGAACATATCCATCTTCATCGCCTCATCTCGGATACACTCTTATGCGCAGGCTAGGCTGTCTCCTCGACTCTGAATCAGGCTGTTGACCCAATCGTCACTCATCCTGGCGAAGGTTTTAAACTTCAATGGATAATTCTAGTTCCTTGGCGATTTCGAATAGTTCCAATCTTTCTGGACATTCTTCTGATTAAGTAGGGCTGTGTATTCCTCTACTGTAGGCATCATTCTTGACCGTTGAAAGTAAAGCAGCAAAAAGTAGGATTCCAGAACTAAAAGATAGCTCAGAGTAAAGGCTGGTTGACTCGGACATACATCAACTGTGCTATGTCACCGTAACTATCGAAGAATAAGTCTTGTAGTCTTCGATCCCATCCTTCCCAAATCCTTGTAAGATCCCATAGGTCATTCTGTTGGAGGCTCACGTAGGTATACCCTGATACTATGTGCTGACTCGACAAGCTATTACTTTGGGTCCTCTGATTGACTTCTGACCAATGTCTGACGGCTGAGTTGAGTTTGTCCTTCTTAAGATACCTTTTTTCCATGATGAAAGATTTTCTGATCGGGCAAACCACTTGATCCAGTACCTTTATATAATGTAAATACAATGATATATGCAAAAAAAAGCAAAACAAAAAAGAAAACGAGTCAGTACCGGATAAAATAAATAAATACATAAATAAAAAGGACAAATTAAATAAGGTAAACACAAAACAACCCTATTTACATCCCGTCTAAAAACACCTAGGTTATCCGCATAGATCTAAATGGTAGATTTTTATGTTCTCTACATGCAGTGTTGGTGCTAGGAGGTACCCGAACTGTCCTTGTTGTCCCCTACTAAGTAGCAAGGCCCCTGATCATCATCCATTATATGCTCATTTCAACCGGGTTCAATTCAGGGGGACCTATTAGCTTATGCCCCTACGAAGGAACGATATCCTCACGAAAGCATAAGGTACTCGAGCCCCGAAGGTACTTTGCCAGGCCCATACGGAGGAACGATATCCTCACGAAAGCACTAGCGTTTTCCCCCACTTAAAAAGGACAAGTTTGTATGCCAAATTTTAAATGCGTTAAAATAAACGCGCACTTACAACCGAATGTTAATTTAATAGTCACTTTAATCTGAAACTTTCGATATTAGTAAAGCGGTAATTATTTAAAAAGCTTGATTCTCATTTATTTTTGAAAAAACAAAACATATCCCCAGCGGAGTCGCCATCTGTAGCGATATTCCCTTTCTTCGCTAAAAAACTATTTTGAGGGTATTTGGGGGTATTTGGGGTATTTAAAATATGTCTTCTGTGAGATCTTAGAAAAACCGTGTTTTATAAAAAATAGAGTCGTCACCGGCCACTAAGGTAGGCCGGACACCATAAAACCAGAGATTTTTAAAACTGTTGGGTTCGAGAGCCGGTTACGGATGGGGAAGGATTAGCACCCCCACACCGCCCAAAATTGATACTTTAATAATTACCGCTTTATTAATATTGAACTTTCCGGATTAAATAGACAATTAAATTAAAATTCGGTTATAAGTGCGAGTAAATTTTAAGGGCCCCGTTATTCGAGAATAAACTGATAGACCACCATCACTGCGCTTGATACTGGCCACGTTTACGCTCGAATAAAAAGGCACCGCATTATCGAATATTATTCTATTATGCGATCTTAGAGAAATAATTTAAAAATAAAAAAATATGAATATTACAATATTAAATAAAAATAAAATAAAAACACGATCATAATATACCACAATAATATAAACAAAGTATGCACATGAACATGGAAAAAAGAGAAAAAATGCTTTCAAAATAAAATTAACTAGCTATGACATGTTTGAACACACACATATATATTTAACACAAATGCAATACATGCATGACATACATATGATGTCGAGAAAGAAAAGCAAAATATTAAAATATTACGCTAAAACAATGCACTAAACATCTATATCAAAAAAAATCCAAATGTTAGCATGATCACGGTAAGAATCCAACATGGATCAAAACATATGAACATATGAAATTTTATAAATACTTACATATTACTCAAAAAGATAAAAAAAACATGCATAAACTAATGGATTTAACAAAAAGAAAATAACCTAAACATAACGTATATTAACAAAACTACAAAGACATGACATGACACATAATAAACATATTACCTAAAACTAAAATATGACCTACAATGCAAAATGATCATAAAATACGTACTAAATGCATAAATATGATATGCAAACTATACTAAAACATGACATGCGAAACGAACGTATAGGATATGAACAAACAAACTGAACATGATCACATAAAAAACATTAATAATCTTAACATGCACACTAAAAAACATAGATAACAAGCCATAAAAAAACATAACTGATCCTAAAAAGGATTACATGCTCGCAAACGTAAACTTTGAAATTGAACAAGAGTAAACAGGACTGAAATGGAATAAATGTAAATCAGGAAGCCAAAAAAATGCATATTTTAGGATTTAATTATAGACCGAAATAAACCTGCAAGGACTGAACCTGTAAAAAGACCATGGGGGCGCACTCAAAATGAAAAAAATTAAAAACGCAGGATGATTAAGCGTGTAATTTCACCATTTAAAAAATCTGATTAGCTTAATTTGGGGCTTAATTGAAATAAAACAAAAAGGGAGGAGGACTGAACTTGCTATTTACCCAAGGGGCAGGCTTGAAACGAAAAATCAAGGAGGACAGAGGTCATTAGCGGGTAATTACACAATTTTCTATTTATTTGCTGCCTATAAAACCAAATAATCAGCCCTCATTTCATTTTTCCCATTTTTTTAAAACCCTAAAGAGAAATGCTCTCTCCTCTCTCTGTTTTTCCAGAAAGCCTCCGCCCAAAAGCCAAAACCTCCCCCTTGGCCGCCGTGAGCCACCGGTCTCAGGCGAGGCTCTGCTATAACGACCGCCTCGAGCCCTCCTTGACCATAACTTCCAGCAACCGCAACCAAGAAATCAACCTTGAAATCCATTTTTTTGAAACAAAAAGAAAATAAAAACCCATTTTGTTGTTTCTCGAGTAAAAACGACCTTCCCGCTTTCGGCTCACCCCTTAAAGTTTGTTGTCGATGAAGGTGAAAACCGACACAGGTAAGAAGGTTTTTTTTGTTATTTATCTCTTTTTTTAACATGCATGCATAGAGAGGAAAAAGAGAAGAAAAATACCACTGGAAATTTTCTTGTGCTTTTTTTTATTTTCGGTCACTGGAAAATTGGTAAAAAAAACCCCTTACATATTTTTTGGTTCATTTTCATATATTGTTATTCTCTGATTTGTTTTGGTAGAAACAAAGTATAAAAAAATACATATTTTCGATCTGATTTGGTACTGACAAATCTGATTTCTTGATTTTTTGGTGATGCGTCTGGCGCGATGGTTGGTAAGGCGGCATGGTGGTGGTGTTCTCTAGCAGACTTGTTCTCGGCCGCTGGATCAGATCTGATCCAACGGCTGAGATTGCATGGAGAATAGACGGTTCAGATGTGATCTGGAAACTAGAAGGATTGCACCAGATTTCGCCATGTGGCGTCTTGGTATCCGAACGGTCAGCGCATGAGAAGCGAACGGTTCAGAGGGTGCATCACACGAGCGCCAGCTGGAGGGTCTTCACTTGATTTGGGCCGTTGGATCAAATTTAATTTTGGGTTTTTTGTATATATAATGGACTTGATTGTCAAATTTTTGGGTTTAAATTAATTTTTTGGATTTTATTTCAGGCAGCCCAACACTAATAATAATAATAATAATAATAATAATATTAGTAATAATACGTATATACATACACACACATATATCTGCATATACATATACTCACTCATATAACTAATACAAATATACACACATTATATATACTCACACGCACATCATATACGCAAGCTAACAAATATTCAAACCTATAACATACGAGCATAAAAGGTAAACACACATGATACACAAACACCACAACACTTATTAATAGGTACATGTTATATATGCACCACACCAGCATTCACACACATGTATTACATCTATATTAATAATGTACACACATACATATATATATGTAAACATGCCATAATATTAATCAATTATTACACTAATGCAGATTAACACAATATTTATACTATGGATAAAAATGAGTGATTACAACGTGCAAAACCTTTATCCTAATTGCTGGAGGTTGCAGTTGGCTCATTACTTATTTCCTGGAGAAGTTTCCATGGTGACAATTAGCTAATGACACTCTTCTTCCTTTAGTTGTTATTCAGAACAAGCTCACTCATCTGGAAATAAATCATGTTTATCAAGATAATGCAAAGCTAAAATGCAGGTGAGCTTCTTTGACTGTATTGTTTTTGGATAGTTATGTTTGTAAGACTCCTTAACTGCACCAGATTTTGGTTTTCTTGTAGCTTTAGAACATGAACCGGACACTAATCTGATCTCGAACTTACCTGAATAGATCTGATAAGATTTAAGGTATCGCCGAAAATGATCGTGAAATGTGCATTGGCATGTACTTTGCCTTTTCAGAGTTCTTAATCTGTATTTTTCATATTTTCCATAAAATGCAAACTTTTCAACTGTTCTTTTTTGTTTTGGCAAAGAAAACCCTCTCATTATTGGACTCCCAGTATTTATACACCTTTTTGGTACCATTATAAGCTTAAAGACTGGGGGAGGGGCATTATAATAATAACTCAAACCTTGTACACAGAACTTTAATCAGTTTTATCTTCAAGTTTGATCGTACTAACTTTAATCAGTTTTATCTTCAAGTTTGATCGTACTAAGTCAATCGGTTATCAATCAATTTGTTATATTTTGACTCAAATTCTAATTGGTAATTAAGTTGGGTTTTATTGTAATTCTAGTGGTTGAAGATTACTTGGTAATTAGGATTTACTTTAATGAGTAAATATCTATTTTAGGTATGAGATATTAATAAATAAGGTTTCTTGGTGACCAAGTATTTAGGTCTATAAATATAGACTAGGTTTAACCTTTTGAATTATAAGAGAACAAGAGAATGAGAGAGGGGGATTACTCTGGAGAAATGTAACCACTTTTAGGATCTCTACAACTATTGTGCCTACGTTGTAGATATGTGTATTGTAGGGATATTGAGAATAGTGTTTTGGTTCCACCGGGTCATGTGATTTGTACACCGGGTTTTGAGATTACATGGGTTATCATGTATTTGTACTCTTCAGGTTCTCTACATTATTAGTGGATTGTTCGTTTCTCTCGTCCGTGGAGGTAGGCTATGCTGAACCACGTTAAATCTTGTCTTTTGTGCATATCTTGGTCTATTTCGTTATCGTTTTGGTTATTTTGCCGCATACCAAATTCCTAACAAATGGTATCAGAGCTATGGTTCGAGCTGCGCAATTGTGGAAAAATTTTTGTTGCGGATTTGCAGTGCGATATTGGAGACATGCCAGAGGAGTATTACTGCAACGAGCTTTTAGTTGCAGATGGAGTAATTTTCAAAATTCAACGGTGCTTCAGGGAATACTACGTAAGAATTGGAATTGTTGAAGACATGGCGGCGGTGCTTCAACGGATATTTGGCTTACGTAAAAATTGAAGCTGTTGAAGACTTGAAGACCAATGCTCGAATATAATTTGTGTCAAGGGGGGATTTGTTATATTTTGACTCAAATTCTAATTAGTAATTAAGTTGGATTTTATTGTAATTCTAGTGGTTGAAGATTACTTGGTAATTAGGATTTACTTAATGAGTAAATATCTATTTTAGGTAAGAGATCTTATTGAATAAGGTTTCTTGGTGACCAATTATTTGGGTCTATCAATATAGACTAGGTTAAACCTTTTGAATTATGAAAGAACAAGAGAATGAGAGAGGGGGAATTACTTTGGAGAGATGTAACCACTTTTAGGATCTCTACAACTATTGTGCCTACATTGTAGAGATGTGTATTGTAGGAATGTTGGGAAGAGTGTTTTGGTTCCACTGGGTCATGAGATTTGTACACCGGGTTTTGGGATTACATGGGTTATCATGTATTTGTACTCTTCAGGTTCTCTACATTATTAGTGGATTGTTCGTTTCTCTCGTCCGTGGAGGTAGGCTATGCTGAACCACGTTAAATCTTGTCTCATGTGTATGTCTTGATCTATGTCGCTATTGCTTTGGTTATTTTGCCGCATACCAAATTCCTAACACAGTTTAAAATTATTTTCAAATTCGTTTTTGTTGTTAGACCCTCAACTATTAGAGTATTGTTATTTTGCTCATCTAACTATCAATTCTTTCGCGTTTTCGATCGGTTCACGGGTAGCATTATTCAAGCAGATGACAGGTGGGGGATCCATTTCTCCAAAACAGCAAGGTCCATACAAATATCTATGAGATTACCTGCTAAATGGATCTTACCTACTCAGATGAACCTTATATTTAGATCAAGTCTGAAACTAGCAGACACATTAGTATAGAAAAAGGCTTATGATTAACAACTACTTCTCATAGTGAATAATTTGCTATGGTGCAGTAAAAGAAGAACGAATATAATCAGCATAAGAAAATATTCATAAATTACGAAAATTGTTGCCAAAAGTGTATATTCAAGTGTTAGTATGAGGCACGCTCATACAAACAACAAACGGTCATCCAATTTTCCCACCTATTACTTCTCATTATCAATAAGCATTCTCAACGCCTAAACCGTACAATACGCCGGAATACTTTCCCAGAGTACCACTAAAGAAGTTCTCCTTGAGTTTCCTGAATGTACAAGATGTGAGCAAACTATCCGAACCCGCTTGATGACAAATCCCGACTCTTTCCACTTCCAACAACTCTGCAAGCTTGTTCAATCCACCATGCAGACTGTTACAAAACTTCATCAAATGCTTGATATCATAGAGTGTGGGAAAGTAAATGTTGATCAAATTAATGAACCCAGCTTGTGTATCCGGTAAGTTCTGGCAAGTCAAGAGCTTAAGCAAGTAACCGAAATCATAACCACTGTGGAAAGTAACCCAATGCACGCTATCATTCAAAACAATCCCTGAAGATATCAAAAGCTCGCCGAATCTCATCGCATCAATACCCTTCTCATTGTTCTTCTTGAAATCAATCCCACTTTGCCTCAAAAGCTCAATAGAATCATTAGCAAAGACATCCTCGTCAACATTAAACTCGCAAAAATTAAACTGCCAAATGCAATATTTGTCAGTTCCACAAGTAGGCAAGTTCCCTTCTTCGTCCGAAAAGGTAAGGCCCAATTGAATCAACTTTAACATATCAACATCGTCTTTCAAAGTTTGGTAGTGGTAGTCATAGCTGCTCTTGAAATTGCCCACGGGGCGTAATACAATGCCCGGAAACTCGGTGTCCATGACAATGTACGGGTAATCATCAACGATTTCCCGAATCAAAGCGAATTCTTCCTCAAGGTTGTCATTCTATACCTCTCTGATTTGGATTGAATCGCTCTTTGGCAACAGATACATCAGATGAAAATCAATGGAAGATGCTTTTTTTTAACCAATAACAACCCAAGAAGACAAAGATTCCTAAATCACCATGAAAACCCAAACAAAAAATTTGTCAGATTGAGATTTCTCATATATGCAAGAAATGACAATTAAAAATCATCCAAAACCCAAACCTAATATACATAACATAACAACCCCATAAATGAATTTCGAAGAATTAAACCAGAAATCAGAATTGAATAAGGGGAAACGAAGAAGA
Source organism: Hibiscus mutabilis (assembly GCA_019671005.1). Lineage (NCBI taxonomy): Eukaryota > Viridiplantae > Streptophyta > Magnoliopsida > Malvales > Malvaceae > Hibiscus > Hibiscus mutabilis. The sequence continues at coordinate 4,156,189 of CM033731.1, read as the reverse complement.
AACATACCGTGAAGAAAAGGGAAAAAGGGCAAAATTTTCCCCAGAAAGATCCTCTCTTTCTCTCTCTCAATACGGATTTGGATTGGAAATTGGTGGAGGCCCTAAAGCAGGCGTTTGCTATTTTCTTTTACTTTATATATATATATATATATATTTGGTTTTTGTCTTGGAATGTGGTGGTTGTGTTATGGTTTAAAGGTTTCTTTTTTTTGTTTGTTTGTTTGTTTCCTGGGAAAAAGAGGGTGGAATCAGTTTTCAGAAAAAAATGTTTATTGAATTGGAATTTTATTGATTATCTAAACGGGAGAGAGAGAGAGAGAGAGAGAGAGAGAGAGAGAGAGGGGTGGCTTTGGAAGCTTTGCCTTTGCTCACCTCCTCTCCTCATCAACAGGAAGAGAGAGAAAATCTCTTTTTATTCCAGATTTTTTTCTAGGCGATTGTGCCCCACGCTTTGCGCCGCTATATCTGTTCGGCTCGGATACTAACGTACTCTTCATCTTTTGGACCCAAATTGGATCCGACCCGTTTATTATTCAAATCACAATAAGATTAAAATAGATATTTCTATTTTTAATTTATATATATTCTTTTATTAATTCAACTAAGTGAAAGGTAAGGATATCAATCGGACGGAACACGTGTAGAGGGTGCTCCCCCGTCTAGGTGTAGAGCGTGTTCTCGTATCTTTTTACGCTAAGAGTTTTTATTTGTAATTCTTTTTACGACCCGTAGTGAGTATAAAATTTAAAATTATTTTCTCCCGCAACCTGTAAAACCAAAATTATCCTCGTCTCACTATTTATATAGGTCCTAAAACTCACTTAATCTCTGCAATAGTAGCATCAACCCGCTCCATTTAATATATTTTCATTTATGAAAAAATATAAAAATACATGTTTCTTAGACTCTACTGTCACTATTTTTAAAAAATAATAAGTCATCACGATCCTTTAATTGGTAAATTAAAATGTAATTTCAACACAAGTTTAATAAATTCAGAAGTTAAAGTACTTGCATAATATTCAAATATGACATGAAAACTGAGGAATTGAAGGAGTGAGGCATAAGAGTGTGTTAAAATTAGGTGATAATTGAGAAACTATCACTGTGCGAATGCTCTTATTTTTTCGAAAAAAATAATAAAAGAAAATTAAGTGTTATCAAAATTAATTTTTATTTAAATATTTAAGTTTAAATATGTTTATTATGTATATTAGGCGGGATATGTAGCAATGACATGTTGAATGAAATATGTTACGTATGGATTATTTGAAGCTTCCAAAGTTGATGTGCAAGAGAGTTCTTCTAAGATTAGAGGAAAACACGAGAAAGTTGAGTGAAGGAAAGAATTCACATTTATACATGGCAAACTTGACCCGAAATCTGAGATCGAACCAAATCACCATAGACATTAATTTAAATCAAAATTGAACCAAAATAATCACACTCGAAATAATCCGAACTAAAACCGATCTGAATGACCCGTTTGCCACCTCTACTCACATTCGGGGTAACTTTGTAAGCTTTTTACTAAGATGAGTACCATTCTATGTGTACCTACTAATTTATCAAATAGTTAGCGGTTGTGATATGATGGTGTTTATATGTGTTTTGTCATGTTAAGCTCAGTCCATGCATGAAGGTAGATTTAATAAGGTACGAATTATATGTTATATGAAAGCGTGCTATATGTTAATGTGATGATATGAATTTGACACGCCATGTTTGGGTATATAATACGTTGTCATGTTATATTGATTAATATAGTTCATAATATAAATATCACATGCACCGATCAATTATGTAAATACAATCATGAATAACAAAAAATGATTGTAATTTGTAACACTGATATCTTGAACATGCTTACTAGGAAATGGAAATAATATTGTGGAATGTGACGATTGTAGAAGCAGGAAAAAAAGTGTTAGAAAGATCCGGAGCCATTAAAAGGCCCTTATAATTCTCCGCTCGCCATTGTTACAGTTAGCCACCTTTTGAGGCAAAAACAAAACTAAGGGAACCCAAAACAGTTTTCCTTCTTGTTTTTTTAACATTTTTCTCCACTTTTTGGAGATTTCTATCTTTGATGTTTATTGTTTCTTTTTCCTCCTACTCCTTGGGTTTATGCATGAAAGGACTCTAACCCCACATTCCAACTTTGCCTTGTCGTTGGGGTTTTTCTGGGATTGGAACATGCATTGTTTTGTTGCCAGATGTTTGCTTCTTTTTCTTGGGACCCTGGATTCTTTGGTCCATTCAAAGACTGATTCCCCAGATGGTATGTATATATATATATATATAATATGCCTCATTCTTGATATATTATATGCTTCAATTATCATGTGTTTGATCATTGTTTATATTATGATTATCCCCCTGAAAGCATCAACCGTTTCGGATTAAGAACCCGTTTGTCTAATTCATCAACATGATCATAAATCCATACACATCACAGATTCTGACGATTGGTGATTGTATTCTTGTAGTTTCTGCCCTTAATGTGATGTTTAAAAGCCTGGACACTCCTCAATTGCGTGGTTGGAAAAGCAGTGGTGGTGACCCTTGTGGTGACTCCTGGGAAGGGATCGAATGTTCCGGCTCATCCGTAACCGAAATGTAGATCACTCCCATTGCTTCTGTTATTCTATCCCTATCTATCTGGAGAACCAATCTTGCATTTTTTCAATACTCAATATGACATAATTGGATTAAATTCTTGCAGAAACTTACGTGACCATAACCTCAGTGGACACTTGGGGTATCAGTTATCGAGTTTGTCTTCAGTAAAGATCTTGTGAGCATTTGCTTCCAGAAATAGGCAAACTTTAATGTTATTTTTTATGTTATTATTATTTTAACTTTTTACTTGTTAAAAAAGCATAATCTGAAGGCTACACATTGTTGGTCCTAATACAGTGATGTGAGCAAGAACAACCTCAATGGTGATGTTCCGTATCAGCTACCTCCGAATGCTCAACGCATGTAAGTCGTATATGATCTAAATTAATCTACTCGAAAACCTTTAAATACAGTGGTGGGAAAGTTTATTTTTGATCACTTTGATCTTCATGACATATCCAAGGTGCATTTGTTTGATTTTCTATAGTGTCACACGTATCTTATGACTTATGAACTCAATTTGCAGAGACCTTTCTGAAAACAAGTTTGATGGTAATGTGCCCTACTCGATATCTCAGATGACCAACCTTGAAGAAGTGTAAGTGAAGTACTTTCTTCTTTCTTATTTCATTTCAATTTGTCAGTTGTTACCATGGATAAGTATTTGGTTGGTTGCTGTAGAAATCTTAGCCGTAATCGACTCGAGGGACAGTTAAGCGATATGTTTGCGAAAGTTCACAAACTTAAATCATTGTAAGCATTGGTTAAAAAACAAAAAAACTCTTTGCAAACCTATGTTTTACTAACATAAGAACTGACATACAGTGATGTATCCAACAACCAGCTGTCTGATACTCTGCCAAATTCTCTAGCAAATCTTTCAAATTTGAACACTTTGTAAGTTGAAAAATTTTCCCATTCTTTTTTTAATCTTTACTCCTATAAGTGCCTTGTTGCTAACTCTGTTTTCTCTTGTACAGGCATCTGCAGAACAACCGATTCACCGGTACAATAAATGTCCTTGCCGACCTTCCCCTCAATGATCTGTAAGTGGCCAGAATTTACAACTTGTTTAAAATGATTTTTGTTCACCCCTTCATACATTGAAGCTGATGAAAAATAAGGGAAGACCTTACAACTATCAGTCACTGTCATTTCTTGCAGGAATATTGAAAATAACAAATTTACTGGATGGATTCCTGATGGGTTGAAGGGGATTGACAATCTAAAGTGAGTATCTTACAAAATTTCATTGTTTATAATTCTTTTAGTCCTCTAAAAGTTGTTTCCTTGTAATCATCCCTCTGGAAGAACTGGAGGAAATTCTTGGTCAACTGGGACAGCTCCCCCTCCACCTCCTGGTGTGCAACACCGTCGTCGTCCCGACAAAGAAGAGGAAAGTGGAGGTTCAAAGATATCTCTTCGAAATGGATTGCTTATAGGTTTTTCATGTTTAGGTGGAGTCACTCTTCTCCTCTTTCTTATTTGTATATGTACAATGAGAAGTTCACCTCCCCCATCCTCACATTTCCTCGAAGAAGATATTATCGGTAGGCGTAAAGGTTTTACTCCTCTCCATTCACAAGAGTTGGACCCTGAAGCATATGTTGGCATTTTGAAACAACCCAAAGGTATACGTTTATCTGTGGTTTCTGCATGTAACAATAACAAGTAGAGTTGCCTTTCTAACTGTTTGCATCATGCTCATTTTGCATAAACGTGCAAGAGTTTTCTCGATGTTTCGAGTTGTTGCGGTGTACGCTTGTTTTCGTACCATGATTGTTGCCAATAATGTATACTTAGATGTCATTTTTTGGGATTTGCAAAAGAGGCTGGACAAACATTTCAAGATAGTTGTTACTGTCACACTAATATGATGTCTGTTGATGACAGATTTTAAGTCAACAGATCCAGGTAATGGTGAGATTAAGTCTTTGCTAAAATCTCCATCGATGGGCCCTAGGCGTTCGGCCTCAAGTCGTGTGTCCTTCAGTGAAAATGAGTTTGCAATCCGCCTGAAAGGAAGAAGAAGCACTTCTGTTCAAGTTGTACCTTATTCTTTGGCAGAGTTGCAGAAAAGCACTGATAATTTTGCACCAGATCGCCTTCTGGGCGAGGGTACCATCGGACGTGTTTACAGGGCAAAATATCCAGACGGAAAGGTTAGCATTTTTTTGTTCTCCCCGTTTCTTCATTTCTTTTTACATACATTTTTTAGATGCCATCTCATTAGCTTCTGTACATGTACTTGGTCTCAGGTTTTAGCAGTGAAAAAGATAGATTCCTCACTTTTTCAAGGCCAGAAGTCGGAGGAATTCTCAAAACTTGTTGCAAATATCTCAAAGCTTCACCATCCTAACATTGCTGAACTCGTTGGCTATTGCTCGGAACAAGGGCATAACATGCTAATATATGACTATTTCAGGAATGGCTCACTTCATGATTTCCTACATGTAGCAGATGATTTCAGCAAACCCCTGACTTGGAATACAAGAGTCCGAATAGCTTTAGGTGTAGCCAGGGCTGTTGAGTAAGTCAAGTGACATTCTTTTTTTTTCAATAATTAGATATCTTCTTTATTCCCTCTTTTTTGGACTCCGTTATCGGTTATATCGAACAACGGTCAGATCACTCCGAGATTTTTCAAATCTGCAACGTTTACAAATATTAGCACATAGGGTTGGTGACTTGGTGTGCACTTCAACTTGCAGTTTCAGTTTTAACTTGAGTACTCGATACAGATATGCTATGTTCGCTGCTTTCGAGTTTAAATTGGATCAGAGTTAGCTGAGATAACAGTGGCACCTTCTATTCTTATCTCATACGATATTGCATCGTCGTGCCAAAATCTTTTACCTGCCTACCGAGTGATGATGCGATATCTTAGAAATGTAGCTGGTCTTTTCCTTAGAATTTTAACCCAGTGGTGCAAATTGCTGTGTTCAGGTATGTCCATGACGTTTGTTCTCCTTCTATGATTCATAAGAACATCAAGTCATCCAATATTTTGCTTGATCTCGAACTCAATCCTCGTCTATCCGACTATGGAATGGCAAACTTTCATCAGGTTAGCATTTTTTTTGAATCTAATAGATTCCATTTTATTTCCTGGTTGGAGAGTATATATGTCCTTCACTCAATTTTGGCAGTTGCTTAAATTTCGGATCATTTCGAATGTACCCTGAAACCGATCATAACTTTATCAATAGAGTAAAATATAGAACTGTTTTGTTTGTCCAGCATACAAGACAGAACCTGGGGATGGGATACAATGCTCCAGAATGTATAAAGCCATCGGCATATACATTAAGGAGTGATGTATACAGTTTCGGGGTGGTGATGTTGGAGCTATTGACCGGTCGGATGCCTGTGGATAGGTAAGCCTAAATCACTCGGTCACTCGCTCAATCCTTGTACCGTTTAGCCAAATTAATTACGGTGTCCGAGTTAATACTCGAATTGTTGCTGCTTTGTGTATCAGTGAAAGATCAAGATCAGAGTACTGCTTGGTGAAATGGGCCAGACCTCAGCTTCATGACACTGATGCACTGTTCGGAATGGTTGATCCTGCCTTGAGGGGACTCTATCCTCCAAAATCACTCCCTCCGTTTGCTGATATTGTTGCCCTCTGTATTCAGGTAAACAACAACATTTCAGCCATCAAAATATTTCGATGTTACTCCTACTCGGGTGAAAATATCGAATATGAACATGTGTTTAACACGGGACGTTCGTTTTCGTCCAAGATTTCCATGTATTTGGAAAGCTTTTGGAGGGTCATATCTTCGTACTCATGTATTTCCGTTTGTTTGCACAGACGGATCCCGAGCAAAGAGCTCCAATAACTGAGGTGGTGCACGCATTGGTACGATTGGTTCAACAATCAGCCATGAACATGAAAGAAGATCTTTCATCTTCTCGCCGGACAACTGACTCTGAATATGAAATTGTTTGATTCCCCCACTTCCCATTATTATTCTTTCCATAGATTCTTGTCATTCTTTATGTATAAATTCCTAGCAGATTGAATATTCGGAAATAAATTAGGTTGCATATTTGGAAAGTGGACTTTGTAGATTTTCTAATACAACATTGGTTTTTTTAATCATTTTTCAATTTCATGAATCCTGTAATTGTGATTTCAATTTTACTATTTTTAAACGTACAATATAAACATACAATTCATTTTAACAAATTCTAAATTTGTTCACTTTTTACTATGTATTAATTTCAAATACATTTATTAGTGCTTAAGTGGTTAGTCTAACTATCGCAGATTTAAAACTTAAAATTGTTTAATTATCTAAAAAAATTCTTTCGCATTTGCGGGAAATGTCGATAATGTTCAAGAACATCTTCCTTTGTTTATCGCCATATTTCACGTTCAATACGATGTCAGATTCTTTGAATACTTAAGATGTGGGTGTAGCTTTTTGATGTAAAATGGCATTAACAAGAATTTTGGGTTAGCTCAAGTTTAGTACGCTTAAGATTATTTATTTCAAGGAAAAAGATTACAAGAAAAAAACTGTCTTCACTAATGATCCAAAGCCAAATATATACAAGGGGGGATGATATATCTCGCAATCTTTTATTTGGTTGCGAATTCACAAATAACACCTCAAAAATGTTCTAAAAGGTATACCATTCATCTTATGCATCACTCAGAAAAGTCATCCTCACCTCCACTGTACTGATCGACGTCTTGATGTCGTGAAACCTTCCGTGGCCTCCCAAGCATATCTTCAGCATCCAACCTTCCTATCTTCAAGCTCGAAACACCACCCCTCGTGTTGGAATAAACCTGTGTACAGGTAAAAAAAGGATGTATATATGAGAATTAGATTTCACTTATGGTGCCAACTCATATAGCTTCCTCGTGATCTCCGTAGATCTACTTTATATTTTGCTTTAAGTATCCATATCCAACACCCGTATAAGACACATTTGGACGTAAGTACGAGGATACGATACTCCAAATATCTTCCAAATTTAAAATTTTGAACACGCCCATATCCAACATTACACCTGAATCCGTGTAGCATAACTTATGATCATACCTCTGGCTCTTTCAGTTCTATTGCGGCAACTGTTGATCTCCTCCTTGCAGTAATTCTGGAAGGTATAGGAAAATATTCAATCTCATCACCGGATCTTCCCTCTCTTGCCCTCTTTTTTCTTAAATTAAGCTTTGTCGGAAGAGGCTGCAACATGAGAGAGAGTGTTACCATCATGGACTAATAGAAGAATTTCCGCCAAAAATGGATCGAAAAGGATGTAAATTTTGATCAAGTGTATACCACATAGCGAGCTTCTCCTTCATCAAATGAGACAAGGTATGTTGTTGGGTCATTTGCATCATCACCCCGTACCTGTAAACGAGTTGGAAAGATTTTGAGCATTTAAGTGAACTAGCTCCAGCTTGTGCAATACTGCAAGGTAACATTGTGAAAATCAGGTTACATACATCCCAATGGTATTCGGAAACCCAAGAATATGAGATATCTTCAAGCTCATCATACATATCCTTCGAAAGCTGGCATCATTAAAAGTGAAAATCAAATTAATTCACTAAGAATCAACAGATTGGAAGCTAGGCTGTATAACAAAAACAGCAATGCTAATGGAAATATGATATATATGATACGTTGAATACAAGGATTATCTACCTCACCAACAGAAGGCACCATGTATGCCAAAAATTTCTCTGGATTGGCCGGATCCGAGCTTGGCGCCACATAACTTTTCATAATGGCCTGCGATTATAAAATACACACAAAAAAATCAACACCCATACCAGATGAAACAAATATATGCATCACTAGCCATTATGTCCCACTGCCTACTGGGTAAATTTATATAGTTTTTTCTTTTAATCTGCCAACAATACCTTAGAATTAAAGTAATTGCCTAAAATAACATTGCAGAGTTGACTATGATCATCCATTGACCAAAAGCCAAAGCCTCAGCAACACTATCTACTACTTGTGGCATACTCATTGATATCAGGGCCTAGAGACAGCATGCCATTTAATATCGCGGAAAGGGGGCACAAAACTAAGCATGAAAATGTACTTAAAAATAACAAGTCCCAAAGAAATCCTCGAGCCAGCAAAAACATTTTATGCACATATCGCATTAATTTCCATTTTATTTATCATAAGTAAGAAATGAATTACACAGCACGTTATTTTGATCATGTATGCAACCACTAAACTTGCCGATTGGAGGATTCTACTTACCAAAAAGCCAAGATATCAATAAACTATAGTAATGCATTTTTTTATACATATGCTGATATGATCATTACAAGTAAGCTGATATGCTGATAGGTTGCACAGGGCTTGAACCCTGACCTTCGGTGCCAACTTAAAACGCTCTTGGTACTACAACTGTGGCTCCATTGGCAACTATAGTAATGCATGTCAATCTCAAGATATTAACCAACTTTATAAGCACATTACACAATCTAGAAATATCAAAACTCACTCTTAATTCATGCTCATCACGAACAGAGCCATGCAACTTGCTGAAGATTTCTGAGACAGCTGTAGGAGCACCATCAAATGCCACCATAACGAACTGATCATCGTACCTGTTACAATCACAACACAGACATCAGATATAAGTATGCTGTAACACAGCACAATGACTAAGATTGAAATCTCAAAGTTTAATAATCTAATTAACCATGTTTTCTGTATGCATGAGAGGCCAAAAAGGGAAGTAAAAACAAAGGAGACAACCCTGACAAATTCCATACCTATCAAAATCAGGTAAGAGAGGCATAACTTCGACTGGCTCTAAGTTTTTATTGGTTGCATGGACAGGACGTAACTTGGATGCCTCAAAAGATGCCTCAATTTCTTTTATTTGCCTTTCCCTGATAAAATTGCCAACATTTTTAGTGCTATCGTTTCCCAGATCTGCTTCAAATAAGAATCTAGCTTCAGGGAGGGAGGTTGGAATAAAACAAACCTATTGTTAAGGTTCTCCAAAAGATTGTGGCCTCCCTTAAGTTGTCGCAGTTCTTTAGCTTGCTTTTCAGTCAAAGACTGCAAGTGCCAATGTATTTAGTTTTGACACAACTTCCCAACTTTACCATGGAGAACACCAAATACGAACATGGTAGTCAACAATTACCTGTTTTGTTGATTCCATACTAAGTGGAGAAATGTACTGTGTTTTAACAAGCCAAGAAACACCTTTGTCAGTGGGTCTTTCTTTTCGTCTTATGCCATTTTTCTTTACAGGGGTTAAAGTTACATCATCACGCAAAAGTTCCTCATCTTCTAGGGCAAGAGGTGGTCTAACACTAGGAGGACTAATTAAACAAAGAGAAAATATATAATCAAAACCACAACACCAAAAACAAAGGTATAAGAAAAAGTTTTAAGCAGATAGAGTATGATACTTGTATACACTGAGGTCAAGCAAATCAAGTGGTATCCCGAGATCTGGCTCAACAAAAAGTTTAGGCTTGTACATTTTCTCCAAAGAAGTTATAGTGTACTTTGTAAACCTGTGAGAAAGAAATATAGATTAACAAGAAATATCACAAAGGGATTAAATCATGACATCAAGACGAAGGACCATAACCAGCTTTTAAATTTGACCTTTTACTTGTCCATTAACATTTTTCTCCACAGAGAACACTAGCAAGAGATATAACTTCAGTAACAAGAAAGTGAAAAGAGAAAGGGTGAATACATTCAATCAGACAGCCCAAAATAATTATTGGATCCTGCCATCCTGGAGTTCTAAAAATAAGAAAATACAGCATCTTCTTCGAAGCAAAAGACTAACTCTTACAGTCTTACCTATCTTTATCATTCTTCAAGGCCATAAGTTTAGGCTGTGCACTTGGATCAGGAAGTTCATTCCGGAATCTATACAATATAAGTGATTGTCATTAACAGAAGTAAATAGTATAAATATTTTCGAGATTTAAATAGTCAACAAGTAACCAAAAGGAACACTTTCCAACATGAAAAAGAAATTTCACATGGGAAAATAGGAAGAGAATTGCATGCAGAAAATAATGATTGAGTGCAGTGTTCAGCCAAAAAGTATTATAATACATAGACATGCAAGGAAAGGTGGAAAAACATATTTGAGCAAAAAAAATTCAAATCTCATTGTTCACTAAACTACTTCAGCTACAATATGTATAGATTCTACAACATGAAGGGGGCAAGTACCGATATTTTTCAAGTTAATCTGTGGTCCATCAACCTACTTGAGCCAAGGCAAATATCAGAGCCCTATCAAACACTAATTATTATATCGAATTCCATCATAAGCTATTCAGGGATATTTTCAGACCAACACAAATAATAAAAGTAGGATGAGAGATGGCATCATTAAACTTAAAAAGCTTAATATGTAAACTTGATATCATAAGCTATTTAGGAAAGATGATAAACGTGAAATTTAAAAAGCTTAATATGTAAACTTGATATCATAAACATGAAATTTATAAGTTTAATTTCTAAATTTGATGTGGCCTAAGAACCAAACAGAATTTTAGACAAGGGAAAAAGCTCATTTCCATATACTCACTTCAACTTGCATAAGAACGTAGTTGGCTTCTTTAATCTATTCTCAATCCTCTCACCACTCAGAAATGGTGTAGCTCTCCTGTCTCCCATCCGTGAGCCTACCATCGAACCATGCCCTTTGGCAGAAGACATCATTTGGGCCTTCTGGGACTCCTTCATCTGCTGTCTATGCTTCTCCTCTTGCCTTTGCTTCTCAAACTCCCTCTTCTTCCTCAACCTTCTTTCTTCCTCCGTCTCCACCCTTCCAGCAGGTCCATTAGGCTTCTTTGAAGGAGGCATAATTGGCTTGTGCTCTCTACTTCCAATCCCATGATTAGAATGACCATGTTCACCCCGTCCAGAACCCGAAAATTCCCTATTCCCACCTTTAATGCGCTCACTTAACCTCTTGTCCCCAGCAGCACTCTCCTTTGGAGGAGGCGGTGGTGGAGGTGAACTTGGAGGTGGTGGTGGAGGAGGAATTGAAGAACCTGGAGAACTTGGGGGAAGTGGCGGATGAGGTGGCTGCATTGCTGGATTGCTATACTGTGAAGGTGGATAGTACATTGGTGGCTGTGAGTTGAAGGTATTTTGTGACGTTGAAGGCAAAGGAGGGGGTGGCGGAGGTGGATAGGAAGAATCTGGAGGCGGAGGAGGCGGAGGGGGATATGAGTATTGCTGCTGTGGAGGCGGAGGAGGCGGTTGTTGTTGTGGCGGTGGTCTTGAAGGATGGTAATGGTAATTCGATTTCAGATTCATCTGATTGTAATTTTGATCATAATGTTGTTGGGGTGGAAGAGGATTTTGATTTGGTGCTGGTGCTGGTGCTGGAGGAAAGGATTGTGGGGGGAATGGCCTATACGAGGCCATTGTTCTTGTTTTTTTTATTCCCTTGGTCACAGTTTCAAAAACACATATAAATCATTAAGAAACCCGAATAAAAGGACAGTTAAAGATGAAAAAAAAATGAGAGATTTTGAATTGAATCCCGGGCTTCTTTCTCTCCGCGTTTTCTTGCAGGAATTGATCCAATTGGAAAACCTTGAACTGGGTAGCCACTCGAATTTGAAATCTCCTATTTTTCTTTCAAGAAAAAAAAAACTAACGGAACAAGTTCCGAAACCTTGAAATCCTAATTTCCGAAATTCAATTGAAGTCGCTAAAAACCTAGCAAAATCAACACCCAAAATTTTTAATTTAACAAGGTTGAGAAAAGAAAAGCGTTAAAGGAGGTAAAGAGAGCAAAGATTTGAACTCCGAAATCCAAAGAACCCTAAGAAAGAGAGAAAGGCTGAATTTGAATCTAACCTGTAAACACTTGGCCGCAAAAACAAAGCTCCAACCAAATATATTAAGAAGAAAAACTAACCAAATGAAAAACCCAAGTAATTGAACATATATATATTTACAGCCATAAGCGAAAACGGAAAAAGATTTGAGTGAGAAACCGGGAAAAGCTTGCCGGAACGGAGAAGGGGAGAGAGTATGCTCTTTGATTAGCCTCACTTTTCTCCCCTTAGTATTTAGGTTTATTTAATTTTAGGGTTAATTACCCCATTCATACCTAAAATATACCGAATTCTTACTTTTATACATTTATTTTTTTATTCTTAATTTCATACATGAATTTTGTTGTGGTTGACAATTTTTTTAATTATCGCTTTTATTTTTTTCTTTTCTACATATTAATTAGAAATATTCTTTTACTATTTTAGCCTTCTCCCTTTAAGAATTTGGTGGAGTAATTGTGGATATACATTCACTTGGAGGCGACGGCTGCTGCACCTGCATCTGGGTTGGCGGTGGCGGCGCTGCAGTTGCAACTTGCAACTACAACTGTTCTGGCCATGAATTTGAGTTTGAAACATAGCCTGAAATCCCACCGACTTTATCAGATCTTGCCGCAATGTTAATTGAACCATCTTTATCAATTTTCCAATCTTTCTTCATCCTATCAGCTTCCCCGTGATCCCAAGAACCTCATGCCCCTTTGAAAGTTCTTTTCTTTGGTACTGTTGCCTATCCATGAACACACTAATAGGAAAAAAAGCTTGTGCTTGTGCTTCATACATGAAAATTCTTGGATAGCTACAAAATCCAACGAAGACGCATAAAAGTTCTTGGCCAATCTTGATTTAACGGTGCCCAGATCAATAGGGTTCTTGATAATAGCATAATAATTATGAAGCCCCAATCCAACGACATCCACCGGCGAATTAAAGATGTACCCATGCTTTCGCTTCACCAATTAGCCCAAGATTTAGGAACAACTTTTCATCAAATAAGCCTTCGATTCTTTTCCGCCCTCTTGAGGGTTTCAATTCTTTGCTGAAATTTAGGGGTAAAGGTCGTTTGTTGCCAGAAATGTTGTTTTTGGGTAAGGTTTTCTTCGGAAAGCTGGATCTAGCCTGAAAATAATTCGATTCTTCAATTCACAAATCTGTATCAACTCGGAAATCAACAGACTCTTCGGATCTTTTCCAAGTTCCTAAAGAGAGAAGGGTAAAATAGTAAAAGATTGTTTTTAATTAACATGTGGAAAAGATAAAGACGGTAATTTTTTTTTAATTACTACGTGTTAAAAATGTATAGCCCAACCTAGACACGTCAGTTTTTGTGACGAAAAAAATAATTTTGTTGACGGCAATTAAGTTTTTTTCCTTAATTTATTTGTATATTGGTTTAAAATCAATGAGCTATGAGTTTTGCATAAATTTGTTTAAACTTAAAGATTTATTATTTTTATCTCTGAGTTTTGTATATTAAGTTTGAGTTTAAATATATTTTGATAATAAATCAAAGTCGGTTACTTTAGTTAAAACAGTTTTGAAATTTTAAATTAAAAGCGAATCGAAATAAACGGTCTCAAATATATAGAATTATGAAAATGTCTAAAATATATTACGAAATTACTACTATAAATTAGGGTTTTATTCATTTCTTTCCATCACACTTTCATTTGTCATCCCATCTTCGCTCCCACTTACCTTTATTTTTTAATCACCGATATTTAATTCGTCAATCGATTAATTCAGATCAAGTTCTATAAAGATTCATTTAACGATTTATGCCGCTTATATCATATGTCGCCTGTGGCAATATCACATTTATTATTATGTTATATCATACGTGATAATCATCATATACCATTTTGTATTTTAATGTACCATTTCAAGTTTACTAACATTGTTCAAATCTATTATATTTATAGTTTAAATATGGCTTAAACCAAAAAACAGCCTTCAAACTGTGGCTTTTTTTGTACTTTTAGCCTTTAAACTATGATTTGAGCAAATTAGACCCTTAAACTATTATTTTTAGTCACTTCATTTTTTGTCACTTTAAGTCAATACAAAAATATCATTTTACAGGCTTTTCTAACATATATAAATATTTATATTCTTTTTAAATTTTAAAATATCATATATCAAAATAAACCCCTAAACTATCATTTCTGGTCGTTTTAAGTCTGATAGTTATTTAAGTCAAAAGAAAGTTATTTCGACTAATAAGATGTTAACACATCACAAAGATTTTTTGACAAATTGATAGTTTTAGGGACTAAAAAATGACATAGTTTAGGGACTTAAAGTGACCAGAAATAGTTTAGAGACTTAAAGTGATCAAAAATAATAGTTTAAGGACTTATTTTGCTCAAATCATAATTTAAGGGTAAAAGCAGAAAAAACCATGTTCAAAACACTTGTAATGGCATGAAGTGAAGGTCCAGCTGTGTCTTTGAATGGATCTCCCACACTGCAAAAATCCCATACGTTCCGATTATGCCTCCTTTTTTACCCTTCTATCATCCTACACCTATGTTACTCCGACTCGTGTGTGAGCATCGGATACAGATATGTGGCTGACATGAGTATGATCGAAATTCCCATATATATGGAGAATACTACTTGCACAGGTCATATCATCCTACTATCACGCACGAGTGTTGAACATGGATACTTCAACAAAAATGAGTCGGAGGAACATAGCTCTCCATTTATGAAGGAACAAGAAAATAAGAAAAAGGAAAGGACAAACAAACTTACGTATCTCCAGTAACTGCTGCTTTGTGAGAATCACTGCCTTTACCACCGAGAGCTCCGGTCTCGATATACTTCTTTGCATTATCCCAGGCACCAGCAGCTGTGTTCAGAAAGAGAGCCATTAAAATACCAGAAACTGTTGCAAACATCAAAAGAGCAGCCACAACTTTTGCTCCGAGAAGAGGATGTCCAGTATAGTGACCCAAAACTCGGAATAGAAAACCTGCAAATTGTTACATATGGATTGTGCTTAGATTGCCTAAAAATAAACTAAACTGAATATAAAATCCGAGAAACCACTTTGGACATCTAATCTCCTAAATTCTCATTTTCTTTTGGTAAAAAATAATTTCCTACATTCTTGACATGGTTCTAGATATTCCAGCAATATTTAAACACATCTAAAAAATGATACAAACAGAAAAGGAGAACTTATGAGAAAAAATCAGAAAGAAATGAAGGATTAATAAATAAACAAAGAAAGAAAGTGTTGATTGGTGTAGACTGCGGAAAATTAGGGAATTAAATTCCCTAATATCTAGCTGCTGATATTTAGGAATTTATCAATAAATAGGTGCACAGATTTGTACCTGTTGATTTTGTGTATTTTTCCCTAGATTAGGCTTTCTCTGTAACCTATAAATAGGTGTTATTTTATCAATAATCATCAGAAATAGAGAACAATTTTCTCTACCTCAAAATCTTCGTTTTTCTACATGGTATCCGAGCTAGGAAAGGCTGGAAATTCCCAGCAAGATGCCTGGTAGTTTTCTTTTTAATGGTTCTATCTTAGCCAATGTAAAAGATAGGGAAAGGCTATAGTTTAGCCTTAAAAAAATTATTTGGTTCTATCTTAGCCATCTATTGTAAAAGATAGGGAAATGTTATAGTTTAGCCTTAAGAAAAAACTATTTTTTTTTCTATCTTAGCCATTCATTGTAAAAGATAGGGAAAGGTTATAGTTTAGCCTTAAGAAAAAACTATTTGGTTCTATCTTAGCCATTCATTGTAAAAGATATGAGAAGAGGTTCTAGTTAAGCCTTTAAAAAAACTATGAGGTTCTATCTAAGCCTTGAAAAGATAGTGTTGTTAAGTCAACCACGTGCTATAAGTTGAATGGCAGCAACTACCCAGTCCATGAATGGAAGAAAAAGCTGGAAGACATCTCAAAAGAAGATGCATAAACCAAAAAAAAGTCTGGAAAATATCTCAAAAAAAAAGATACAGAAATCAAAAAAAATCACAGGCAGAAGAAAGCTGGAAAACATCTCAGGAGGGTACAAAAACCAGCCACAACAGTTGCAAATTATCAACAATGACTGTGGGAGAATTCAACGGCTCCAGAAATAAGGGAGATTTTTTTTACTTTTTGAGATGGCACAATTGCTACCAAAGAGATGAGAACACATCCAAAATCCAAATTGGAAGTCTCTCTACGTTTACTCACCAGCTTGAGGGGAAATGTTGATTGGCGTAGATTGTGGAAAATTAGGAAATTATATTCCCTAATATCTAGCTGCTGATATTTAGAAATTTATCAATAAATAGGTTCACAGATTTGTAGCTGCTTATTTTGTGTATTTTCTCCTAGATTAGGCTCTCTTTGTAACCTATAAATAAGTGCTATTTTATCAATAACCATTAGGAAATAGAGAACATTTTTCTCTACCTCAAAATCTTTGTTTTTCTACAAGAAGAAAGAAAGAAATGAAGGATTAATAAGAGATAAATAAAAAGATAACCCGATATTGCAAAAAGCAAATAATAAAATCAGCAAAAAAGAGCAATTAAAGTACAATTGGCGATACTATAGCCAAAGCAGCCGGTTTTATCATCTCCCTCAAAGATGCAGATGCTACACTAGCAACACAGCGACCATAATCTGGTTTCTCCTTGTAGTCCTGCAGTAAGTTCGTCAGGAAAAAAAAATAAAGCATAAATGTTCACACAAGATAAATGAGAGAAATTATAGTAAATAAACATGATGATTTAAAGAAAAATTCAATTACTTCACATTTGTTTGCATAAGAGCTTAATGATCAGAAAAATGATAATAGAAAATGTTAAATATCCTTCACATCTTTATACTTTTGGCCTTTTGGGAAGAGACATCAAAAGTGAACCATAGAACAAAGACTGCAGCTGCATCTTTTTTCTCTTCTTGTCACTTCTCTCGTGATTCTTTTATCCAGATAAGAAATATTTAACAATTTCTCTGGGTTGCTTTTGATTCAAATATAATAGAAAAGCTAACTGTTAAAGTGCGCTGTAAAAGGAAATCGAAATATTAAACCCACCATGATACCAGGCCTCTCAATGAATTGTCTTCTTACTTCCTTAACAACCTCCTGAGCAGTTCGGCCGACTGCAGCACAGGTCCATGCGCTAAATAATAATATAAGCATGGAGCCCAACAATCCACCAATGAAAACCTCAGGAATGGCAATATCAACCTGAAAGTTTATTCAAACTACAGATGTTAGAAAAGAAGAAATGAAAGATTTTGCAGAGTAACTAAAAGTTTCCACAGCAAGTGTATTGGATATAAATCCTTAATAATGATGTGCAAAGTCAAGTACAAAAACATCCCCCTATAACTTGCATAGAGTTCTACTACCATTATTAAACATTTAACAGAATCACAATTGCTTTTAAAATATAGCTTCAAAATTTTCTTTCAATGAACACCCCATATATGGTCAACTCTTGCAACCATAAACCTTCAGTCCAGTTCATAAATGAAAAATCCATGGTATAAAACAAGAAATTACAGGACAGATACACAAGCTTTACATACTCACTTTTTAACTCAAAACTAAATAAATCACATGAGAATAAAGTCATGTTATTTCTGACTCCAAAATGATTAACTATATATATATATATATATATATATATATATATATATATATATTTGTAAGCATCAATTCAAATAAGGAACTTGATGAAGTTGAAATCCAATACAAAATCTGCAATTACAGCCGGGTTCCTAGGATCATCTTCAGGTATTCCTTGTTCTACTTTTCCAACAAGGTCTGCCCCAACATCAGCTGCTTTTGTAAATATTCCAACTCCCAACTGAGCAAACAGGGCAACAAATGAAGCTCCAAAACCATATCCCACAAGAAGAAGAGGCACTGAAAGAAATAAACAATATCAATCAAGGAGTCACCGGTACTATTGATTCTAAAACCCATGAAATGCTAGTTTAAGGTGAACAAAGAATCAACAGCCACAGTCCAAATATAGCCATGTCTGCATACAATCCACTTGCATACAAAAGTATATGCGTATACAGATCACTTAGGCACTGCAAGCCAGCATAGCACCTGAATTGTCTAAGTGAAAACAACCGCTCATGTAAGACAGTTAACAATATGAATTGTCATAAAAAATACAGAATTTTGCAGAAGCAAAGACTAGATGTTATCAACAATACGTCAAGAATAAAGAATGCCATGTTACCAACACCCTCTAAATACAACAATATGTCAAGAATAAAGAATACCATGTTACCAGAACCCGAAAAATCATGGACAAGACATTCTGCATATAGCAGTAGGTTTCAAAGCAAAAAATGTGGGACAAACTCCAAAATAGAAATATTTCGTATAATTAATCCAAGAACCTTGAATCACAAGGTTTTCAGTCATTCTAACGCAAATCCTAAAATTAACATAAAGAGCAACTCAAATCACTAACTTTGGCAAGAATATAGTAATAATTATTCTAAGGAATGTTGTCCCACTTCATCCATAGTTTTGAATTTTGTTGGTAATTTATAGAATGTCCATCTGTGCTATTCTCTTCATTAATAATAAATATTGCAGGCAGTCAAAGAACTATTAGAAAGAAGTAGTACCAAACGTCATTTACAGACAGAACTAAATGTCTAAAACGCCTGTAATAGCTGCTTTAAACTAAAGACCACACTAGATGAATTTGTCAGGTAATGATCAATATTAGATAGCCAGAAAACTAACTGCTATCCGCTTTCATTAAAATGGGGATAACAGAAAACCATGCTTATACACTCAACCAACATTTCACCAAGAGAAGATGAACATTCAAGAAATATCAACATGTTCTCAATATACCAACATATGTAGGAAAAGGCAAGACCATGTAATAAGAATATCCATCTGCACAAAGTGTATTAATACAAATAAAAGGAATAAGGAAAATAATTACATACAATCTGTGACCTTCATTGAACCAGGTGAATCCACTTCCAACCAAACATAAAATGCTGCATAAAGGATGGCTATACCAATCACAGCCATACCAACCACCACCAAGGCAGAAAAACCACCGGCGCGGACAGCTATCTGCATGATATGATTGCACTTAGTAGTCAAATCTGCAAACATTCAGAAAATTTTGAAATTTAAAAAGAATACAACCTGCAATGCTTCTCTCGCTGACCGTCTTGCGGCACTGGAGACTCGGACATTTGCACGAACTGATACCCACATCCCAACATACCCAGCGACACCTGAACATAGAGCCCCCAGAAGAAATGCAGCAACAGTGATACATGCGGGTGTTGCCCTGCACATAATCATATTTATCACAAGGGTAAAGAAAAAGAAGTCAAATGCTATTTTACATAATGTTCATATATATCACAACCTTCCTAGGCCTGAGGCTTCTTGTTGGGGAGTTATATTTCGAAACAAATACATGCTAAGGATCACTAGCGCTAGCAACAATGCCATCTTGGAGATAGTACCATACTGTGTCCTGAAGAATCCTTCTGCTCCATCACGTATAGCCTCTGATATCTAGAAACAAAAATGATAAGCTCAATAAAAGTCTATGAGGAGATTGATAAAAAAATAATAATAAGTTCTTAGTTGCATTTTAATGGTTAACAAGAAGATGATAAACAATAAGGGGGGCCCGCCTCTCTTTTATCAAGATATGTAATAATACAAAGCAGTAAGAAAGCACGGTGTTCTTAGCCTTGAGAATTTCTTCTTGCTCCAAATGCAGACAAAGAAGAAAGCATACATTTTTGTAGTTCTGTGCATACTAGTTGTTATGTTCACGGGTTATGGGTCCAGTCATCCAACAATTCACGGGAAAACCTACTTTGATTGATAAAGCTTTAACCTTGTTCGGGTACCTAGCTGGTGAAGTCCCTAAAATTACTAATATATGGAATTCGTTGAAGGGAGCTACTAACCTCAGACTCGTTAGAATGAGAGACTTTCAAACCTCTATAGATTGGAGCTACAACCTACAGTGTAAAATAAAACTGAATAAAAATTATAATGTTGTCATTTGGAGTGAAGCCAAAAGGACACGGAGATGGTTATTTGTTTAGTGTAGTTGTACTTTTTACTAGATGAAACTATATGTATGTTTCATTTTAATATAAAGTCATGCCTTAGAGAAAGAAACTAGGAAAACTACAGTTTTAATTGTATAGAGCTGATATTATTTTGCATAATCAGTTATAAGTCTTTGGAGGATTAGTCCAAGCATTTAGATTAAACTGTCACCTCTACCTGCATGACGGTCATCATGTTTTATGGTGCAAGGTTAAATGAAATCCTTTAGGATACGCTTAATGCTTTCAATAATGCAATTAAGTTCATTCCGTGTTGATTTAATACAATTTCAAGACTGACTAACACATATTATAGTTGACTAATGTGGTTGCTAGATTCTTATTTGCTTGCAAAATAAGATGTGGCTGAGGTATTCATAAAATCTTAAGAAAATATGATTTTTATCTCTCCTTTTCACTCTAAATTAATGGAGCTATTTGGAAGTAAACAGTTGGATTTTAGTCTTAATACGTATTATGGATGCCATACATGCAATATAATGTTGAAAGTGAGAGGCTCCTCTACAGTAAGAACTTGACATCTTTCTACCTGTGCTGGCCTCAAACATTTTGCTTTCTTGCTATAAATTATAGAGATTAAAAATGCCAGCTGAAACTTTATGTTGTTCTGTCAGGTTTACTTTAACTCCTGTTTTTCTCTGTTGAACTGAAAATTTTGCTGGTCTCTACATTGCAGAGTTTGCTACCTGGTCGGAACTCTTCTACAGTGGTGAAAGCCCAACTTAATTAGGTAAGCTTCTTTAAATGATTTTGGATAGAGTATCAGTTTCCAAGTTTTGATTCCTTACCATACATGCTTTTGGGATAATTTGTTGCCTTCAAGGTTGCCATAGATGGATCATCAAATGTTTCTGCTACACCTACAGTCAAATCAGGGGCACCAAATGCAGAAGCAAAGAATGCTAAGCCATCAAGCGATGAATCTCCTCCAGCTTTGGCCACGGAAGAGTCAATTTCAGAATTCCTTAATCAAGTTTCAAGTCTACTAAAGTATGCTTTTTATTGTCGGTTTTTGGCTGTTTTTCATTTCCCCAAAGTTTGCTCAATTTAATGGCTATTATATATTCTCTTCTAGGTTAGTTGATTCACGAGATATGGTGGAGTTGCAGCTTAAACAACTTGACTGTGAACTGGTAATCCGGAAAAAGGAGGCCTTGCCCCAACCACCATCTGCAGCTCCAGTTGTTACGATGCAGTCACCCTCTCAACCACTAGTAATGCCTCCAATCCCATCTGTCCCTGCACTTCCACCTTCTGGTCAAGCATCTGCTGCCCCAACTCCAGCACCTTCGCCAGCTGCCCCTAAGTCAGCCAAATCATCACTTCCACCTCTTAAATGTCCAATGGCCGGTACTTCCTATAGAAGTCCGGCTCCTAGTGAACCACCATTTGTGAAGGTGAATATTCCATGTTGGTTTTTATTGGATTTTAATGGTGCTTCTATAATGTCTATCCTGCAGTTGATTTTCTTTGGCTCTTTGGACTTATGCAAAAGGCTTTCTCTGTAGGTTGGAGACAAAGTGCAGAAGGGTCAGGTCTTATGCATCATTGAGGCTATGAAGAAGATGAATGAAATAGAGGCAAGTTCATATTTTTTCTTCGTAGAAAAGATGTAATGATTTTTAGTCGTACAAATACTACTCTTCCTTCTACTGATTATATTTTAGAAATTCTATATTCCTAGCGTAGAATAATGTTTGATTTATTTAGGTCTGAACTTTGAATGAAATTTTGAGATGAACTCTAAAGCTCTCGAAGACTTGGAATGTCTTTGTTTACATGCCAAGTATTCCATGGAATGGGGACAGGAATTTGATAACAAATGTGCTAATGAAGGTTTCAAGGTATCTTTTGGCTCCCAGCGAGCACTCTAAACTCATTATGTGCAACCTGCTGGGATACCAAGTGCCCAACAAAGCCCCTTAGGCTTGCTTGCAGCATGGTTTTGTGCAGCTACCTTTGAAGTAATAAATTTCCTGCTAACCAACGATTACTAGTCAATTAGGTTCCCAAACATCAGAATCGACCACGTGAGATAGTTTTTTTTTCTTTCCTTAAAGCTTTACGGGACTTGTAGTCACCTGGTTTTATACTGCCCCTGTTTTATCGTTATTATTTTTATGTATATATGTATTATTATTATTAAACTCAATAAGCAAAAAAAATATAAAAAGAGTCCTTTAAAAAAATAAAAAAAGAGTCCATATACATAAATAAAGGTCAATTCAGCTCATTTTGTTTTTTGTATATATATTATTTTTATTTTATTATATCATTATTAATGTATTTATTGTAGATCACACAAGATCTTAATCATATATGAGAAGATTACAAGAGATCCTATCCAATAAGTATGGAAAGTCAAGTGATGCGCAAGGAATTCTCACTGTGGACTCACGACAAATTTCTGATAGGATCTGAGCATTTTTGAGTCAGGATGTCTTCTTATATATTGACCGTCTTTCAGTTACCTTTCCAACGCATCTTGAAATGCTTCAATCGGACGTCGGGAGCTCAAGATATATTCGTTTTACTGAAGACAATGCGTGCAGAAAATTGGATACGAATTCAATACGGAGATTTGATTTAACTGCGAATTTTCAATTATTTTATTAAATATTTATAATTAAATTCAAGCTTAGACATTTCTCTATTTGTTTTAACTTATTTAGGATCAATTTGAATGCAAGGAAATTAGTTTGATGCCCAATAAAAGCATTATTCCCTTACCAAATGTATTTAGCACAAATTGGGAATATGCTTTTAGGATTTTTGATTTTAGGGTTTTTCGAAGCTTATAAATAAGCTTCATCCCATTGTAACACACACGATATTGAAGAGAAATAAAAGCTATAGTTAATCTTTGAGGTATTTTATCCAAACACTACTTTATATTTTTGTTTTCATTTTTTTCCTTTGTCACTTGATTTCGAATAAAGATGAAGAGTAAGAGTTCTCGTTAAGTGAAGCTTGTGGAGGATCCATTATCGCCGAAAGATAGAGTCGACGCCTCCACTGGAGCAGGGCAACAGCAGCGGCACACCATTAGTGAATAGTGATCGGCGTCCAAGTACAACGCCAGCCGAAGTGATGCAGAACGGTTCGTGGTTCAGCCCTTACCCCACCTTTGATGAGCTCACACTTCGACCCACATTGTTTGCAATTTCTTCACTTTGGTCATTTTTATTTAAATTTTAGTCTTTTAGTTTCTTTTCTTTTTACTTGATGCAATTTAATTCTTGTGTTATTTAATTCATATCTTTCTTTCTTTTTTTAAGAAATCAAATTGATAATTATGTTATATAATTAAGTTTAACTCTTGGTTAATATATGTTATGTGATAATATAACTTTCATAAAAATGATAATAAAAAATTTACTTTTAGGCTAGTTTCCCTTGTAAATATTAATAAGTTGTAGATGTCTTAATTAAATTTTCGCCTTGTAGGTTAGTTTACTAATAATATAATTTAACTAAATGCCTTAGGTTTAGATTCCTAAAATAATCTGTCTTTTAATAACTAACTTGGTAAATAATCTCAAGTAAGATAATACATTCCCTTAATTGTGAGTAATTAAATAAAATCATGTAGTTAATCTTTTAGGAAGGTAAATAATTTATTTCCCTTAATTGTAAATAATGGTAAATAAAATTAAATTGGTAATTCTTTTCTCCTTAATTGTAAATAAAACTCTCTTAGGTAATTTTTAGAAAAATGAATAAATAATTTCTTTAATTGTAAGCAATTATTTAAAGCCTTTAGGATTAGTTACCCTAAATACATACAATTAATATTTAACTTTTAACATTAAATCACCCATAAAAATTAAAAAGACCATAAAATGCCATTTAAAAAAGGATTTTTATTGCATCATGAAAAACGAGATATTTTCTCAATTAGGGTTAATTCGGTCTTCCACTAGCTGTTGGGGAACAGTTGAAACTCATATGCGATACTATATTTTTAGATTTTAGGGATTAATGTCTTAATCCCTTAGCGTCTAGAATTGACCGAGGTTTTCTCCGCCGTGAGTGAATTCGGGCCACTTCTAGAAATTTGCAAATTTTTAAATTAACCTTTGCACGCACTTATTCGGATTACAAGGAAAATATTGGTGATCAAATAAGTGTCGTTTTTACGCACATTGTGAGGCGCTAATCCTTCCCCACATGTAACCGTGCCCCCCGAACCCTTGAGATTTCGTAATCTCTGGTTTGTTTTTAAGTTTCCGATCCACCTAGCACATTAAAAAGGACCGGTGGTGATTCCGTTACCACGGGACTAATTTGCAAAGAGGGGTTATTGGAACTAATAGTGGCAATTTTCTTTATGAACATGTTACAGGTTTTATGATGGGTGGCAGTTGTTGAGGTTCATTGCATGCATTTTTTGTGTTCTCTAGTCGAATACAGGGAAAACATGGTCCGGATTAATTTTCCCTATTGAAGCACTCTCAACAACTAACCAGAAATCTTGCATTTTGATTATCTTTCGTGATTATTGTCCATACTTGCTGCAGTAGGTGTGGCCGACTGTAATGTGTCATACAGCCCTTGATCAAGAAAATGTTTTGTCATAACTTCAGTTTATGAATTTGTCAAACTGTTGCTTGTGCCACTTAACTGAAAAATGCTCATTTTTTGTTTAGGCTGATCAATCGGGAACCATAGTTGAGATCCTTGCGGAAGATGGCAAACCAGTCAGCGTTGACATGGTGAGTATTCTTAACTACCTTGATTTCAATTATATATGTATCTGTGTATGTATGTTCAATTATATTAAATTGGAGCTATGTACTATATGCCATCAACTAGGCTTTACATAAAACTAACCTTTGCTGCAACCTTCGGCCTTGGGGCTTATTTTACCATTTGCTTTTGTTCAATTAAATTTTACTTAATTGAATCTCAGTCTTAATCCCAAATTCAATTGTGTATTTGATAAACAAGGTGTCTCATAAAAAAAGAGTGGTACCAACGACCAGTTAGTTTAGAATGATGAGACGCTAGGTCTCAGGGGTTTAAATCATAATATTGTGAAAGGAAAAAATAGGGTTGGGAATGTCGTCCCACTGTAAAATTTGATCCAAATTAATCGGTTAATAAATCATATATCGATGATTAAACGATAAAAAGATATTGCACTATTTGATCACTCCATTAATAAAACATCATTACAGAATCAGTGACCATGACAAGCTCCTAACAAAGCAAATGGATTGCCCCATCTCTAAACATGCTTAAAAGAAACAAACTCAGTGAACCTCAAACTTCTCCTCACCGTAATCTAGTGTTTCATGACTCGAATCTTCCTTCGTAAAGGTGTTTTGGACTCGGTGAACCTGAAACTTGTTTGTTATTTTTCACTTCTTCTCTTTTATTTTTGGGTATACAACATGTTTTTTAGGCAAGTATACGACATGTTTAGTTCCTCAACTTTCAGCATGTTTCTGTTTTCATCACACAACTTTCAAAATTTTAGTTTTCCCACTAAAATTTTGAATTTTGCTCTTTTAGGTCAATTGACAATTAAGTATTTAACCTCGTTTTTTTTGGTAAATTTATGTTAAAAACCCTTGAAACTTTCCTCTCAAACAATGGAACAATAGGAGGTCAAGAAGGAGGAGAAAAACAATATATCTCAATTTCACGCTAATCAAACGATGGAAGATTACAAATTGGATCAAGATAAAGTCAAAGTTTTGATTTGATTTTGGTCGATTTTGAGAGATTTTCAAGGAAAACTAAATCGAGAAGAAGATATAGGAGAAAGATTAATGTTTTTGTCCCGGTTATATTGCAAGCAATGTTGAACAACAATGGAGAAGGATGCCGACCATGGGGAAGAAAAATGTTAAAATTTCAGTTCAACTTCTTAAATAAACCCCTCCCCCCTCCCCCAAATGCAACGTTTTGGTGTTGTCGTTCAACACTTAATGATCAAGGGATAAAAGCTTAGTGATAAAATTAAAAGTTTTGAAAGTTAGATGACCATAATAGAAGTATGTCGAAAGTAGGATGACTAAACATATAGTTTACCATTTTTTGGTTTGATTCCCTTTCTTGTTACATGTTCTTTTTAACCAAAATAAGATTTTCATCTTGCTTTGTTCTTGGTTTTTGACTTTGGAAAAAGGGTTTCTCTTGGGTTTGAGTAGTGCTAAGGGTTGATAATGGGGATGATTGGGGTGATGGTTTAGGCGCCAATACAATGTACAAACAAAATTACAAACATAACCAATACATTCAATTACAACAAGAATCAATCGTTATAGAGCACGAATAGAAGGACTCATAATTAGAATATGTCTCTGCATCTAACCAAAATAATTCTAGACATAAATCACATATAATAAGACTTAAATCAGAATAAATCTAGACATGTAATATTTACACATGATGATGAGACCCATCGACCATTACCAATTGAACGTTTACACATAATACACTAATCTAGGGCATCAACCATTATCAATTGTGCTAGGCCCTCAACGATGAATATTATAAATGATTTCTTTTATATATCATCCAAGTTACTCAAATTCTTTAAACTCCTAAATTATAGGATAATGCACACTTAGATGTGCTCGAATTCACATCTTTCTTGAATTGATCTAATAGTTAATAAGCAAATATATAGTATTTTTTTGTCGCCCTTTTGGTTTCCAGGGCTTCGTCCTGACTAATCCGGACCGACCCGCGTCACATACCTGGCTATGGTGGGTGAGTCTCCCAACATGAATTTTCTACATACACAATGCTTCGAACTCGAAACCTGCTTAAGCGAAATATAAAGCATTTTAAATATGAATGTAATAAATAAAAAAGTCGTTTTTTAAAAACTTTGGACGAGTAAGAATGATGGATGAGATTAACAGTAAAAAAGAGGTTTTTACGGAAAAAAAAGTAAGTGAATTATTCTTAACTCAAATGTTTAATCTTAATCATTCACTTTTTTTGAACAATTTCTATCTAGGGGAGGAGAAGAGGGAATTTGGTTCTAATAGATTTATAACCCACAACTTAGAAGAGAAGGCAGAGTGTCAACTGAGAGCTTTAACCACTTGCTCTAGAAATTGTTTAATCTTAATCATCCATTTTTATTTATCATACAATCTAAAAAGCGTATAAAACTTTTAAATAAAAAAAGAAACGAATCCTAATCCGACAAAAAAAAACAAATACAATTTGAATTCGCTCATGCTATTTCAAAAACACTGCGAGAACCATGGCTATAAGCACTCAAAATCTCCAAAGACTTCCCTTTTCTATCAACATCATAAGAGTTTGCTGAACAGAAATTATTCAAATTTTAAAACCAAACAAGAAGCTTAGATTTAGATCCCCATTCAAATTTTGAAAACAAAAAATAATTCTTCATTGTCAAGTGTCAATAGCTAATTAAAATAATATATTCATTAATTATTTTTAAAAATCTCTTTAAAAAAATTTATGGTTTACGGAACGTTAACATTCACCCGTTCACAGCAATTGCATTTAATAACAAAAGTTAAGATAATATTGAAATAAAAACTATACTCCATTTGATTCAGTAAAAATAATAACCGGGCAGGAGTAACTGAACTTTGTTAACAAAATAAAACGGTAATTAAATTTTCAAATGTTATAAAATGACAATTAAATTTTATGTTTTGTTACAAAATGATAATTCGGTCGTTAAAGGCCGTTAAGTTCTTGACGTGAATGTTACTAAACTTTGTATAAAGAGCACATTTAGTCATTCATATTTACACTTTCAATCAATTTAGTCCAAATTAAAAAAAAATTAATAAATTTGACACTCATTATTTACACATTCTTTCAATTTAGTCCTATTGAAAATTGGAAATAATATTAAATATTTAAATTTGCCCTAAAAATCCAATTCCTAATGAAAGTGTATTATGTTTCAGCAACATCAATTTCGTCGACATCCTTAATTAAACTCGTTAGATTATGAAGGTGTTTCTATATCCATCAACAATGCATCTGATAAACAACACAAGGATTTTCATACAGCCATATTCCTAACTTTTTAACTTGTACAAGTCATTTAGTTTTAGGGTTTATAGATTGAGCGTAGGGTTTAAATAAGGAAAAAACTTTGATACACATGCCGTGTAAACTTTAGTTTATACGTGCCTTTTAATTTTAGAGGTTGGGGTTTTAGTTTAGGGGTTTAGGTTGTAGGGTTTAAAATTTAAGGTATAAGATTTACGGATTAATTTTTTAGAATTAAACTTAGAAATTTAAGATTTAAATTTTATAGTATAAATATACAAGATATCTGTATCAAAATTTTACCCTTTAAACAAACCGTTTAACATCAAATCTTCTGTTCTTCTTAGAAAACATAAATGAAAAGATTATATTAAATTCAAATCTTATACACATTGCTCACAAAGTTGGAGAGAGAAATCCTTTCGTATGTATATATACATATATATTGAGAGAGAGAGATTGAAGAAGTGAAACCGGCGCTTCTTTTGAATTTGAGAAGGTGAGACTGAGTTTCTTCTTGTTAACATTCATTATTTTAATGAAATTTGTCTGTAATTCTTTGTTTTTTATTATACTGGGTTTTCTTTCTTTCAAACATAAATATAACATGTTACCTATCTGTGCATCTTATTATTATTTTTTTGTGTTTATAACGGTACAACTTCACGAGGTTTTGTCAGATTTTCGTTTCAAAACAAAAATCCAAGCTTTATCCCTACCCCCATTATTTTTTGTTTTCTTCATTTAAATGTTTTTCCTCCGCGCTGTTTATCTACTTGCAAACTGAGAAATATTCCCACATCGAAAGGAACCCATTTCTCCTTCTGAACTGCACTCCATTCTGTGTTTTCATACTCTTTGTTTCTCTGCCTTTAGTTGAAAGCAATGGGGAAGACTACAAGGTGGCTTAAGTCAGTGTTAGGCTTGAAAAGAGAGAAAGGAAAAGAACAAAGCCCACCACTTCTACACGACAGAAAACGGTGGGGTTTTTCCAGGTCCGGGAAAGATGTTGATTCAAATTCTCAAATTCCATTCAATGCCGGAAAGGATTTTCCCTCCACGGAGGCTGCTTGGCTAACATCCTTGGAGAAAACCCAGAACAAGCATGCATTGGCGGTGGCCGCTGCGACGGCCGCCGCGGCTGATGCAGCGATGGTGGCAGCTCAAGCAGCGGCTGCCGTGGTTAGATTGACCAGCAATGCCAGAGCTGCTTTCTTTGACGGAGGGAAAGACAAGTGGGCTGCTGTTAAAATTCAAACTGTGTTCAGAGGCTATCTGGTAAGTTTTTTTATGAATTGTTCACACAGTACTAAATTGGGATGTTGTGTCCTGATTTTTCTTTTAAAAATAACTATGATTTTAAATGTGGTTACAATCTACGGTGTTACAACGACTTAAAAAGTGGTGACATTTGGCTATGTTAAAATCTAATTTGCTTGTACTTTTTAGTCTCGGAAAGCACTTAGAGCATTGAAAGGACTGGTTAGGTTGCAAGCTCTTGTTAGAGGCTATCTTGTAAGGAAGAGAGCTGCCGCTACTCTCCACAGTATGCAAGCTCTTATCCGAGCACAATCTGCGGTTCGATCTCAACGGTTACGTCGATCCTTCGACAAGGAGAATCGGTACTATCCCGAAAACCGGCATTGGAAATCGATTGTGAGTAGCATTGCCCTGACACGGTTTATTCTAACCTTGTGTTGTTTAGTTGCTTTAATTGATGTTTTTCATTTCATTTTCAGGAAAGATTTGATGAACCAAGAAGTGAATTTCACAGCAAAAGACTCCCTACATCAATTGATATCAATGCATACGAAGACAACCCGAAAATAGTTGAAATTGATTCATTTAAGACACGATCAAGGTCTCACAATCACCGGTTCAACGTCGCACTATCCGAATGCGGGGATGAATTACCTTACCAAACAATCTTATCACCTCTACCACGTGCTGTTCCGGCCCGAACATCATTACACCATTACCAAAATCCTAATGATTTCGAATGGTTCTTCACCGGCGGCGACGAATGTAGGTTTGCTAGTGCTCACAATACTCCTCGTTTTGCCAATCGGTCCGATGCTCCTACGACACCGGCTAAGAGTGTGTGTGGAGATGGTTATTTTAGGCCGTATTCGAACTTTCCGAACTATATGACGAACACACAGTCGTCTAAGGCCAAATTAAGATCTAACAGTGCCCCAAAGCAAAGACCGGAATCAGGAGCAAAGAAGAGGCTGTCACTCAATGAAATCATGGCTGCTAGAAACAGCATGAGTGGTGTAAGAATGAACAAGTCATGTTACCAAGACCAAGTTCATGAATGTCCGAAATTTTGAAAACTTCTGAAGTTTCTTATGTATTTTTAATTTGTTTCTAAGGAAATGTCATTTAGAAGGATTTTGAATAGGAAAAAAAAGTGTTTTTTTTTTTTTTTAATTTCATTCTGTTATGAACAATCCATTGCATTAGGATAGAATTGCTAATGTATATTCTCTCAAAGAGCTTTTTGTTTTATTTATTTATTTATTTATTTATTTATTTATTTATTTTGCCAATAAAATGGAGCTTTATACTTTATACTTTGATAACGTTTTCTTCTGGGTAAGCCAACTTTATTACTTTATTTGTAATAATAACAGTTAATGCTATTGAATAAAAAAATATAATAAATTTTACAAAAAAATAGTCTAGGCTAATTATATTATTCACTCATTTTCTTAAAACCGTCTAAATATATAAACTAGTCTCTAAAAAATTAAAAATATATATAAAAAATGATTTAAAAATTCAATCAAGCAATTTGGAAAAATCATAGATTTATACATACATTATTGTTGGCGGCAAAGAATAAATTCAATCAAGCTATTCTTTTTGTGACTGTGAGTGTTATCAATATAGATTAGCGAGTTAACCAAATAAATGTCAATTGGAGAGACGACATCAAATTCAACTTTAAAAAAACGTGTTACAAAATAGACAAAATCATCTATCATTTTCTTAAAAAATAAGGAAAAACAACGTACGAAATATATATAATTCATATATGTAAAATACAAATACGGCAAAAAAAATATGAAATACCATCCTTAGTGACAAAGGTATGTTGTACTTTCAAGGAAAGAATGTTAGTATTTTAGAGACAATGAAATGAGTGTGTACAAATTTTAAACATGAACAATAAAATAAACGTAAAATACTAAATAATTGATTTAGGTTAAAAACTTATTAAGTATAAATTAAAACTTAAGGGTTGATATTAATATAAATTAAAAGATAAAGTGATAAAGATTTGAGAATTTTTTTTTCCTTCAAGGAAATTGCAATTATGAAAATAAGTTTAAAAAATAAGTGGAACCAACCACTTAAAGGGGAACATGGTGAAGAAAAAAGCTGGTCCCATGAAATTGTAGAAATGGAAGCCACAAAATAAAAAGAAATGGAAAATTTTATGAGTGTAACATTAAAACACTTTATACTTGAGAGTCTAGGTTTAAATTAAAAAAAGATGGTTATAAATTTTAAATATAAATTATAAAATTAACACGAGAAGAAAATAATTTTTTGGGTAAATATCACCATTGGTCACTAAGTTAATTTTGTTTTTCTATTTTGGTTATCAAACTATTATTTTGTGTAAAATGGTCACCAACAATATTTTTTCCTATTTTGGTCACTAATATTACTTTTTTTCCTATTTTGGTCACCAACCTATTACTTCTTTTCTATTTTGGTCACTAATGTTACTTTTTCCTATTTTGGTCACCAACCTATTACTTCTTTTCTATTTTGGTCACTAACTATTCCCCATTTTCTGTTTTTCCATGAGTTTTTAACTACGGTTGATCAAAATAGAGAAAAAAATATAATATTAGTGACTATTTTGTCAAAAACAATAATTTAGTGATTAAAATAGAAAAATAAGAATAATTTAGTGATCAATGGTGATGTTTACCCTAATTTTTGAAAAGTTTTTAATGTATTAAAATGCAATGTTGGAAGGTTCTTTGATGGTACCAAAATTGGAATTCATCAGTGGTGTTGTGATATGGGAAGTTATGTCGTCAGTTACTTTTAGGGTGCGATTAAAATAAAATGGTCTTATATAAATTTTTATTTAATTGGTAATAATTTATATAATTACACAAATTCTTATAATTTATACAACTTCTTACTTAAATAATAAGATTTTAAGTATAATATAAGAATTTGTATAATTATATAAATTTTTACATATGCAAAATCTATATAAATTTTTACCCAATTAATAAAATTTTATATAATTATATAAAATTTTACTCAACTAACAAAAATTTTAATTATATTTTAACCGTATATTAAAGTGCCGCACCTTAAGATGTCCATGTAATATGAGATGGGACAATATTTAAAGCTCTGCTCTATATGTCAGCAGAAAAGATAAAGTAGGACAAGTATCATACACTTGGCATTTATAATTTAATTCTCATTTATGGTTGAAAGTATAACACTGTACAATATGCACTCATAATAATAGTAACCAAGATATGTTATAACGATTTTTGTAATTCAATTTCGTACATATATATTTATATTTTTAAATAAATATTAAAGTTTAAATTCATATAAAATAAAATAATCTAAATATTATTGGTCATTTGGTAAATTTTATTATTTTTGTTTACAGTTTTAAACTTATTTAGCTACAGTTTCTGTATGGATTAAAAATTAAATAAAATTGATTGAATCGAATATTAATGATTTAATTTGTTTAGAGAAACATTTTATTGAAAAGATTTTATTTCTTAAAAAAATATTTTTGCAATGAAAGAAAAAAAGTAAAAAGAAATTGCACTTGGGATCTATTTTGAATATTGGTTTAGAGCAATATCTTCCGGCAAGGGGAACAACGTGAGTGACCGCTCCCCACTTTTTACCTTCATAATTTTACAGATTTTTTAAGTGTCAATCTGGCAAGTGAGTAGTTGCCCTTTATTTTTAGTTGTAATCAAATGAGTAGTGTCTTCCGGCAAGATGGTTTCTTTGAATACAAATTTGTATTAAATGAGTGCATTTATTTGTAGCCCAATTAGTCAATTTATCTATTTTCCATGACATAATAAAATGTCGAATTAACACGTGACACACATACCCGACAGACATCATAGTAGAACACGAGACAGTAGTGTTCTCTATTCTAAACCTTTATTATTATATAAGATGATTTCGAATTTTCAATAAAAATGGATTAATTAATAATTAATTAATTAATTTTAACAAATTATTTAAGGATAAATATTAACAAAATTCATATGTAGTGTGCCATTATTCCAATCTTACCACAACGGCAACATAATTAATAGCCTCACACATGAAGCATTTAATTATTTTGACACACAATTTTATTTTTGTTTTTTTTTTCTCTTCAAAATTGCAAGTTGCTTTAGCTCTTAATAGACTACACAGTATTCTATACTTCATCAATGCAAAATTAAAATATTATTATGTTCTTCTATTTACTAGCTATTTTAAATATGTTTTTGTTAAAATATGTGAAAATTTTTAATTAATTTATGAACTTATACGGCATAACGTATTTAAAATAGCTAATTTAGACAAAATTTACACAAGTTGAAATAATCTGAAAAAAATTGTTTTATTAAATAGCGTTATAATAATATTTTCAAAATAAATATTAGGTTCGAACTCACATGAACACCTTTAAAATGCCACCATGTACTTTTTTGTTTTTTTTTTTAAATTTTCATAAAAGACACTAAATTTGTTTATGAATTTATCTTATTTTCAAGATATCGGTTAATTACTAATATTTAGTATATATCTTATGGAAAAAAAATTTGGTATACAGACCGTGTAAACTTTACTTTGCACGTGTCTTTTAGTTTTAGGGGTTTGAGTTTTACTTTAGGGCTTAAAGTTTAAGAGTTTAGATTTTAGGGTTTAAAATTTAAGGTTAGTATTTAAAATTTAGGGTATAGGGTATAGGATTTAAGGTTTAGTTTTTTAGGATTATGGTTAGGAATTTAGGATTTGAGTTTTATAGTTTATATATGCATGCTTGCGTAAAATTAATTTTACCCGTATCTTATTATTAAAATTTTGTTAAATTCACTCATTTATATTTAGAATAAATTATTAATATAAAAGAACACAAAAACATAATGGATGTTGTTCTAATCATATATACTTTTATGTTTGAAAAGGAAGAAAAAGACAGTTCTGGTCAGTGCTTAATTAAATTAACAAGAGCTGAAAGCTTAATTAACAAGTATGTCTCTAATGATTCAAACACTGAAGAAGATTAAGAAATAGATTAGGAGCTCGTAATACGAGTAGAGCAGCATGTAGCTCCAATATGTTTGGTTTAAACGGCTATGCTTTCGTCACCTTAATCCGTTTTCAATAAATAAAGAATGTTTATAAACCAAATTTGCTTCGTAGTTTGTAAAATTTTGGGTTTTGGGTTTGCCATTAATATTTAATATAATGTAATTATATAAAAAATATTTTTCTATATTATAACATCTCGATGTGATTAATGGGTCTTTTGGATTTGAATATGTTCTGTAGGCTTAGGCATTTTGTTAAGATATCAAGTTTCTTTGGTTTTGTTGAAGGTTTTGTTTTTTTTTAATTAAGAAAACATAATTTATTATAGATTATGAATTCAAAATTTAAATCCACTTCTTTTAGTAATTCATTAATATCAAAATGTCACATAAGAGAACCAACAAAATAGATGACAAATACTAATACCCAAGCCAATGAACTTTACTTATTCAAGGGTTGATCTCATTTGTTAAACAAAAAATCTTTAATGAGTGGGGACCGAGTCCAATCGTATTGAAAACGCTCTGGTTACTATGATTAAAGAGCTGTTGCTTGAGGATTCGGAGGTTGTGGTAATGCAAATTAATCGCTAGGCGAACTTGGTGGCCGATAGGTTTGCTGGTGCTTTGCGGGGACAGCAGCCTATGAAGATTCTTCATGCATTTGAACCGATAAAGTTACAATTATTGTTGTTGGGTGATCAGCATGCCACTGGTGTTGGTTAGTAGTTTCTTTAAAACTGTTATTGGGAGTTGGGTTGGGGTTGTTTTATGTGCTTTAGTGAGGTGTTGTTTTGCCTTAGCTTCTCGAGGTGTCTCGAAGGGTTTTTTCTGTACAATCACATGTACTCTTTTTATTTTATTTAGGATTATAGAAGTTTTTTAACGAGACATGTGATTGTAGTATTTTCTTTCTTATATATAAAAAAATCCTTAGTGAGTAAATTAAGGGCCCGTTCGGCGCAACTTCCAACCTCCTAAAATAACGTTTTGGTGTTTCAATGTTTGAAAACTGGATCAAATTTCAACTTAGTGATAGAGTTCAATATTATTAATTGAGGATATTATTTTAAAAAAATGTTAAACTTACTGAAGTCACCATTAAATTTTATATTTTTTAAGCGATGAAAGAACAATTTTACTATAATTTTTTTAAATTTTCATTTTTTTGGGACTATTGCCCACTAGTCCCACTATAATTCTGCCCATGTTTCAACTCATGAACAATGAAAACGACTATTATTTGGCAACATTCAAAATGAACAAGAACTCTTTCCAATTTCTATCTGGAGGACCCTAGGTTATATTTGGAATTAATAATTCATATATCATATTTTCTAAGTATAAAATTTTTAAAATTAATTATAAATTAAATAAAAATTTAAACTCAGTCATGTTAGGGTAAGTACGGTTTTTAAACTCGTGAACTATATAAACTATCCAAACTTTTCGATTTGAAATGCTAAGTCCTAATGGATGATTAGTTGGCTCGGTGATTCACATTGATTATAACACAGATAATGGACATCTTAGGGAGTAGGGACGACGATCCTCAAAATCCAGCTCGGAACCATGATGATGAGGTCCAGGAAATAGTTCAGTCGCCTGCAGAGGCTATGAATTTATGGGTAGAGACGCAACCGCTCGGTTTATAGAGGATGCTTGACGGAAGAAGAATACAATAATCATGATATAGGGTGAGCATTCGATCGAGTCAAATAAAAAAAATGAGTTAGTGGAATTGAATAGTCATATTTTATAACTCAAACTTTATTTAAAACCTTTTCGAGATGAATTTATGAAATTCGACTCAAGTCAAGTCGAGTTGTTCGAGTTTCTATTCAAATTTAATTATAAATATTTATAATATTATGGTACTAATTAGTTCAAGTTTAAACTGTTTTCTATAACCATATACAATACGCATATTTCTTCGTATTTTTTCATATATATATATATATATATATATATATATATTACGCAGAATTGAGAGACTTGACTCGAACTTAAAAACTGATACACTAATTACTAAAAAAATCGAGTTATTCGAATTTTCGTTTTATAACTTGAACTTTATTTAAAAAAAAATTGAGTCGAGTCAAGTATTTTGTATTGATTCGAGTCAAATAATTCATTTTTTTAAATCAAGTCAAGTTTTGTCGTGATGGGGGGTTGGAAGTTTACATAATGGGCCAGGTGGTGATGAATGGTGATGCTTTCGTTGGGGCAGATAAGAGTGTGGGGAGTGGATCGGAACGAGTCACCAATAATGGCGTGGGCTGGGGATTGCAGCCTGAAAGTGAAACTTCAGCCACAACAGAGATTCTAAATTTTACGGGATTTCAAGTTTTTATTTATTTATTTTTTTGTTGTATAATACGGTGAATTTTTTTCGTTAGAGTTTAAAGATTTTGATTTTAAGATTAAAATTTAAGTTTTATAGTTAAAATTTAATTTTAAGGGTTAAGGTTTTCGAGTTAAAAATTTAGATTTTATTGATTTTTATGGGTTTTTAATAATTTTCTTTAGTAGTATGTTGGTTCTATTTGCTCCATGCTCAATTACTGGGATGAATAGAAAACAAGAAGATAGATCAACTTACACCTCCTCTAATCAACAGGTGACTAGCAACGATAATCATTTAGTTTTGCTCACGCTACCTCTAATCAACTTGTGATTAGTAACAACGATAATTGATTTATCACACTCCCAGTTCCCAGACATGTACCTAGTAACATGAATTATGAGAAAATAAACAACACTCAACCGTTCATTTCATGTATGATCAAAATCACAAAATTTCTCATCCACAATTAAAAATAAGTTTGGAAACATCACCAACCATGTGCATTCAATTTGATCTAAAAAACCCTAAAGAGAGGAGAAGTTTTTAGTTTGTACAGGAAAAACAGAAGGCCTGCAACATAGAATTCCTGGAAACTTTCTTGGAAATGGTGAGTCTTGGAAGAGTATATGCTTTCATTTTCCTCTTGTAATGGCGTTCTTTCTTTGCAAATTGTTGTATGTTTCTAACTCCCGACACACACGTAAACGACTGAGACTTTCCCTGGAAATACTTCGGAAGGCCTCTCCTGCAACGAATCACTCGAATCTGTTAGGGTTAATCAGGTACGGACGTAAGGTTTTATGTTAGGTGTGCGAATTGTTAGAAATTTAGAGTGTGCGAACTTAGTTCATCAATACAAAATAAAAAGAAAATATATAAAAAAAAATTACAAAACAATTCGAACTGCCCCTCCAGCAACCTTAGTGATAATAATAATATTAAACCATGCACTTACTTGATTGGGAGTTGGGCCATGAGTTGTGACAATTCATATAAAGGACCATTAGAATCGATGGAAGCCGATGAAGACGAAGATGTATCGTCTGCCATGTCTGATGTTGAAGAATATTCCATGGATGATGATGATGATGATTCACAAGCTGAGGTTTTATCACCGTCATCATAATTTTCCTTGTTCGTCCATTGGTGATCTGCTTGTCTATCCATGTTCTGATGATGATCGGCAAAGCCTGGGGACTGGAACGATTCTTTCACATCATCTTCTCGACCCATTTCTGATAACTATCCGACAAGAAAAGTTTAAATCAATGGAACACATGAAGTTGGAACCTGAAGATGGTTTAGATTTATATGATACCCACCAAAAAGGATAATGATTCCATGACAGCAAATGCACAAATTTTCCGTGATGTTTATGGGGACAAAAAGAGCTGTTTCATGCCACATGGGATTTCTAAGATAAATATGGAAGTTCACATTTAATATGGATAAAATTTTATCTAATAAAAAAAGTTTATTTGTTTTCAATAAATATCTAAATTTTAAAATAAAAATATCTTATGCATCGACGGTGGAAACGAAAAGTTTTCACGAACGGCCTTAGTTTTAGGGTTTAGGGACTCAATTTAGAGTTTAGGATTCAGGGGTTTAAGTATAGGATTTAGAATTTAAGGTTCATGATTAGATTTTATGGTTTAGGGTTTAAATGTTAGGGTAATGTGGTTAGGGATTTAGATTTTAACTTGTAAACCCTAAAATTTAACCATAAACTCTAAAATTCTAACCACATCCCTAAATTCAAAACTCTTACGCTTAAACCCTTAAATTAAATTCATAAACTTTAAAATATGAGTGAAGGTTCGCTTGATAAAAAAATGAGATGAAAAAATGGGTAAACTACACATATGACCACTTAACTATGAGGTCGGTGTCAATTTGACCACTATACTTTTAAGTTTGGCAATTTTACCGCGTAACTATTTAAGTGGTTCCAATCAAGCCACCAAACGTTAAAAAACGGAGGTGTTGATGTAGCTGTTAAATAAAACTTGTATAATTACAAATTTGTTCCCCTTATTTACACAATCTATCAATTTGCTCCTAATTTTAATTTAATAAAATAAATTAATTATTCAATCAGGTGGTGACATGTATCACCACCTTATTGGAGAAAGAAAATGAAAGCAATGAATTTGGCCCTAGGCAGATTCAAACCAAGATACTCCTAGTGCAAGTGGCATGCGTTTGCCACTGAGTCAAGCATTATTCTGTGATACGAACTACAACATTTAATATATATGTTATCTGGTTGTTAATGCGAGAAAAAAGAAAGTAAATATGATTTTAAGGAACTCGAACATGACACATAAAAACATCTAACCCAATTAAATAAATCTAATAATTAAATTAAAGTTAACAATATTTTGTATATATTTTAAATATAATTAGTGCACGATTTAAAATAAAAAATTAAAATTATATTAAATTCATTAGCGAATCCAAACTTACGAGCATAATTCAAATTTATATTATGTTCGTGAGTTTGGATTCGCTAAATGAATTTAATATAATTTTAAAATTTTGATTTTTAATATAATTATATATAATAATTTTATTTATTTTTTAATAAATATTGAAATTATTAATTAGGTTAAAAAATCAATTCAATGATTATATACATAAATTATAAAATAAATCTAGAAATGAAAAATATATTAAATTTAGTTTAAAAATGCAAAAAATCTTAAAATCATTTTTATATTAAAAAATAAAAAAATATATTAAATTCATTTAATCAATCCATACTCAAGAACATAATATAATTTTAAATTATGTTCATAAATTTGGATTCGCTAAATGAAATTAATATAATTTTAAATAGTGCAGTAACTATAATTTAAAATATATACAAAATATTGTTAATTTTAATTTAATTATTAGATTTATTTAATTGGGTTAGATGTTTTTATGCATCATAAGTGTGTCATATTCGAGTCCCGTAAAATCACATTCACTTCCTTTTTCCTAGTATTAACGACTAGATAACATTTATTAAATTGTGTACTTCATATCACAAAACAATGATTGACCTAGTGGCAAACGCATGCCTTTGTATCAGGAGCATCCCTTGAATCCGCCCGGGGCCAAATTCGTTGCTTTCATTTTTTCTTTCTCCAATCAGGTGACATGTGTCATCTCCAGATTGGGGGAGGAAAATAAATTTATTAAATTAAATAAAATAGCTAAAGTCCTCCAACGTGTCACCACCTAATTGAATAATTAGTTTATTTTATTAAATTAAAATTAGGACCAAATTGATAGTTTGTGTAAATAATAGAGAACAAATGTGTAATTGTATCAATTCTATTTAATAGCCATATCAGACTCTCCGTTTTTTTAACGGTTGGTGGCTTGCTTGGGACCACTTAAATAGTTGGGTGGTAAAATTGCCAAAATTGAAAGTATAGTGATCAAGTTAACACCAACTCCATAGATAAGTGGTCATCTGTGTAGTTTACCCAATTTTTTCCATGTCATCTTTTTACCAAGTGAATCTTCACTCATATTTACTGTAAACTAAACTAAAACACTTTTTACCAAGCAAAGATTCACTTGGTAAAAAGATGACATGAAAAAATTAATGAAATGTATGATTTTTATTGGTTGAGACCATGAATGACGTGGCGAGGTTGGCTTATGACATAATTTTTACAAATAACCACCCACTTTTATTTCTCTTTTAGCACCCAGACCCATAACTTATCCAGATCACAAACAAGTTGAAAACCCACCTTCATCAAAAGCGTATTGTTATGACGTTGCAAATCCTTGAAGCCAAGACCTCCCACATCCAGGGGCTCCTTCACCGACTCCCACTTAACTAGGGCAAGAGTATTCGACCCATTTGACGATCCTCAAACAAAATGTCGGGTCATCTTTTCAAGCTCATCACAAATCTTCTTTGGCAACCAAGTGGTTTGCATAACATAACTTGGTATCGCTTGCAGAAACGCTTTGGCCAGAGTTATCTGGCCTGTCAAGGATAAGGTCTTCGCAGCCCACCCTGATAGCCGTCTTTCAACATTCTCAAGCAGAAACCGATAGGTGTCCTTAGTCACCCGCTTATGCAGTAAGGGGACTCCTAAATACTTCTCAATATCCTGCACAATAGTAAAACCAAGCGTGTTCGCAATTAACTATTTTCTATCACCGGCATAGTTTCGTGAGAAAAAAGATAGTTGTCTTTGTCACGTTCACCTTATATCCGGAGCATGCACAAAAGTGATGGAGAACATCCTAAATAGTCACCATTTGATCCAAAGAGGCCTCTGCGAACAAGACAAGGTCATGAGCAAAAAATAAATGAGAAATGCCAGTACCATTCCTGGAAAGCCAAATCTGTTTCCATAGCCCCGACGCCACTTTGCGCTCAATCGCATGGGAAAACCTTTCCATGCACAAGAAGATCAGATACGGGAACAGAGGATCCCCTGTCTGATTCCATGCGACGGAGTAAAAAATTTTGTAACACCCTTATTCCAGATAATCTGCGTTGTGACGAAACACACATACTGCATAATCCAATAGATAAAGCGATGCGGCAAACCTAACTCCATTAACGTCTCATGGGTAAAACTCCACTCAAGCCTATCATAAGCCTTCTCGAGATCCACTTTAATCGCCATCCACAACTTCGCATCCGTCTTCTTACTCATAGTATGAATCACCTCCTAAGCTAATATAATGTTATCAGTGATTTAGCGACCAGGAACAAAACTGGTTTGCGTTTGCGCTATCCAACCCGGGGGATGAGGTTTCAGCCGGTTCACAAGAAGCTTGCGCTTGCGCTTGCGTTTGCGTTTGCACTATTATTTTTTAAGATGGTTAATATGTACTAATGAAGTAATTAATTATATATTTATTAATGATAATGAGAATTAAATAAGAATAAGAATAATACATGGCGTAAAGAGGGTTGGATGGATAAAAGTTTATGCAGCTTGCTAGTTAGGTTAGTTAGGTCATTGTCAAAAAGAAATGGTGGCATAGCAATTAAGAGGGTGTCCCTTATCCATAGATTCGGCATTATCTTGTTTATTTTTATCTGAATTCATGCTACTACTAATGGAAAAGTGGATAAGTTCGTTGCCTTTCAATTTCATAGCCCAATCCTCATTGACTCACCCTCTCATAACCATTAACCATACACTTTTTTTTATTTGTTGTTAGGCTTAAGAGTGCTTGAAACCCTTGAACTTTTGAAAAATAATTAATTAAGCCTTTAAATTTTATTTACACCTAATTAAACCTCTGAACTAATAAATCGAACCAATTAAGCCCTTTGACCAATTTTGACCATTAAATTTTGATAATTTTTCCTTAAGATATTATTGTCACATGACACACTATAGTTCTATCGGGTGACATTTGCATATTTTTTAGAAAAATATTTTTTATAATTTTTATAAATTATTTTTAGAACTTTTAAAGAATTTTCTAAATAAAAATAATATGAAAATACCAAGTGAGAACGATGTAACACGACATGTTGCATCAACAGGTATAAAAAAGAACTGTTAAATTTAATAGTCAATGTTGGTCAAAGGGGTGAATTGATGAAATTTCAGAGTATAAAGACTTAATTGAGTGCAAAAAAAGTTCAGGAGCTTAATTGATTTTTTTCAAAAGTTCAAGGGCTTATGATGCCCTTAAGCCTTGTTTTTATAATCATCAGTATTCGAATATAGCTCAACTAAAGTTTGTGTTCATTGAACCCAATAAGTGATCTCAGTAAAAAAGAGAGGATGATGTTCATTTTAAGAGATTCAAGTTCGAGCAGTTTTTTCTGTGAGTTGTACATGTCTTATCAAAGAGTACTGAGAAATAGTATGAACATATACTACCTCTTGTAATCACCTTAATACTATTTAAAAAAATTTGGCAGGTCCTCGCCATGTGTTATTCTACCCAAATGTGAGGTTGCTTGTAGATAGGGGGTAAGTTTTCACCATAAACGCCACTTGAATGGATAAGAGAAGGAAGAGAAATTATGAGTTGTGAAAGTTGGTTTTAGTTTTGAATTTTGTTTGGTTTGAAGGAAAGAAAAGGTGAAGAAATTGAATATTTGGTTTGAAGGATTTGTTAATAATGTCGTGGAAATGAAAGAGAGATTTGTTTAATTTCTTAGGGATCAATTTGAAAAATATATGAAAATATTGAGAGTTATTTTTATAAGTTTGGATCAAATTGATAAAATGTGTAAATGCTAAGAGTTTAACGTGTCATCATATCAATGATTAAACAATCTGATGGCTGGTTTAATTTTTTAAAATCAAGTGATGAAAAACATAATCTTATTAATCAGGGGTAGCCAAGATCGAACATTGGCAGGGGCCAAAATATTAAATTTCAAAAATACAAGGGCTTATTAAGTATTTAAACTCAATATTCATGGGGCAAGGCCTAATTTGTCTAATGTTTAAACTTACAGGGACTTAAATAGTTATTGGACAAAAAAATTGAAGACACATGCCCTAACTAATCCGGACCGACTCGCATCGCACACATGAATTTAGTGGGTGAGTCTCTCAGCGAAGGTCTCAAGTTCTCAAACTTGATACCTGCTTAACCGATACCAAGCTGCTTACTACAATAGCTCATTCTTCTTTGGTTCAATACCTACTTGATTATATATTTAATAAGTTTTTATATTTTTTAATACAAATTTTTATTTTTTGCAGGGGAGAAATTATTATTAGACCAATATTTATCAAGGGTTTAAATTTTATAACAGGGGTCGGGCCCTTTGGGCCCAAAGGGAGCTCCGCCCCTGTTACTAGTAGCACAATCCGGTGACTGGTGTAATTTACCCTAAATGAAATAATCCAATACTTAAATTAGATTGAGCATTCAATCGACAGATATGTATA
The DNA here is from genome assembly GCA_019671005.1 of Hibiscus mutabilis. Taxonomy (NCBI): domain Eukaryota; kingdom Viridiplantae; phylum Streptophyta; class Magnoliopsida; order Malvales; family Malvaceae; genus Hibiscus; species Hibiscus mutabilis. The sequence continues at coordinate 4,112,067 of CM033731.1, read as the reverse complement.
AATAAAATATTAAGGACTTAATTGACAATTTACAATAATATAAGGGCATAGCCTGTCTTTTTTCCAATTTCCATTCCCTAGATACGTAGAATGATGTTTGACATGTATCGTTTGATTGATCCACTCTATTGGGGCATACATTAGTGAATTGAATTATCCAAGCTTTTGAAAATGGAATATTTACTATAAAATTTAAAATGTTTTTTATTGGTTAAAGAATAATAATATTGACCAATCCAAATTACAAAATGTCTAATCTTGGAACCAATTCGAATAAATTTTATATATTATGGATCACCTAACATCAAATTTGATATTGTATTTATTGAATATATGTAACACTCAAATAATAATAATAATAATGGGAAAACCCCCAATATTGTTTTTCTATTTTTTTTCTCAAAGTTTGATGCTATCCAAATTATTTTCTCAAATATTGTCGTTTTTACAGCGAAAGTGCTTAAGGTTTAATAAGCCCTTAAACTTTTGCAAAAAAAATCAATTAACCCATAAACTTTTTTTGCACCCAATTAAGCCCTCAAACTCAAGAAAAAAAAATCAATTTGGCACTTTAACAGTTAGATTTAACGTTTTTTTTTAAATCTTCTTAGCATGTGTCGCAACAGGATAATGTCACTTGTCATTTCTAGAAATTTTTAAACTTTAATTTTTAAAAAATATACAAAAATCTGAAAAAAAATCTAAAAAATTCTGGAAAGTTATTTTAAAAATATAAAATTATTTTTAATTCCAAAATTTATTTAAAAATAATAAATATTAATTTTTCAAAACATTAAAATATTTTTAAAAAAAATTAAAGATATTAAATATTATTATACAATTATAAAAAATAAATTGAAAAATATATAAAAATCAGAAAAAAAAATATTTTTTAGATTTTTTTCGGATTTTTATATATTTAAATTTTTTATATTTTTTTCGGATTTTTATATATTTTTTTAAAATTAAAGTTTAAAAATTCTTAGAAATGTCAAGCGACATTATCTTGTTGCGACACATGCTAAGAAGATTAAAAAAACCTGTTAAATTTAACGCTCAACGTTGGTCAAATGGCAAAATTGATTTTTTCTTGAGTTTGAGGGTTTAATTTGGTGGAAAAAAAGTTTAGGGGCTTAATTTATTTTTTTCTTGAGTTTGAGGGCTTAATTGGGTGCAAAAAAAGTTTAAGGGCTTAATTGATTTTTTGTAAAAGTTTAAGGGTTTATTAAACCATTAGGCCTTAAAAAATTAAAGTCAGAAGGATTAGAATCCGACTTTAAACAGTATTTTACACTGAAGTCAGAATCATTTCCTACCGTCTTTAATATTTTAACCTAAAAAATACCCATGACAACTCGGATCCCTTTCCCACCAACTTCACTTTTACTATAGCAAATGCTATAGATTAGGAAATAATCTGACAAATATTATATTTTTGGTGAAAAAATCTACTCCGATACCATATTTTTGGAAATTTGCCAATAATAATAACAATTCAAATATATTTAATTGAAAGAGTTTAAAGTTTTGGTTGATATTTTTCAAAATCATAAATTCATATATGTTTAAATGTTATCTTTTTGAATGAATTCAGAACATTTCACAACAGATTTATTCGAAATCCTCGAATTACACAACACTATGTTGAAATCACTGAATTTAAAAAAATAACACTATAATAAATTCCACCAATACCATGATATGAAAGAATTCCAAACAACATATATATTTTAGTGATTTGCCAAAATGAGAGAACAAAGAGAAAAAAAAACCCTAGGAAAACCAGAAATCATTGGCATGATTTATTATCATCAACAATTCCAAAAAATAAAATAAGAAATTCAAAGCCAGTTCATGGCCATGGAAGAGAAAGGGTCCAAACCCCAAAATCATCAGGGGATTAAAAAGCTTGGGGAGGGGAGGGGAGGGGAGGTTTTAAGGGCCTACATACCCTGATCAACAAGGTAATCACCCAACCTCTCAACCACCATGTTACACTGTCCGGGGGTCACCGGTTCTTCATATATGCCGAAGATCAACGCCGCCGCTGTTTTCTTTACGGTCACGCCGCCGGCGCCCTGCAAAAGTTCATCACAAACATTTTACACAAATGACTTCCTTGAGCTCTCACCAACCATACACACCATAATCAGTTCTACCATAACTTGGAGTACCTTATCCTACTAACTTGTTTTCTAATTAATCCAATACCAATATGGGTTAAACAAAAGTACTTCAAATAAAACGAAGAATGAGAGCAAAATAATTAGGGATTTAAATTGCAGTCCGCAACCACAATAACAAATATTATATAGCGAATTCGGGCAAACTCGCAACTGCAATTTAAATGCCTGAACATAATTTTAATTCTAAATGGTTTTTTTGGTAATATGAATGTTCATCTTATAATCTATGTTCGGGGTGCGAGGCTGCCCCTCCTAACAATGTCATTTCTAAGGTTCGAACCCGTGTCCTCACCTTGAGAGTATAACGTGCCTTACCAATGACCAACAATGACCAACCCTTGTTGGTAATTCGAAATGGTTTTTAATATATAGATCCATGGAATAGAATGAGTTATAAAATGATGATTAATAAAAAGAGCAATGGATTGACCCGACCTTCTTCCCACGAACCACAGCTCCCGGCTCTCCCTGGATCACCATGTACTTAGCACCACCAAGGTGCAGCCCAGTTGGTGCCAGAGACCCAGGCTCGTCAAAATCTTTCAAGATCGCCTTAATCTCTTCAGGCTTAAACTGCCACAAAAAACAGTGAAGATCGTAATCCATTCTGTGTGCATTGAAGATCTGGGAATAATAATCAAACACAGCATTGTATATGAACCTTAGGGAAAGCGGAGCTCTGGGCCCAAACAGTGCCATCGAGACCGAGAATGGCAGCGGAGGTGAGATGATTGCCGTTCTCGAGTTCGCACATCAAGTGCTCATCGACGTAAGTTTGCCACGACATTCTTGTTTCTTTCTTTCTTTTTGATCAAACAAATCAACCACAGTTTCTAATCAGCTTCTTCTGTTTTTTTCCCCAAAGGCCAAGCAGTATAAATAGGAGGGATTAGTGGTTCTAAAAGCAGCATTAGCAGAACTGCAACCATTAATTGAGGAAGGAGATGTTGACGTGGCTTCCCCCGTTTTAGCCACCTCATCATGCACGGATCTGTTCAAAACAACCACTCAACTGCTCAATCCAGTATTGATTTCCTTTCATTTTTTTCTATATAAAAATTATTTTTATTTAGTCAAATGTTATATAAATAAAGTTTCCTTTTCTTTTCTAGTAGAAAATGGAATTATTTTTTTAATAAATTATATCGTATTTGTACTATATTTTATGTGAAAAATCAAATGAATAAAATAGAAATTTTTTTTTTAAAAAAATTTATTTTTAGGCTTAAAGTGTTTGAAGTTTTGGAACTTTTAAAATTAATTAATCATTTAAATTTTTTTCCACCCAGTTAAGCTTCTCGAACCAATAAATTGAATCAATTAAATATTTTGACCAATTTCGAAATATAAGAGCTTAATTAAGTGCAAAAAATTTAAGGTTTTGATTTATTTTTTTTCAAAAGTTTATGATACCCTAAGCCTTATTTTTATATAAACATCGATATTTGGTTCATTAACCGATTAATTCAGAACATGTATCGTAGAGTCTTATTATAGAAATGACTTTCTTAAATTAGGAGTGTTTATTGTTCGCTTAAAATCAAATTAATTAACCAAACCAAAATCTAGTTATGTTAGTCGACCGCTCGTCGACGCATTCAATCATTGAATGATTAATGATTTTTTCAAAGTTCTATTATCAATTAATTTAGTTTTGAATCGGTTAATTAATCAAAATTTTAATATATATAACGAATATATTTATAGTTTTGAGCCCAAATATTATCAATGACCTATAATATTTAAAATTAATATTTATATTTTAATCTCAATATTGAATCCAACTCAAAAGAAAAACATAAAAAATAAAAAATAATTATTATTCCTTGAATTATTATTTTAAATCAAAACTAAAAATATTCAACTGATTCAAAAAATCAAACAAACATAGTTGGATTCGATTAATGATTTTCAAAAGTAAATTCAGTTTGATTAATAATTTTCAAAATAATTTTGATTCAATTAATAGTTAACGATTTTAAAAGTTCGATTTTAATTAATTCGGTTCAATTATTAACCAAGCCGACCATTTAAACACACCTACACCCAACACGATTTACTTCATTGCAATATTAGAATCAAACCCTTAACTTAACCTTGTTTAAAAGACCTAACGAATACTTATTAATCAGTAATTGATACCCAATTTTCATAAACAAAAGAACAATTATAAACTAGGGTAAAACTTTGATACACATGCTGTGTAAAATTAATTTTACACAAGCATGTGTATTTACACTATAAAAACCCAAATCCTAAATTCCTAACCTAACCCTAAAAAACTAAACCCTAAACCTTAAACCATATACACTAAATTCTAAACACTAATCTTAAATTCTAAACCCTACAACCTAAACCCCTAAACTAAAGCCCTAATCCCTAAAACTATTCCTCCGCAATAAAAATAAAAATGTGACAATTTGGATTTTGCTTTTTAGCATGCCTTCCACATGTATCTAATGCATTGTTAGAAAGAAATATACAAAGGTAAAAAAAAAAAGAGTTGAGAGGTTACTAAAGGTTGCCATGTTCATTTTAATCCCATCCAGAGCTGGCAACGACACTGGCCGGCATCATATATTGCCTCGGCGATTCCGCCATTCCAACCGAAGAGCTACAAATATATAGGTTCATCTGCGACAGTTAAAAAACAAATCATTAGCCGTCTATTACCGGACATACGGAAACATTCTATCTACAACAAGTAAGATGCGGGTTCCGTTCGAAAGAGTAAGCGGAAGAAAGCGACAGCTTAGTAGCTTACCATCATGGTCATCTTCCATGTTATAATCATCTTCATCATCGTCGAAATGTTCATTCTGCAAAGTTGGAAACAATATGAGGAAAGTTTGGAAACGAAATTCCGATGAAGATATACAACATTTGTTTCGGGTTTTTCTTTTAAGGGATCCTTTTAGACTTTATCTTGTACACAAACAGAATAACAGACGCCGATATCATGTAAATTAATACTAAGTCTAAGCAAGCATTCAAATTCAAAGGTGCCTAACATCTCAAGGTTTATGCGGACCTCATTATAATCTCCATCATCACTGTACGATTGGTCAGACTCTTCTCCCTGATCTTCATCTGAATTTTCTTCTTCTTCTCCATCACCTTTCTTCTCCTTTCCTTCTTTGTCCTGTCAAGTAAACAAGCATTACGAATCTATTACGACAAAGAGTTAACAAAACAAGGAAAAAACACTGGTATGGTTTTTTTACTAGAACAAAGCTAGATAAAAGAGAAAGAAAGTACAGATGTGATCAAAGTTTTGTAATCACTCATTTTCACTTGTAAATACATATTAATATTGCATGTATATTTATTATATTATATGAATGTTACTAATATATATATAAGGTGTGGTGTGTGCATGTATATTATAAACTATGTATGTATACGTATTAATGATATATGTGTGTCGTGTATGTATCTAGAGTACGAGCGTATTTGTTTAGTGTATAGAGATGTTATGTTAATTATGTGTAGGATTATATATACGTATGCCAATATGTTATACTTGTATAAGTATATGTTTGTATCATGTATGGGTATTGCTGTTATAATTATATTATTATTAATATTAATGGGCTGATATAAAATGAAATCAAAAAAAATTAATTATATTAAACCCAAATAAAAATGAAGTCCAAGTCCAATTACAAACAAGTTACAAGGCCCGGTTGGCCCAAAACCCAAACCTTATCTAAATTACAATTATGGTGTGCAGGTAAATGTGGGCCGTTGGATCAAGATCTGATCCAACGGCCATGATACAACCAAGAAGTCAAAAATATCTGCCAGCCGCGTGTTCCACACGTATGGACCGTTCGAAAGATCCACGCGTTCTGACTCCTCGACTGCGGAGCTCCACGTGGCAAGATCTGGAGCCGTCTCATCAAATCGAGCCTTCATCCAGGCCGTTCGTCCTTCAAGCTATCTTGACCGTCAGATCAGATCTGATCTAACGGCCGAGAACGCGTCTGGCCGCTGGCAGAACACCCATACCGCCACCATGCCGATATTCAACCCCCGTTCAGAACATGCCCAATACAACAAGCAACAAGTTGTCAGTTCAGATCTGAAAAAGCAAGATGCAACTTGCGCCAGAACAAAGACAATGATATATATGAAACGGGGACTTTTGTAACGGGAGAGTTGTAACGAAAGGGGTAAAAAAAACAGAGTGGTAACAGAAATCTTGTAATACAAAAACTGAAAGTTGTAAACATTCAAGTGATAATCGAAAGAAAAGTCCAGTGGTAAATCCTCGTTTCTCTTTTTTTTTTTGCATGCATATACAAAAGAGATAAACAGAAACAAAAAAAAGAGTCGTCTTACCGTCGCTGTTTGTGGGTCTTCCCTTCCTCAGTGATAAGCCTTTCGGCTTCTCCAAGCCTGATATGGTGAACTAAAGGGAGGGGAAGACCCCTGGTAGTTTTGTTTTGGTTTAAAAAATATTTTTTTCGCTTCGTATTTTCTAGATCTAGGGCAAATAATGGTGTATCCTCTGAATCCAACCACAGATTCATGTTGAGGATGAAAAGGGGGTTATTTTGGTGTGTTTTGGAGGTTCGCCGGTGCCGGTTAGCGGCTGTCGGCGGCGGAGAACACGGCGGCCGACCGCCGGATTCTGGGTTTCATAGGATATTTGAGAGAAAATGAAGAACGGTTTGGGATTACAAAACCGAAAAATGAAACAAATGACTGAAAATCTGATTTCGGCCTAAAAAGGGGGCTTTTATAGTTATTATTATTTTGCTAAATGGGTAAATTACACACTTAATCCCACCGCGTTTTCAATATTTTCGTTTTTGTCTTGCCGCATGGTATAATTACAATTACAATCCCCCCGATATTTCAAAATCTTGTAATCCGGTCCCTAAATTACAGAATCAGTTTTCAAATGGTAAAATTACGCCTTTAGTCATCCCGCGTTTTGAACTTTTCATTTTTGGGTGCGCCTTGGTCTAATTACAGTTTTGATCCTTTTAGGTTTTGTTTGTTTCGCAATTTCGTCCCTAAATTACATACTATTGTTCTTTAATTTACGCTTACTTGACTTTTATTTTTCTTTCATTTTGATCTGTATTCTTTGTAAATATTCATGTTCGTATTATAATCGTATATGTTGATATTCTATTATTTTATTTTATGTCCTCGTATATGACTCGTATTTTATGTTTATATGTATATGTGTGTTAAGCTTATAATAGTCATGTATTTTTTATCGGTTATTCGTATTAAAGCATGTTATGTTCTATTTGACTCGTAAAAACGACATTGTTCTTGTATTTTTATACGTATTGTATGTTTTCTTGGCTTTTAGGTTACGTGTTAGTGTGTCTTCTTTTATGTATAATATATTGTTCCATATATGTTGAAATATGTTTTATTACTAGCATGTATGTCTTTTTGAAATATTTGTTCGTCTATATACGTAATTTTTCCTGCATTGTTATTCGACTTGTTAAAGTTGTTTTTATCTATTATTTAGAATAATATGTATATATGCATGTTTTAGTCTAGAATATCATTTATGTTAGATTAGTATTACATTATGTCAATATTTATTACATTTAAATATTTTGCCATGTTTTATATTTTTGCCACTAAGATTGCATATGATTTATAACTTGTTAATGCGGTGCCCTTTTATCCGAGCGTAAACGGGGCGAGATCGTGCATAGTGATAGTGGTTGGGCGTTTATTCTCGGATAACGGGGCCCTTAAAATTAATTCGCAATTATGACCGAATTTTAAAATAATCGTCACTTTAATCCGGAAAATCCAATATTAATAAAGCGGTAATTATTAAAGTACCAATTTTGGGCGGTGTGGGGGTGCTAATCCTTCCCCATCCGTAACCGACTCCCGAACCCAATCTTTTTTGAATCTCTGGTTTTATGGTGTCCGGCCTACCTAAGTGGCCGGTGGCGACTCCATTTTTTAATGTGGTTTCTTTTAAAACCCCACGGAATAAATATTTTATATCCAAAAGAGTCACAAATACCTTTCAAACACCTTCGAAAACCACAGATCGTTTTATTTAGCGATGAGAAGAAGAAAGACATCGCTACAGATGGCGACTCCGCTGGGGACAATTTTTTGTTTTTCAAAAACAAATGAGAGTCAAGCTTTTAAAATAATTACCGCTTTATTAATATTAGAAATTCTGGGTTAAAGTGACTATTAAATTAACATTCGGTTATAATTGCGCATTTATTTTAACGCATTTAAAATATGGCATATAAACCCGTTTTTTTTTCTGTGGGGGGAAAACGCTAATGCTTTCGTGGAGATATCGTTCTCCCGTATGGGCCTAGCAAGTACCTTCGGGGCTCGAGTACCTTATGCTTTCGTAAGGATATCGTTCCTTCGTATGGGCATAAGCGAATGGGTCCCCCTGAATTGAACCCGGTTGAAAGGAGCCTATAATGGGTGATGATCGGGGGCCTTAATACCCTTAGTAGGGGACAGCAAGGACAATTCGGGTACCTCCTAGCACCAACACTGCATGTAGATAACATAGAAACCCACCCTGTTAGAGCCATGCGGATAACCTTAGGTGTTTTGGACTAGATAAATAGTGTCGTTTTGTTTATTTACCTTATTTAATTTGTCCTTTTATTTATGTATTTATTATTTTTATCCGGTACTAACTCATTTCTTTTTGTGTTTTATTTTATTTTTACACATATTTTTGTTGCATTATCATTGCATCCACATTACATAGAGGCGTTGATTCAAGTGGTTTGCCCGATTAGAAAATCTTTCATCATGGAAAAAAGGTGTCTTAGGAAGGACAGCATCGATCCAGTTGCGTGACATCGGTCAGAGATTACTCAACAGATCCTACGTAACAATTTGCCGAACGAGCGTGTAGTGCCAAAGTATACACACGAGACCCTGATGGTGGACATACGACGAGTTGCAAGGCGTGTGAATGACTTAGCTACCGAAGTCGTGGCTCTCCGACCTTTCGTAACCCCGGACATGGAATAAGCACCAAGGTTTATCAAGTTGCTCAGAGCTGTCGAGGAGCTATGTGGTAGAGCTAGGGATTATGTGTAGAACTTTATTTTGTAATTAAGACTTTGTAATAGAATCTTTTTGTAATAGGGACTCATTTTGTAATATGGATCTTTTTTGTAATCTGGACCCTTTAATTCCCATGAAAGTCGTTCGAAAGGGTGATTACCAGCGGAATCAACGACTTTATTTGCATTCATGTTGCATATCATGACATGGTGTTGATTCAAGAACAGTTCATTAAAAGGCTTTCAAAATAGAAAAAGTTTGCTTTGCCAGGAACGATAATATTACAGTATCAAGTTAGGCCGAGCAAAGACCAATCGCGAAAGAAGACGGTACGACAATAAGGCACGTGCGACGCAGAAGATTCAGTCAGGGCCGCAGAACCCCAATTTTAAGTCTTCACGTTTGACCATTTTTAAAATTCTCAGATTTTAATTTAACTCATTAAAAAATTTGAAAATATTATTATTTTGCTTTGAAATTTCTTCTCTCATAAAACTTTCAGAATAATAATAATAACAAAAAGAAACCCAAAAGTTTCATTTTTAAGTAAGTTAAAATTTTTGATAATAAAAATGGGGAAATTTTTAAACCAAATGATTTTTGAGAATTTTAATTTAAACCCTAAATTTTTTAAAGTACTCCTTTAGGACCGATAGAATCCATCCATGTTTAGACGTATTATTCATTTGCACCCAGAAAAGATCTTATCTGCATTATGCCTGCACTTGATGATGTCATTTTTAGAAGCCACAAAAATAAAGATCATGACGTCATGAGTCCATAAAATAGAATAAGAAGAGAAGACGAAGTCATCCATCATCCTGAAGACGAGGTCGAGACGTGGAGCACAGGTTTTGCTTCCCGAAGTCAAGATCTCCAGAAGGAAGCTAACTGTCACCTGTAATTCATTATTAGTTTCTTGCAACCAGACATTTTTCTATTGATTGAAAGTCTTTTAAGGACTGTTCGAGAATCAACACCGCATTTGCATTCATGCATTGCATTGCATTACATTGTACAATCATGACATATTTTACACCTTGCATAAAATTTTTAGGGGGTAATCCAAAGAACAATTAGAGTTTTATCGTGAATAAAAGAATTGAACACACTCAAAAATCAAGATTCGAGCAGTTAAAAGATGGACTCGAGAGAAAAAGAAAGAAAAAGAAGTTTGATGCCTTTAATACAAGAAAACTCTGTTTGAGCCCCGATTTGGTCGTTCCTCTGGATTCCAAAGATTTCCATATTTGCCACAAGATTCGTGTGACCATATTCTGCAAAAAAAAATGGAGGGCTACATTGAAAAATTACCGATCCACTACTTCCCCGACAGTCTAGCAGAACTTACCGTGATATGATGTGCTTTGGACCTAGCACTAAGTCGTCGGTATCTCCAGGGTACGAAGATGAAACCTGATGAAAGCTTCAAGGAATGTGCTTTGAGGTGTATGTGTTTAGCGACCCAAGTGCAGCCTCCCGTAGATGAAGAGAAAAGTGAATTCCATGCCATATTTCTTATTTCTTCTTTGATAAGGTGCTCGGGAAAATGAATAACAGCTTTGGGGACTTTATGACAGTTGGATAGAGAATCGAACATACACTCCAGGACCTAAGTTTAAAGACCATACCTGCCTAGGAGCAAAAGGAAACAGAGAGATAAATGTGTATCACTTTCAAAACATTGAGGCACTGGGGCATGATACTAAGAAATTTGGGGTCGTTAAAAAATTAAGAAGCTGGTCGATAAGGGAGTCGTGACAAGATAGTCATCCAGCGATGGAAAAACAAGAGAAGAGGCAAGCCTACACTACCTTAGAAGGGGCAGAATGAGTTAGTACCCTGGAGATAATCCAAAGGTCCCTACGGTTTTCTCATCATTTCACAAAGAAATTCTCAGCAAAAAAAATCATTGTTTATTAGAATTAAAAATCACATTTCCATTTAGAAAATCATTTTTACATCCTTGATTCTTTAAACATTTCATTTTTATGGGGTAGTTTTCCCATATGCATATACACACATTTTTGAATAGACATATGTATATATCATTTCTATACCAGGTCCTCGAATTTTGAATGCAACAATACATTTGCTTCAAACCCAAAGATCAACTCTAAGTTGCATATATTTAGAAAAGATTGAATGTTGTGGTGATACTGTAAATGTGAGTATCTGCTAGTTTACTCAGGCCAACAGAGGAACAAAAGTGAGTGTTTAGACAATGGGCAGTTCTCATTTTAAGAATTTATCTTCTCAGGCACTTGTCGTTTAAGATCCTTGAAATGAAAGTTGACCCTAAACCTCTACCCCCCTGAAGGCATTCTCAGGACATTTGTGAATATGTCAACGAATGGTGTTCTTTTACTTTACCAGAAGACACAGATGAGACCATACAGACTGGGTACGAAGATCAGAAAATCATCAGAAGAAAGTGATTGAAAACATGGATATGTCCAAACGAAAAACCAAAAAAGAAGATAAATGGTAATCAGAAGGCCGAAGCAATCCAGATCGAGTAAATATCAGAAGAGCTGCAGAGAGGCAATTAATTCCGAACGGAAGATCGCATCAATACCCAGTATAGATCCGTGTTGATTCAAGGATATATTCATAGACTCCAATAAGAAGAAAGAGATTCAATGCTAAAAACCCAGAATGAACAGTCTAAAAAAGAGAAGAAAAAAAAGAAAGAATACAGTCTATGTTTCACACACAGATCAAACAATACAAGAACAAAACTTCAACTATGTGCAAGAGACATAAGGAATCCACATTTCAAGTAAATATCAGTTTTGAAAATTAGTATAGAAGCTCGAATTGAAGCCAAGTCAAGACAAGTCTGCCCGAAGATTGCCAATTTTGAAAAAGGAAATGACCTCTAGGGTGAAAACTCAAAAATGGGCAGTCTAGAATGATCCTGAAAATGAAGAAAAAGAGTAGTCTGCCTGAGCATGCTGGCATCAATATCCAGCCAAATTACATTGATCTGAAGGTACAAAATAAGAAAAGAAAAAAAGAAAAAAAGAAAAAAGAAAAAAGAGAGAAAAAAGAAAGAATAACATTTCATCTTGGCGTGCCAATCACAAGAATTCCCAGAAATGTAATCGTAGTCCTTCAAGAAATCTCAGTTCCGAGGAGTTTTGAAGGATCAAACATTCTTGAACAGAAAATGAACATCAGTATATAGCCAGAATGCAAGGCAGCATATAATAAAAAGAAAAGAAATGAACTCTAGGGTGAAAACCCAAAAACGAGCAGTCTAGAGTGATCCAAAAAAGAGAAGGAATAATGGGCATATCCAAGTTACACAAGTACAGAAATACTGTTTCACTTAACCATAAACCAAAGGCCTACATTACAAGCCCCAAAGACCATTCTGGTCATCCATAGATATCCAAGTTGAATGAGAATGTCTTCAGATTTCATTCCGCCCATAAGGGTTAACTTTTCTTCAAGGAACGTCAAACTTCGAAGTGCTTGATCGACACCCAAATGAGGGAAGGATGGGGCATGGTGAGATAGTAAGATTAAGAGAGCCACCTTAAACGGGGTAGAAACTAGGTAGGGTTGTTCCTCTCAAAAGCCTATTAGACCATAAGAAACTATACATTGGCATATATCTCCACAATGGTCAAGATCTTCTAAATAGGCGCTTCATTAGAGTTGATCTCTAGCAACTTGAAGCAGATGCGCTATGGTGTTTGATATTTCGGGGGCAAACATGTTTTAAAAGGTTTGGCATTTTCTCCCAAAGTTTTGATGTTTACCATTTCCCCCAAACATTAGTTTTTAAAAATGTTTGGCAATACACGTCGAGTTTTGTTTACCATTCTCCAAGCATTGTTTTATAAAAAAATGTTTGGTCCTTAGAAAAAGAAGAAGAAAAGAAAAAGATGTTTACCATTTGTTCCAAACAATGTTTTCAAAATGTTTGGTATCCCCTCCAAGTTGTGATTTTCAAAATGACTATTATCTTTTCAAACAATCATTATTTTTTGAAATATACACAAGTAAATTGCCTTTTACTTTATTTTAAAAATGATGATGAAAAATAAAAAAAGAGAACAAAATGGAGAGCTCAGGACGAAAACCCGAAACCGGGCGTCTTGAAGCAAAGGAAGGACTCGAGTTGAAAACCCGCAAAGGGCGGCTTGGGTAAATTGAAAAGTTGAATATCTGAAGAGAAGGGTATCCCCATGAACATCATGAAGAGAAGGCTTCAGGCAAAAATAATTCTACACCGGATGACAGGATCATGTATCATTCATATCGAAGATAATGAGGGATCTTGTATTTTCATACTTAACTTATGTGTGTCATACCTTTCTTTTTAAGATATCCCAAGCCCTTAATCATAATAAAACCGTGTTTTTGAGCATCCATTCCTGGCCTTCTTGTCAATTTCAGTCAAATAAGATAACATAGGCTTATAATGAAACAAGAGATTTCGAAGCATTACTATGATTTAACCTTGAAAATGCAGGTGATCAAAGAAAACGATGTTAACTCCATCCTCTAGTTCCCTACATAATGGCTGTCGATAGGGAAGGCGGGAAGCTTCAAACAACCAGGTAGGATGACCAATGGCACACGTCTTATCTACTCAAGGAAGGCATACGAGATAACAAAAGAGATCTCTTGGGTGAAAACCAGAAGGGCACCCCTCGCAAAAAAAACTCTCTCTAAAGTGAAAACCCGAAAGGGCACTTTAGAATTCCAAGTCGTAATTGGAGAAAAAGAAAGGTTGAGATGGTTGAACCTGACAGTGAAGCGGGGTATCGATGCCCGTAAGAAAGGAGAAAGCGAATATCAAGATCAAATAAGGATCAAAACAAGTCCACCAAGATATTGACTCTCATGCATCATGAATAGTCAGACATCACTAGGATTAGGAGCATGTCAATTCATTTGTCATAGCATTTTGTTTTCATCTCAGACAGGTATTTGCAGATTCAAAGAGACATCGATGGCCATCACGGTGTTAATCCCGAATGAGAAGACAATGTTTTTACAAACAAAAGGCACATGTTTTCAAGCTCCAGAGAGAGATTCTATATAGGAAGAATTCTCCGCTCCGAGGCTTCAGAAGCTGAAAGTTCTATATAGGAAGAACTGACAGCTCCAGGGTGAAGACTAGCAGTTCTATATAGGAAGGACTCCCAGTCGAAGGAATTCACCCATGACACGCAAGATTATATAGGAAATCCTGCTGTGTCGAAAGCGAAGAGTTCTATATAGGAAGGGCTCCGAGCTTCAATATCTTAGAGTGAAAGATTCTATATAGGAAGAATCCGTAACTCCAAGATTTCAAGACGCCAAAAAGTTCTATATAGGAAGGACCGACGGCTCCAAGGTGAAGACTCGCAGTTCTATATAGGAAGAACTCTCAGTCAAAGGAATTCACCTATGACACAGGGTTATATAGGAAACCTGTTGTGTCGAAAGCGAAGAGTCTTATATAGGAAAGGCTCCGAGCTTCATTGTCTTAGAGTAAAAGGTTCTATATAGGAAGAACCTGTAGCTCTGAGATTTCAGATGCCAAAAGTTCTATTTAGGAAGGACTGACGGCTCCAGGGTTTGAAGACTAGCAGTTCTATATAGGAGGAACTCCTAGTCGGAAGAATCCATCAGCGGCGCAAAAGGTTTTATATAGGAGAAACCAGCGTTGAAAGGCGAAGAGTTCTATATAGGAAGGACTCCAAGCTTTACAGTCTCGAAGTGAAAGGAATGACTCATAACTCGGGGTTTCAGAGCGAAGGGTTCTATATAAGAAGAGCCTGTAGCTCCAAGATCGGAAGGTGACGAAGCTCTATATAGGAAGAACTTTCGAGCCTGAAGATTCAGCCAAGGAAGAGCGGAGATATCCAAAAGAACACGTTTTTCCAAAGCTACAAACAGGGAAGTCTGATAAAAATGAGTGCTTATGAATCTTTGCTTTGTTTCCCATTCCATGAGAACAAGCAAAGAGGGGCAACTGTAATCACTCATTTTCACTTGTAAATACATATTAATATTGCATGTATATTTATTATATTATATGAATGTTACTAATAAATATATATATAAGGTGTGGTGTGTGCATGTATATTATAAACTATGTATGTATACGTATTAATGATGTATGTGTGTCGTGTATGTATCTAGAGTACGAGCGTATTTGTTTAGTGTATAGATATGTTATGTTAATTATGTGTAAGATTATATATACGTATGCCAATATGTTATACTTGTATAAGTATATGTTTGTATCATGTATGGGTATTGCTGTTATAATTATATTATTATTAATATTAATGGGCTGATATAAAATGAAATAAAAAAAATTAATTATATTAAACCCAAATAAAAATGAAGTCCAAGTCCAATTACAAACAAGTTACAGGGCCCGGTTGGCCCAAAACCCAAACCTTATTTAAATTACAATTATGGTGTGCAGGTAAATGTGGGCCGTTGGATCAAGATCTGATCCAACGGCCACGATACAACCAAGAAGTTAAAAATATCTGACAGCCGCGTGTTCCACACGTATGGACCGTTCGAGTGCCACGCGCGCGTGTGGTCCACGCGCGGACGCTTTAATATCCCACGCGCGCGTAAGATCCACGCGTTCTGACTCCTCGACTGCGGAGCTCCACGTGGCAAGATCTGGAGCCGTCTCATCAAATCGAGGCTTCATCCAGGCCGTTCGTCCTTCAAGCCATCTCGACCGTCAGATCAGATCTGATCTAACGGCCGAGAACGCGTCTGGCCGCTGGCAGAACACCCATACCGCCACCATGCCGATATTCAACCCCCGTTCAGAACATGCCCAATACAACAAGCAACAAGTTGTCAGTTCAGATCTGAAAAAGCAAGATGCAACTTGCGCCAGAACAAAGACAATGATATATATGAAACGGGGACTTTTGTAACGGGAGAGTTGTAACGAAAGGGGTAAAAAAAACAGAGTGGTAACAGAAATCTTGTAATACAAAAACTGAAAGTTGTAAACATTCAAGTGATAATCGAAAGAAAAGTCCAGTGGTAAATCCTCGTTTCTCTTTTTTTTTTTTGCATGCATATACAAAAGAGATAAACAGAAACAAAAAAAAAAGAGTCGTCTTACCGTCGCTGTTTGTGGGTCTTCCCTTCCTCAGTGATAAGCCTTTCGGCTTCTCCAAGCCTGATATGGTGAACTAAAGGGAGGGGAAGACCCCTGGTAGTTTTGTTTTGGTTTAAAAAAATATTTTTTCGCTTCGTATTTTCTAGATCTAGGGCAAATAAGGGTGTATCCTCTGAATCCAACCACAGATTCATGTTGAGGATGAAAAGGGGGTTATTTTGGTATGTTTTGGAGGTTCGCCAACGCCGGTTAGCGGCGGTCGGTGGCGGAGAACACGGCGGCCGGCCGCCGGATTCTGGGTTTCATAGGATATTTGAGAGAAAATGAAGAACGGTTTGGGATTACAAAATCGAAAAATGAAACAAATGACTGAAAATCTGATTTCGGCCTAAAAATGGGGCTTTTATAGTTATTATTATTTTGCTAAATGGGTAAATTACACACTTAATCCCACCGCGTTTTCAATATTTTCGTTTTTGTCTTGCCGCATGGTATAATTACAATCCCAATCCTTCTGATATTTCAAAATCTTGTAATACAGTCCCTAAATTACACCGAATCAATTTTCAAATGGTAAAATTACGCCTTTAGTCATCCCGCGTTTTTGAACTTTTCATTTTGGGTCTGCCCCTTGGTCTAATTACAGTTTTGATCCTTTTAGGTTTTGTTTGTTTCGCAATTTCGTCCCTAAATTACATATTATTGTTCTTTAATTTCTGCCACTGACTTTTATTTTTCTTTCATTTCAGTCCTGTATTCTTTGTAAATATTCATGTTCGTATTATAATCGTATATGTTGATATTCTATTATTTTACTTTATGTCCCTCGTATATGACTCGTATTTTATGTTTATATGTATATGTGTGTTAAGCTTATAATAGTCATGTATTTTTTTATCCGGTTATTCGTATTAAAGCATGTTATGTTCTATTTGACTCGTAAACGACATTGTTCTTGTATTTTTGTACGTATTGTATGTTTTCTTGGCTTTTAGGTTACGTGTTAGTGTGTCTTCTTTTATGTATAATATATTGTTCCATATATGTTGTATGTCTTTTTGAAATATTTGTTCGTCTATATACGTAATTTTCCCTGCATTGTTATTCTGGCTTGTTAAAGTTGTTTTTATCTATTATTTAGAATAATATGTATATATGCATGTTTTAGTCTAGAATATCATTTATGTTAGATTAGTATTCTGTTATGTCAATATTTATTACATTTAAATATTTTGTCATGTTTTATATTTTTGCCACTAAGATTGCATATGATTTATAACTTGTTAATGCGGTGCCCTTTTATCCGAGCGTAAACGGGGCCAGTATCAGGCGTAGTGATAGTGGTTGGGCGTTTATTCTCGGATAACGGGGCCCTTAAAATTAATTCGCAATTATGACCGAATTTTAAAATAATCGTCACTTTAATCCGAAAAATCCAATATTAATAAAGCGGTAATTATTAAAGTACCAATTTTGGGCGGTGTGGGGTGCTAATCCTTCCCCATCCGTAACCGACTCCCGAACCCAATCTTTTTTGAATCTCTGGTTTTATGGTGTCCGGCCTACCTAAGTGGCCGGTGACGACTCCATTTTTTAATGCGGTTTCTTTTAAAACCCCACGGAATAAATATTTTATATCCAAAAGAGTCACAAATACCTTTCAAACACCTTCGAAAACCACAGATCGTTTTATTTAGCGATGAGAAGAAGAAAGACATCGCTACAAGTTTCAACAGTGTCCCCCCTCCCCCCCTCAAGAAGCTGT
This sequence comes from Hibiscus mutabilis, assembly GCA_019671005.1. Taxonomy (NCBI): domain Eukaryota; kingdom Viridiplantae; phylum Streptophyta; class Magnoliopsida; order Malvales; family Malvaceae; genus Hibiscus; species Hibiscus mutabilis. The sequence goes on along the minus strand of CM033731.1, from coordinate 4,093,967 downwards.
TAATTCAAAAGCTCAAAACATATGCTTAATGAGATATGCTAGGAAAATTTACCTCAAAATCCTTTTCGAATTTCTCAAACATATCCAATTTGTCCAGGCCTGTTCAAAAGTAAGAAAAACATGATACCAGAATATGTTATTACTCCATTCTGAGTCGGAGGTTATGGATTTAGATGGGAGAAAAATAATATAATTTTGTGTTCATTTCAAACAAAGTCTTATATTCCAAAATCATCACAGGAATGTGGAGAAATATTGTTGCCTAGCCTATTAAACCTATGTTACTCTGACTCTTCATTTTTTTTGCTTCAAGTGCCGGTGTTCGACATATACTCGGACATGGGTATGAAGATATGATCCTCCCAGGAATTTTAAAATACATAGAAATCTTGAAAAGATTTGAACATTCATGTCAAACACATACCCCACGTACGACAGGCCCAAGTCCGAGTAACATAGCATTCAACCACCTCTCTAGGGGTATGGTAAACACCTTTAACACTAGTAATACCCATGAATCATTTAAACATGTAGAATCTTGAGTGTGTCTTCAGAAGATGCAAAGTCGAAAAATTACATTCATTAGAGGAATCTATTTACCGTTTATTACTCCATGCAATAAATACAGAATATAAAATATTGGAAAAGAGGCTTTTCAAACCTGAGTCTATTACTCTGTGCTCTCCTTGAATCTGAGATTCGAATATTAGATTATAGCCGGACCAGCAAAGGGAAACATAAAAGCTCAAGTACTTGTATATATTACAATCAATCAAGTATTTGCATAAGTTGTTTCAGTTACAAACCTCCAATCAGTTCTTTAGGAAAATTATGAGATTGGAGTTGTAGAACCTGGTTAAGACTATTGCGTTTCGAGGTATTCTTTGGCTTGCTCCAGTCGGAATATCTTTCTATATCTATGCTCTGGTTTTCTAACAAAACATTTAGGGAAAACAAAAATAGTTACAATATAACTAAATATAAGATCCGACTTTGCAACAGCAATATCGTCATGCAAGAACAAATTCAGCAGCTGGAAAATGGGAAAAGTTAACAAGCAAAATTATAAAATTGCATCAAAGATGGCAACTTTGACAAACTAGGAATATGCGCACCACATAAATATTTCGAAATCTTGAATCAAACATGATAACAAGGAATATGATGGTACAAACTGGAAAACCAACATTTTAAATAACAGTACATGTTAATTTCGGATACAAAAAAAAAAACAAAAATTTGGGCAAAATGTCTAGCATAGTAATATCGGGATGCCAAACAGTTTCTCTGAGGATGCTACAAACAGTTTGTACAAACACAAACCAATTCGATTAATTCATTGCAGAATGCATCAGACCACTCTTTTAAGTTATCTTCTCATATTTTCAAAGATTATTGATTTGAAGTTTGAACAAGCAAAAACAAGGTTGAAATTCTCCGAAAAACTTGTCTGGGTTCCTTCGGCGCAACAAGATCATTCAGTTGAAGCAAAAACAACAAAGAAAATCGTAAAGCAACCCAAACTAATCAAAAGCCAAATTTTGAGGCACTCACTCTTGGAAACATTTTCTTCAATATAGTAAGGGGAGGCTTTCCAATACTTTAGCAACCTTGAATTCCCGATGACTAAGGTTCTCTCATCGGGCATGGCTTTTGCATTAGGTAGTTCAATATCCTGCAAAATCACCCAAAGAAAGATAATAATATTCGATCATTATTTTGTTTTACTGGTAATAGAGCCCGATGAGCACGTAGATGTGAGAGGTGACTTATTTAAAATATTCCTACAACCTACATTGCTCAAACATGGATATCAATGGCAGACATGAGTACACTGCCAACGTCCATGGATAGAAAGTTTGCCTAGTTTTCCCTTGTATTTGGAGAGTCACCTTGTAGCCACTAGCACTTTGAGGTGTTTGATATGGATACTTTAGAAAAATAGTCAAGTATGGTAGTACTAAACATGCTAAAGATTCTTCTGTTTGTTTTATTGTATGAAGTTTATTCTTGCAATAGAAGTGGTTGACAGAGAACAAGATGTAGAGGCATATTATATGGGCTCCCCATAAGGGTTCCATGCGTCAGGAAAATAAATAAATAACCGGATTGCAGTTTCTCTTCTTCCACACTGAGACGCAATTCATATCATAGAGATATTCCTTGAAAAAGAACAAAAGCAAAAATCCTGGAGATTTTTACCTTCCAAGTGAACTTTGTTTTACTGGTAACAGAGCACGATGAGCACGTAGATGTGAGAGATGACTTGGTCAGTTAAAATATTCCTACAACCTACATTGCTCAAACATGGATATCAATGGCAGACATGAGTACACTGCCAACGTGCATTGATACAAAGTTTGCCTAGTTGTCCCTTGTATTTGGAGAGTCACACCTTGTAGCCACTATCACTTTGAGGTGTTTGATATGGATACTTTAGAAAAATAGTCAAAACAATGAAACTTGGAATGCAGAAAATAGTCTCATTCTAGCTTTCCCTCGTCTTGTTTAGTGCATGGGATGCTTTTGTAGATTTTTCTGGTTAATCTGCCTCTTCATTATGATGTTTTATGTGGAAAAAGGAAAGCTATGTTATCTATGCTATGAAAATTGGAAGGCATATACTAAACTGTCAAATAAACTTCCCATGCTTCTGTAATAAGAGCAAACATCTCGAGGACATTGCCTTTGAGACTCCTATTTTGTTTGTTTTTTTCGGTAATGGCAATCGGGATGTCCATCACCTGTATGTATCCCGTTCGATTCTTTGTTTTCCAGATGGATTAGGCCTCCATCAAACTTGTGGCATTCAATCAGTGTCAATGAACAACTTTGGATAGCTTCATTTGTTCCTAAAATCAATGAGTATCCTTTTATGAGAGTCCCCAAGATTGCCTTCATGTTCTTGACTAAGGGGCCATTGCCATTGGCTCCTCTTTGGGACAAGTTTTTCAAGGGGAACGAAAGGCATTACTCGATATACGTCCATGCATTGCCGTCTTACGTTGCCGGTTATCCATCATCATCTGCTTTCCATGGGAGACAAATCCCAAGCCAGGTACTACCAAATCGAGTTATATTAACTTCTTTCTTTCCTTTCCTTTTTGGTTGCATATGGGGCCTAATGTTGCAAGTTGTTGTCTGAATATGCAGATGGTGGAGTGGGGAAAGATGATATGTGCGAGGCCGAGAAGAGACTCCTTGCGAACGCATTGCTCGATATCTCCAACGAATGGTTCATTCTCTTGTCCGAGTCTTGCATCCCTCTGTATAATTTCAGCATAACCTACCACTACACATCGAGATCGAAATACAGCTTCATGGAATCGTACGACAATCCCGGACCTTACGGGAGAGGCCGCTACGATTCGCGAATGGAACCGGAGGTCGAACTGAGCCAATGGCACAAAGGATCTCAATGGTTCGAAGTTAACAGGATGCTTGCAGTTAAGATAATTGAGGACACCAAATACTACCCAAAGTTCAAGGAGTTTTGCCAGCCGGCTTGTTATATGGACGAGCACTATTTCACCACAATGTTAACCCTCCAAGTGCCTCATCTCTTAGCCAACCGGACCCTTACATGGACCGACTGGTCAAGGGGGAGCGCTCATCCAGCCACATTTGGGAAGGATGATATGACTGAAGCTTTCTTTCAGAGAATCTTTGATGGTCAGGAATGTCTTTATAATGACCAACCTTCCACTGTTTGTTTTCTTTTTGCTAGGAAGTTTGCTCCCGGTGCTTTGGAGCCTTTATTAGGATTGGAGTCCAAAGTTTTCGGATTTTGAACCTGGATTTAGGTGCAAGTGTTGGATAGGGACATGTATGTCCAATTTTTTTTAATTTTTTCCATTTACTTGGAGAGTATTAGAGTCATATCCTCGCAACAATGTCAATATGGACATCAACCAAAAGTACTTCAAAAAAGAGAGAAGAAATTCCATTGGATCGTATCTGATTACATAGGTTTTAACTAGGATTGATAATCAAGGTGATTTTTGAGCTATGCAATATCCGGTCTATGTTGCTAATGATTGATCCTTTTTTTGACTTCACAATCCAGCCTTTGGAAACGCTATATTCAACACTCACTATCGAGTCTGAGTAACATAATCTTCTTCGATATAGGTATGTGGATATAACCGTCGACAGATCCTCCCATGTCAAAGGCATACTTATATTCAACACTCACTCTCGAGTCTGAGTAACATAGTCATTTAATACAGGTTTAAGCTTCAAACACTGACACCAACAACATGGCAACCTCTCTTCCAAAGCATTCACATAGACCCCCCAAGCATCCCATACATATACCAACATTCTTACATGGATTCTAAAGGCACCAGCTCATTTATATGAAAAACAAACATATACATTAGAAAGCAAAATCCAAATCAGTCAAATGTACATATAGAATAAGATCTTTAAGTAGCAGTTATAATCAGAAGTATAATTGTTTATCATATATTACAAGCTCATTCGAATGGATTCCAGAATTTTCTTTAACCTCTAGCCTTGAGCTCCGCGAGCCGCCTAGACAAATCATCCTCTTCAACCTTCTCCTCTGCCTTTGTTGGAACGGAATGAGCGGCTGGCTGTGGCAACCCGACCGAAACCTCCAATCCATAGTCATCAGCCACTTGCTGCATCAAGCTGTTGACCTCACCTTCTGGTGTGGATAATGAAGTAGAGCCAGCCATAGCAGTCTCCATAAACTCTGCTTGAACCTCCATATTCACAAACTGCTTCTCAAATTGATCCATTGTCTCGGACATTTTCTGCAAATTGCCTGCAACAAGAAAAACCCTCAAGTTTGACCACTTTCACATAAAATTAATTTACAATATGTTAAAAAAACAAAAGACTGTTTTTTTTAAATGAAATTTATTTATCTTCATAATATTATTAATCTTAGATACACCAAAATAAGAATGATTTTCCTTTTGTTCTCCTTTAGTTCAAGCTTAAACATACCTAACTATTAATTCCCAAAATTTATTAGAATCCCTAATAGCCACTAAAGAAGAAACAAAGACGATGGAGGATTTAAAATTTAATTTTTTACGGAGAAATTACCGGTGGATAAGGAAGATTCAAGTGACTTGACGATATTAGCCATGGACTTGTTGACGGTGGTCATCTTAGCCTGGGTATCGAGCCTGGCAACCACAGCATCGAGTCGGGAGGCAAGCCGGAGGTAGTTCAACTGCTCAGTGCGCTTGCGGATAGCATTCTCGGCGTAGATACGAGCCCCATCCATGTTACCTTTCTCGATGGCCTTCTTCACCTTCAATTTCTCGGATTTCTCTTCCTTCTCGCACTTCCTCGCCTGGCGTTGCAGCGATTTGGACGTGAATTTCAGCTCCATGATCTGGTTCAGGAGCTTCTCGGTGTTTCCCATGGATGGATTGTTCGTTTGTTTGCAGAGTAAGATTTAATTCTGAGAGGGATTTTCAGAAATTAGGGTTCAAAATTTGAGGGTTTATTTTTGTTTTTTGATCGACTTTGAGGTCTTTTTGCTTCTTGAATTCCACTTGTCTTTTATCTTTCTCCTTAAAAAGGGATAAAATACGCAAATAGTTTATCAATATATGACATTTTCCGTTTAGTTTTTTTAACTTTAAAAGATTAGGAAATGATCCCTCAAATTTTTTATAAAAAACTAGCAATTGATTGATATAATTAAAATTTAAAAGGATTTTAAAAAATTAAGTATTTATTTTGACTAAAAATTTAAATATCTAAACTAAAAAATATATAATTTAAACAGTTATTTTCTATTAAGTTATTATATGTATTGATACAAAAGTGTATTAATTGTAACATTTTAGGAAAGGATTTAACTAAAAGTGAAAATGAGTCGGATTTTTGACTAATCTGAATTTGACAGAAAAAGATAAAGTTTTTATTTGAACTCGACTCAAATTTTAGGATTATAACTAACCTCAACCCAACTAGAAGTAAATACATATTTTGGATCAGATCAGGCATTTTTATTATAAATTTGAACCTAATCCAACCGACGTTTAATATATAATCTTTTAAAAAAAACTCAAAGATATATAATTGAGTCTGATCAAAATTCGTGAGGTCCGAGTCACATGCGCAACTACAAAACTCGTGTAAAATAAGAAGGCCGAGGGGAGATTAAAGAACAAAGCCAAACGGTGCGTTTTAAGCTAGCTTTTCCATTAGGTTTATATGGGAGCTGAAGTCCATGTGAACTGTGAGCTTCGGTCATCTTCATCTAGGAGAGGAAAAGCCGAATCAAATCCCAAAAACACAAAAACATAAAAGGAGTTCTCAACTTCATAATCATGACTGGTAATTCCTTTCTTTAATTCATTATTTTGTAGAAATTTTTTTTGCAAATCAATTTATATCATTGAATTGCATATCATGTTTGTTAAGACCGCCCTTCAAGTATCTCCAATGGAGTGATTGAGTTATTATTTTTCCTTTTAATTTCTCCTTAGTGTTCATTTGTTTTTCTTTTTAACGGTTTTCTGCAATCAATTTACTTTTGTTTCTTTAAAGAGTAATGCAAGACAATTAGCTTTTTTTTAGGTGATCAGAGATACCCAGCAATGGAAAATTTTTGGGGTTGAAGTTGAATGTTCTTGTCTTGTTTTTAATCATTCTGGAGGTTTTTGAGATCTGGGTTTTGTAAGATATCATCATATTTACCTTATAATGTTTGATTTTTAAAAAAATCAAATCAAATCTAGTATCAATGCTGCAAAAGTCATAAAAGTACAATCTTTGAAAGGAGCTCAGGCACAGATTGGTGGACAGTTGACACATTGTCCATCAATCAAATTGTAGGAGAGCTAACAAATATAGTTACACTAGTCATACAAGATACAACTTGACTTCCCAAGCAGCTACCAAGGGAATGAAATGTGGTCAATCTAACATTTACTAATATTGATTGAACCTTAATTAATCAATTGAGGGAAAAATTTGATGCTGATTTGAGATAGGTTCATGGTGTACTTCCTTCAACATGATTACATTTATCTGAATTATGTTTACAGACCACTTGCAGGAGCAGGAGATGGAAATCGAAGCCCTGGAAGCAATACTTATGGATGAATTCAAAGGTCCACGTCCATCCTTTCACCCTTCTTTTGTTGGGCTTGCCCTTTTTTTTTCTCTGCTAAAATTTCCCGTACCCTCCTGACCTCTAACTTTTGTTGCTTTCGTATGGTGAGAGTGGGCTAAACACTTCAAAGAGGTGCTTCCAAATAACATTAACTCCTCAGGTGTGTTTTCTTCCAGAAATAATGTTTCTGCATTTTCATTATGTGATTAGCCTTTCTTTATAATCCATTGAATCTAGTTTTTCGTGTTGGTCCTACAGTGTCATGGACTAGTAGAGGTAGAGTTGTTTTTTGGAATAATAATGTTCATCTAATTGTTTTAGACTTTAGAGTTTTTGGCTTTGGTTTATTTGGCTTTCAATAGTTCACTTGTTTTGTGTTTGACAGGATGATGATGCAGATCAATCAACTACAACACCAGGTTATACTTTTTATGAATCAAACAAATTGTTTCATACGATATTAACATGCAGCTATATTTATAGGCAAACATAAAAAAATAAATTTATAAATCAAATTTGATTCAATTTGTTAAATTTTGGGAATTCTTTTTGCTGCCCTTAATTACCAAAAATTATAATAAAATATCCGAATTTAAAATAAAACATGCATACGGAAAATATTCCCAAATCCCAAATAGTCTCAAGTCTAAATTACAATCCGAATCTGATAAAATATAATGAAAATAATAACAATAACTTGAAAACTGTGGTCTGTACTGATGTGGAAATAAACTGAATACGCAAGAGGTCCTCTGAGTACCAGATCGCCTAGAGTCAAGAATCTAAAAGATAAACTATAAGGGAGTGAGCTATTAAGCTCAGTGTGTCTTTAAGTGCATCAACCACAATACACAGTTTCACAAAAATAACACAAGGTAAAAACATGTCATTATAAAACACAGTGTATGAGATGATACTAATAAATAGTCACACTACCCAACTACTAACGCTAATCACAGTGGTGGCAGAGCCAACCGGTTACAGTGGAGGTAGTTTCCCTGAACTCCTCACCCTTTATTTCTCCAATCACAGTGTGGTCAAACCACTTCTTCCTCCGTACAACCCATCCCATGCATGATAAATAATGTTTATGATCACATTGTTAACACAGTTGTATCGTACTAAAATACGAGGAACACAGCTCAAAAGTTCTGATAATCTCATAAAACACAGTTCACAGTATGCATAGCATCTCAAATCCCAGTGAAATCCCAACACAGAAAATAGTCATGCAAAGTTGTAAAACATTTCACAGAATATAGCACAATAGAGAACACACCTCTAGCAGCCAAAGCTAACGTCGATGCTGACGCCTCCCACGGTCTGAACTAGCTCTAAATCTAGCTGAGTCAGAACCTATGAGGTAGAGTTCTAAGTTAAATTCACATTCTATCGAAATTATTACTATGCCACCTAACTGAACGATGCAAGAACTCACATGTATCTCTCGCAAAAGGTGCAAGAACAGACTGAACAGGAAGTGGTGGAGGAGGTGGTAAAACGTTGTCCTCGGAATCGATGTCGTCTGAAACACATAATTAAATCTCATACACAACTCTTTAAATTCCTCAAAAATAGATTACAACTAATAAAATTATCAATTCGAGTTCGAATTTGATAAAACGGGCTGCAAAATCGGACTCAGGACGTCGAGAACTGTCAAGATCAAGTTTGTTAAAAAGTCAACGGTCAACGATCAATGTTGACTTTGACTAGTCAAGTCAACACTGACATCATCTCACTGGTCAAGGCTGATATCATTCTACAGGTCAACGCCGACATCATCCTCCCTGGTCAGCGCTGACGCCATCCTTCTAGTCTATGCTGATGTCATTTCGGTCACGAGTCGGCAACCCCGATTCGGTCCAACCACACACACCCCGATCCGGTTCAATCAACTCCGGTTCGCCAACTGGTCTGGTTCACTCAACTCCTCTCAGCCCAACTCTCTCTCTCTTAGCCCTCTTACACCAGGCCTCCCATCTGGGCCTAATAGATACGACCCAACTCACAGCAAGCCCACCCGGCTTAACCCACATCTCCCAAACCCTTGCACTTCCCCCTTGCACAGCTTGCACGACGGCCTTAGGGTTCGTGACCCTCACGAGCAGCGGCGGAAACTTAAAAAACAGTGGCGGCGCAACACCAGCGGTGATGTTCAACGACGGCGACCCAAACCGTTCGAAACTCTCAACTGACACCTCTAACAACCCGTTAACCCACCATACATCGACCAACTCGAACGAACTAAGAAACAACACAACCCACACGCGGACGGAAGAGCGATCGACGACAGAGCTTGCGGCGGCGCTAGGGAACGAAGGATTTTTGGTTCGGAAACTCACAAACGACAGGTAACGGCGCAAGCTGTAGCACGGGGCGAGTTCGCAAGACGTGCGACGAGGCACAGTGTCGACCACGGCAGCGGTAACGCCTTCAACGGAGGTTCGCCGGAGACCGAACGGGAGGGGGAAGGGTTGCGCAAGAATTTCGAGAGGGAGAGGGTATGGGTTGCGGCTGGCAGGGAAAAGAATGAAGAATGGCCTTTAGGGTTAAGCAACGGGTTTAAATTCTCTTTAAGAAAATTGGTTAAATTGCAGGTGAGGTCCCCCAAAATTAGCCCGCCCTTCTCTCATGGCCCCAAAGTTCATAATATTACAATTTGGTCACTGAAATTGGCTTAATTCACATAAATCCCCAAATTAAACAATTAGGGTTTCAGATTCCTAATTCCCAAATTCTAGGGTTTCAATTTTGGGAAATTAGGGTTGGGTTTTAAAATAATTTTTAAGGTGTTACAGAAGTTGATTATGAATTTCAACCATCAGATTGAAAATTTTCCATCCTCTCACCATTCCATTTTCCCGACTTGGCATTAGCAAAATCTTAATCCCTCTTCGTGACACGATTGGTGTTTTTAACATTTATCTTTCAAGCGAGTTGGTGACTATTATTTTGTGCAAGTTTCTTGCTGATTGCTTTATCAGTTCATAGGAATTTTTCTTGAATGTTTGGGATCTTGTTTCGAAAATCTTTGCACCTCATGATCTCATTCTTCCTTATGGGCTGTTTTAAGTGTCCTGCTATTTTCATTTCCTTTTTCCGGCATACGTGGAGTACACACCAGTGACCTGAAAATTTTGAAGGAGAAACTTGAACAAGAGGTAACTTATCAGGGATATACTTTTTTGCCATATTAGGAAAGTTTATACAATTTACTATTTAAGCTTACTAAAGCTTTCAGGAATTGTTCTTCCACAAGTTCAGTTTTTGCTCTTAATAGAGTTAACATCATGTTTTTCCCCGTCGCCACACTCTAAAATTGTAAATTCTCCTGAGCGGAGTTGTTAAACTGCTACCGAATCTCAAATTTGCCTAATCTTTAGCTAATGAACTCTGTCTCGCATCCATCTTTAGCAGGCAGTAGCATCTGATTAAAAAATTATTCTTCCTTCATACTGGAAGGTTGCAGTAAGAAGTGTTATTTTCAGTTGGCATGCTGATTAGTATCTTTTTCTTTTATGTAAAATGGTTATGCAGCTTAAACTGTCCAGGTTTTGCAGATTTTAACTTGATTTTGTACTTTACAGGCATCTAACAATCTTGGAATGGCTATGATTTACACTTTGGTTACATCAGCCAAGGAATGGCTATCTGAAAGATATGGCCAAGATGCAGATGCTGACAATGTTGAAGAAGAAGAATCAATAAAAGATGAGGTGTGGCCATTTACTATGTCGTTTAAATTTCCTCTTTCTTGTGGTCTGATGTTTACTAGATTCTTTTAGTAAATATAACCTTTATTTTTGAGTAATCTTTTAGCAAATTCTTTTGGCATTCATATACAGTTTCCACCTGGCATGCAGTGTTTATGTTTAATGCGCATGGATACATAGGTCTTTAGAAGAATTACTTGCATGCCTTAATATGCAACAGCTTAGACCTATAGAGTGATTGTTGTTTTTGGTCTAAGATGCTGCAATGCCTGCTATAGTTGCCATGGTGTTTGCTGGTGATGCCTACTTTAGAGGAAGGATAGATTTTAAATTTATGCGTCGAACACATAACTATGATAGCTTGTGCCCAAGAAACATGTCATTAATCGGTCTCTTATCTGAGCATTAATCAGAAGCATGGAAGATATGAAGTTGTTAATTTTAAATGCTTGCTACTAGAAAAAGAAAAGTTGTATAGCAAAGCTCCTGGTTTGCAATGTTATTAGTGTGTAAAATGGATCTCAACCAACATCGGCTAGAATGTTGGACAAATTGAACTGTGAATTTAGGATCAGTTTATGCTGTCAGGACTGTGAATTTAGGAAAGAAAGTGCTAAGATTCCAAAGATATACTATGCTGCTTTGCTCTACAGCCAGAGTTTTGGACAATTCATATTTGCATAATATAAGCCTGGTTGTTTTCCTGGTAGACAGTTGTAGGGACTTAGTTTGTGCTATTTTAGAAATATACATGATCTTCGCTTGGAACTGTCAATGCTAATCGGTAAGTCTGCTGAACAAGAGGAACATGAAACTTTATGCTAATTATGATCACAAATCAGAATGCTGTTTTTAGTTTGAGGGCACTATGTTTTCTCTTAATAGAAGATATTAGTCTTTACATGATAGAAGCTATCTGACCTTTTCCGTCCTGCAGGTGATTGTCCCACATGGAGAGCCTGTTACTGTTGATACATTTTTGGCATGGAGAGAAAGATATGAGGCAGAGTTGGCGCTGGAGCGAGCCAAGTAAGTTTAGTTGTTGAATGCCTTTGCCCTTTTGTACGTATGTTGTGTATGGATATGCACACTGAGATAATCTTAGGGTTTTTTTTTTTTTTATCAAATCTGCAAGTATGGTAGTACTAAACATGGTAAAGATTCTTCTGTTTGTTTTATTGTATGAAGTTTATCCTTGCAATGGAAGTGGTTGACAGAGAACAAGATGTAGAGGCACATTATATGGGCTCCCCATAAGGGTTCCATGCGTCAGGAAAATAAATAAATAACCGGATTGCAGTTTCTCTTCTTCCACACTGAGACGCAATTCATATCATAGAGATATTCCTTGAAAAAGAACAAAAACAAAAATCCTGGAGATTTTTACCTTCCAAGTGAACTTTGTTTTACTGGTAATAGAGCCCGATGAGCACGTAGATGTGAGAGGTGACTTATTTAAAATATTCCTACAACCTACATTGCTCAAACATGGATATCAATGGCAGACATGAGTACACTGCCAACGTCCATGGATAGAAAGTTTGCCTAGTTTTCCCTTGTATTTGGAGAGTCACCTTGTAGCCACTAGCACTTTGAGGTGTTTGATATGGATACTTTAGAAAAATAGTCAAGTATGGTAGTACTAAACATGCTAAAGATTCTTCTGTTTGTTTTATTGTATGAAGTTTATTCTTGCAATAGAAGTGGTTGACAGAGAACAAGATGTAGAGGCATATTATATGGGCTCCCCATAAGGGTTCCATCGTCAGGAAAATAAATAAATAACCGGATTGCAGTTTCTCTTCTTCCACACTGAGACGCAATTCATATCATAGAGATATTCCTTGAAAAAGAACAAAAGCAAAAATCCTGGAGATTTTTACCTTCCAAGTGAACTTTGTTTTACTGGTAACAGAGCACGATGAGCACGTAGATGTGAGAGATGACTTGGTCAGTTAAAATATTCCTACAACCTACATTGCTCAAACATGGATATCAATGGCAGACATGAGTACACTGCCAACGTGCATTGATACAAAGTTTGCCTAGTTGTCCCTTGTATTTGGAGAGTCACACCTTGTAGCCACTATCACTTTGAGGTGTTTGATATGGATACTTTAGAAAAATAGTCAAAACAATGAAACTTGGAATGCAGAAAATAGTCTCATTCTAGCTTTCCCTCGTCTTGTTTAGTGCATGGGATGCTTTTGTAGATTTTTCTGGTTAATCTGCCTCTTCATTATGATGTTTTATGTGGAAAAAGGAAAGCTATGTTATCTATGCTATGAAAATTGGAAGGCATATACTAAACTGTCAAATAAACTTCCCATGCATCAATTTTCAGGCTAACGCCCGAGTCTGCTCTTACAGCACCTAAAGAAAAGAGGCTTACAGGCAGGCAGTGGTTTGAAAGTGGAAGAGCTACTGTGGTAACTTATTTTTCCTCTCTATGACATTGTGGACATTATATCTATATCGTTGCCAATTTGTTACCATGGGTTTAGTTGGAATTTAAGGACAAACCCATCCTTGTTTACTTTAAATTGGCTAATAATCTCAAAGGATTAGGTGGGGTTTGTGAAACCACTATTAATTCTATGCACTGGTTATATCTTTCCCTTGAACCTGAGACTTAATGATCCTAATCAGAAAATTTATGTTAGTATTAAAAGAACAAAAATGCATATGCAAGAAAGTTTATTTAATGAAATTCAGCGAAAGGGTTTAATTGGATTAATCGACTCCTTTCTATGTTGAAAGCAATCATGAATCAAGGGAGACTGAATGCATTTTGTAAGATGATATGTGATATGGTTAGAATATGCCTATTTAGTGATGGAACTGCATGTCTAACATAGTGACTTCCTCTTCTGCAGAAAGGTGCAGCTCATGTTAATGAAGAATCCGAGGAAGACGAGGAAGATATTGATTTTGATGATGATGATTTCGAAGGTGAGTCCTTTGGCTAACAATCACGTAATTGGCGTTTGATAGTGCCAACACCCATTAAATGGTTTCACGGTTTCGTTGCCAAAATGAATGAAAGTAAGTTTTTGATCACTTTGGTTTATTGCCAGATGATGAAGAAGATATGCTTGAGCACTACCTTGCTGAGAAGTCGGATTCATCCACACACTCTTCGAAGAGAGCTGCGTAAAAGAAAGTCTTGCAATTTGAGAATTAAACATCTTTTATCGACTTATATCGAAAGTGGGAACCTTGGTGAACTTTCTATCATTTTAATTTTAAGTATAGTGGCCGGGAAGGCATTGGTTGAAGGAAATGAATTTATGTTGTAACATTATGTTTCTGTTTGAAGCAGCACTTATAATGTAAAAAATCACCAATTTTGCATGTTACAGCTTGAAGGGTACTGATATGACAAGCAACAATGCCTTCCTTGACGAAAGGGACAGAATGCACTAAATTTATGCCAAAATCCAAACAATGCGTTAACATTTCTTCCCCTTATTAATATTGTATACATGTTGAAAAGAAATGTTAGTTACATAAGCAAAAGAAGCTGTTGAAATTAACAAATGTTGGGTGTAATGGCAAGGCATATTGCTTTGTTAAGGAGAGAACTCGGGTTTGAATCTTGAAAAAGATATCATTGAAAGGAAAAACTACGAATCCCGAACATAAAACTATAAAATGAATTTGTACTTTAACTAAACTTACATAAATATGAATTTGCATAAAATAAAACACAAATATGAAGCCTCCTTAACTTTTGTCAATATAACCAAGGCCTCGTTGACAATGACTGATTTCTTCTTTAACATTATGTATATGCTTCAAAACAAAGCATTCCATTACTTTAATAAGAATATTAATAAAATCAACTAATATCAAAGATAATTTCGAACTTTTATCGGGAAAGTGCCAATCCACCTAAATGAGGAGAAAAAATAATAATTTTAAATATTTATATTTAACACACATGTGAAAACGTTTTAATTTTAAAATTTAGGAATAAACTTTAAAGTTTAGATTTGAAGGGTCTGGAGTTAAATTTTAGGGTTTAGACGTGATGGATTATAATTAAAACTTAAGGTTTAAAGGTTAGAATAATATGGTCAAAATTTAAATTTTAACCTATAAACCTTAAATTTTAACAACAAAGACGCTTGTGAATTTTTTTTATTTTCACCGCCTGTGTATTGACGTTATATTTAAGGCTTTGGTGTTGGCACATTCAATTTTACCCATTTCCGAAATAGAACTCGATCCCCAATTTTAATCAAATTTACAGTAGGTTCAACTTTCTTCAGCTTTATGGTTGATTGCAGTCTTTCAAGTCTGGTTTATGGTATTCAGAGAAATGTTATCTGTAGTCTCGGTACCGGCACAAAAACATACAGCCATCAATACGGTATTACCTCCTCTGATTGGACTCAAGTCACTCAAATCAACTGAGAAGAGGAGCAAAAAAATACATTCATCTAAAACTAATGGATGAAGTTCCCAACATGACAAAAGAATCAATAAAAAAATTGCACGGATAGTTTTGACAGCTCCTTCCCACCATGATTTCCAGTAAAAAAAACTACATTTACCTTAAACCTAAGTGGCAAATATAGAACATCCTTTAGTTTTCTTGTAGGAGATCTACAATCACATTTGCTGCTAACTTCATCTCAACACAAATCGGAAAACATTACTCCATCTTCTATTTTGAAAGAAGACCGAGGGGAGGAGTAAGTCAAAAAGGAGGAAAAAGAAATGAACAGGCCCAAGGAATTTTTGGGGATCGAGAGAAGAGGAGCGTAAGACAAAAGATAACGAGAATTAAGCTGCGCACACCTGGGAACAGTGATAGTTCCGCATCGTCATGGATCTGTGACAGCCATTTCTTGTTCTTGATACTATACAGCGTGCTACGGATTTTGGGGGACACTGGAGTGTGGGACTCAATTTAGCCTTGATTCACTGGAGGGGACGGGAAAAGAGCTTTCACCATCAACCAAAAAAAAAGTTAAACCAAGCAAGTACACTTCTTGGATCGTCTTTATGCATAGTACATGTATAAGCTGTTTGCAGCAGCACAGGCAATCAAGTTCTCAGTTGGATGCCATGCTAGGTGCAGCAGCTTTGTCGTGAAATCAAAAGAATTTCCATTCGCATCAACTCTGGGAGTCTCTGATCCTGATACGATAAATTCACCACCATAAAAGCTTCAGAGCACAATACAACTGAAAACAATTCACTAAACTGCACCCGAAGAGTCCAAGGAAGAAAATAACCAAAAGAAGGAAACAAATGAACAACAAATCATAACCTCTTCTGACAACACGTGTTATACTGCTTAGGGGTCTGGAAGGCCTCGTGGGAGTCTGAACTTGTCTCCTGGAAAGACAAAATGGATGTTATAACTACTTAGAGTGTACTTCTATCTAACTTTACTTTATTTTTGACAGGCTGCCCTGGAGTAAAAATTTTACCTCATCGGATTTTTGCTGGCTTCCAAAGTTGTCGACTCGGTGCTTCCAGGGGCACAACCACATACACGGAATAGATTGCTGAGAGTACAAGGAAATATATATTATGTTGCATGGAAGAACACAACAACAACAACCAAAGGTTAGGAAACAGACTTGGATGAAAACAAACCTGTAGGAACCTGTTGCCACCCGCAATCCATCACCACTTAGGCAACATTCAAATTTGTCAAAGATTGAATCATTTTCATACAAATCACACAGCTGAAACAATTAAAGAATGCAATAATCAGCTCTGTCAGATCCAGACACGGATATGGTTAATTTCATCATCTGTTTCAGAACATCGAAAACACACCTTAGGTCGTAAATATTCATGAACCTGGAATGTTGCAACCGGACCTGAATCCATATTGATGTCCCACAACTGACAACCAAGTGACATGTAATCAAGTCAGATGACAAGTCCTAAAACTCCCATTAAGGACATATCGAATGTATACAGCTTAAAAGTAGGCATACTAGCATAAATATTAACAAAAAAAAAGTAGATACTGATGTGAATTAACAATATTACGGGGGATTCAAATTTAAGTATGTTCAAAGATAACAAAAAATGAAAGAAATGGCATGTAATTGATTCAAACAGAGAATGGGGAAGGAATGCTCAACAGCAACTTTAAAATGATTGAATTGTACACTTGTACTTGATGAATAGAAGTTATCATAACATTTAATCTTAACTCCCACCTGTTTCATGTCTTCATGATAAGCTCTCTACAGAGTAAATGAAATTGTTCGACTATCTGAGTCCAAGCTAAAATGCCAACAAGTCAATTGTTGTTTCCATTTTAATCACATTTGTGTTAAATGTCTAAAACCTAAATGTTTTATCAGACATATATTTGCAGGAAAAAAAAAAAACATTGCAGTTTCATGCTTTATGCATAAGACAATGCATCAATGCGATCAAATCCATTCATTGTCTTACTTCATACGGTGATAAATAATTAAGTCGGGGTCACATAAAGTCATTATGGCATGCTTAAGAAGAATTACATCCATAATGTGAAGGTCATGCAATGCAAAGTAATTATATTTCAATACCAAAAACAAGAAAATAAAATAAGAGAAAGCAACACCTTAAGAGTCATGTAATCACGGCTAAGAATATATCTTCCGTCCTTTGAAAATTTAATATCTGAGATTGAGGCAATTATCTCTGTAAAAAATGATCTAGAACCAGGTGCCTCTGGTTCTTCAAACCTGTTGGCATAGAATGTTACTTATATTTTAGAAAGAATACTGAAAGCAAATAGTAAATATAATACCCTCACATATCAGGATTTATAGCATGGTATTTTAAATTTTTGGCCTGAGTAAATAACAAAAGAAGCAATCAATGGTACAACACTTACAGTTTGGCGTGAGAATCACACAACGCTGATTGCCGCAAATCAATGAGGCAAATTGAACCCTTTGAACTACTATAAGCTAGCATATTACAGTGGGTAGGGTGAAACTCAGCTGATGTTATAACCTCTGCAAAGATAGACACGACAAAAGTTCAAACCTTGCTTCCGTGAATTTATTAAACAGCACAGCACTGAAGTTGCATATACTTTCAGAAGTTAAAGCAGCAGATGAAAGTGCCAACATGTACGAGACCACTTACCAGTCAGATCCTCCATGTTTGCTGGCTTTACATCAACAATATTGAAACTTTGACTGCTAATTTCCAAGTTCCAAAGATTTATACGTAGATCATCAGCTGAGATAAAAGTTTCGCCATCACTAGGAAATATAAGAGAGTCGGAGAACATCAGTATATCTTTGAAAATCAAACTAATATGAAAGGAAAACACTGAAACAGAATGTGATTCAAACATAACAAACAAGCTTGTCATACAAGAGCTTATTATTTTCCGATGAAATACAAACTGCATACAATCAAAAAGCTTAACTTCACCATAAGGATTTCCAAAGAAATTACATGAATAAGAATAACAGTAGTGCAGAAATAATCTATGATAAGCTTAACTTCAAGACAAGTACTAGATAATTTTATGATAAAAGATTAATACTTCTAGATTCAAATATTTCGCATGAACTAAATAATCTAATGCCTCAAGGGTTGCATGGGACAAAGCATGTTTGATAGATAGAGCCTATTAACCAAGTTCTCGTGCAAAAGTTATGTCTCCAAGGCCTTAAGCAGAGACATATATAGTTTCTGAGGAAAGCTCCATCCATATCATTTATATTCTATGATTAGAAGTTCTCCAGTTTTCTCAATATCATGAATCAGCCTGTCATTTCTAAAGCATGAACAGAGTCCCCAAAGACCATTTCAGAATGACAGCTTCTTGCTTGGACATGACTACATTCGCTCAGAACAGAGTGTTATCAGGAGGGAATCGGGACTCATTATATCATTACTTGAAAAAAACAATCATCCTTTATCACTATTAATAGAGATTCATATGCCTTCAACAAAGCACAAAGTTTGGATGGAAAATGAAAAAAGAAAAAACAGCAGCACAATCAGTGCCAGTTTCAATCCTTACTCCAATCAAGAACCTAAAAAAAGATAGCATCACATTCTCAACCTCAGAATGATACTGCAAAGTAATAAAAAATATATCAACAAAAATATAATAGATGTTAAGCAATTATCAAACTAAAATTCTTTATAACCGCATTGAAGTGTGGGCTGATGAAGACTTTTCATCCATCAGAGAAGAATAAGATAAGATGCATGATCCTACTACATATTATCTAGGAAAAAGAAACCATACTTCCTCTTCAATTAATTTCCAAATAATCCAAATATAGGAAGCCAGAAAACCATAAAATTGAAATAAAAACAAAAGTAAATAGCTACCTGTTACTTGAAATAGAATTGATGTGATAATCATGAGCATGGCCATATACCCTTCGACATCTAGCCACTAGGTTGGTCTCCTGACTTGTTACCTAGAAATAGTGAAGATTAAAGGTTGAGCAGCCAAGACATTTAGACAACAAAAGAAAATGTTCCTGATTATTTGACAACAAAATCCTAACACTCTCCCCAGCAAAAAGAGAATAGAAAAGAAAGAACAAACAGTTGATCTTCAAAGGACTTGCGTGATCTACGGTTATGAAGGCCCCATCATACAAAAAAATATGCAGAGCAGAAAGTGGTAGATTCCTCGATAATAAAAATAATAACCGAACCTAAAATCTAACAGCATATTACATGAAAACCTTGAAGTGCATATTTATAGGAAATGATGCAAAAAAATTATGTAAAAAACTGAATACTAAATATCATTTGTCTCCATCACCAAAAGATAGCAAGAAGCACAGGTCCTGCCCCTAATTCAGTTTGGCAACAGAGAGTAAGTCCTATACCTAGTTGACGTACTGCTTTTGGAAACAAGGGGAGCTACAATGAAGTTCATCACCCTACTTTGAACTTGTATTTACAATTTAGAAAAAATATATATCAACCCCCCTAACCTTGAGATTGATTGAACTCATATGGTTCAAAACGTATACAAATATAAGCCTAAAACTTCAACGCAGGGAATAAAAAAAGATTGTTTAAGTACAACTACCACAGGTAAACGCAACGATGGAAGACCTCCTGGTGGGAAAAAGTCGTTGCTCAAATTGTTGTAGGATCCATCAAAGGAGCTTCCATTCACAAGACAAGGTTTAGGGCTACTTGACCTAGCAACACTTCCATTTCCTACAGCTTTTGATGGATCCAAATTCATGTGAGAAATTTTCTTGATTTTCTTTTCTTGTACCTGTTGAACCCTCATACAGAGCAGATAATTAAGTGGGTCAGAAGGCAAGGGCAGAGGTATCCACAGATCATATATCAATCATTAATATGCTTAACAACAATGCTCAGAAGATTAGCTAGGATAAAACGAGAAATATTGTCACCAAGTTTTACTCTTTTCTAAATCATTTCCTAGGAATCAGTCCATCTATGCACCACTATCTTTGCAGTGGTTTATCAGAATATATTCAATAATAAATGAATGAGCATCCTAAAGTACCAGCCGCTACTTATTGCAGACAAAGTGTTAATATGGAAAACCTACAATCAACCTGAAACAAGACAGAGTTAAGACGGCGGTTACAGCACAGATTTCCTTCCTACCTTCCAAAACTTGATGGTTTTATCATTGGTGGAAAGGAGAAAAAGGGCACTATTGGCTGTTTGACACCATCTGATTTTATTGATTTTTTCCTCTATTTCCAAGCTCTTGAGATAGTCAAACTGCATTATCCAAAAGAAAAATAAAATAGTTCAATTGAAGAGAGAAGGGGGAAATATTCAGACGAAGATGGAGCAAAAATCTTGAGCCTAGTGGAATACAGGTTCTAAGATTGTGTGTGTGTGTCTGCATGCATCATAAAGTAATGAGAAAGCACCTCAGGTTCATGGCTTTGGAACTCCGTCTTGTAACGAAATTCAGGGTGGCGACTAATTGGATAATCCATTCTCTCCAGATCCCTTCTTGATACACCATGCTACAATTGTAGTAAAATAAGTTAAAGTTGCAACCCAGGAAAAACACTAAGGTAATATAATAACATCAGCAAAGGTAGCAGAACCAACATCCTTTGTGTCTGTCCTCTCGAAGAGAACAACACGTCCCCCGCGGTCACCGGTGGCAAGATGATCCCCAGTTTTATCAAATTCAATGGCAGAAATAATATCAACTGCAGGAGGAAAAATACTTTCTTAATAACAATTTACTTCCTGTAAGAGCAATGTTAAATATAAACTATCTTTCTTTCTATCAATGAATCACAATTCTCAGTCTCTACTCTCTTGACATAATTTTTATTTTCTATACTACATCTTTCTGAGAATAAAAAGGATTAATATTTGATAAATGTAAGCTAGTTCTGCCATGCCTAACATGAAGAATCCACAACACTGTAATGCATATTCTCATTGCCATTGCATCACCATCATTCTGCCAAGCTTAAGAAAAATGTCATTGTGGCAAAAACAAGCTTAATTTGGAGTGACAATAAGAATGAAAAGAGAACTACCACACAGCTAGTAAGAAGTACTAAGATTATATGAAAGTTCAAGATGATTCCTTTATTAAAAATCCTAGCCAGAGACTCAAGAACTCAAAATAGAAATTCTGCAATATTTAGCTACACTGTAGTTATTGTCGATAGATAAATAATTGTCCATTCAACCAGAATCAACAGAAATGTTTCTGAAAGCTATCAATATCACACTTCAATGTTTCTGAAAGCCTAATGTATCTGTCCATCTGTTTCAGTGGCATACTTCAACATTTGCCCACGTTATACTTGCAGAAATAGAGCTCAATTGTTAATCCAAGTTTCAGTATTGAGTTACTGAACTAAATGATATATGGATTTAAACTAGAGTCTAAAAGATCAAATATCCATCAATCACTGAATTGTCTTTCTTACAAGCACCATACAATATCACATTATTCAACTCATAATCTAACTCACTTTCCGCGTGTCCCATTTACTAGGAAGTTTACCATGATATAACCAATTTGTATTAGAAATAAACCACCACCAAGTAAACCTAGGAATCTGTAAATTGTAGGCATCTTTAACCTCTCTATCATACAAATAGTAAACCCAGGCCACATCAATGCTGTCATCCATCCAAGAGTTAAGACTTAAAGTGGCATACACTCGTGAAACATAGTCTATCTCCATACTAACAGAATGGCAAAACCCAGATTATAATTTCAATTCAAATCTCAATACTGTAAATGAATTGCCATGCCCTAAAACTCCCCATAACCAGAAAATAAGTGCAGAAATTGCTCAAATTCCCCGGCTGCCATTAACACACAAGAAATGGCACAACCCTTTGTGCATGCACCATCAAAAACTTCACCAAGTTCACTTCCCCACTACCTTCCTTCAAACAAAGTACCCAGAAATGATTCAAAGCATTATTTGATACCAAAGCGAAGCTAAAACCTAAAGAAAAGAAAAAAGTTTCAACTTTTTGTCCAACCCACTAAGCTAAACAATGATTACTGAATAACCCATCATCCCAAATAGATCCAAAACAATAAATTTAACCCTGGTTCCAATAAAACCAATAAATTACCAATTGGATCCAAAAACAATAACAATTTACCTTCTTGAACTTCTTCTCCGGCGATTCTTTCACCAAATACCTGAGAGAATTTCCAATCCAACGGTTGTGGCGGTCCTGCCGGAGCTGCGACCACCTCATCACCTCCGTGCATTTCTCCCTGTTTCTTTTTTGGGTTAATCTCTTCCTGCAATTCTCACTATCTAATAATGAATCACGAAAATGGAAAGCCTAACGGCCTAGATTCAACCACACTCCCAAAATCAAATCAAAGATGGCATGCTGAGTTAGCTATTTCTATTTTCTCTCCCTTCCTAAATTCGAAAGGGGAATAAAATGAAATATTTGTTTCGATTTCTATAATTCAACCATTGAAAGAAACACAAACAACAGAGACCCAAATTTTCTCCCTCTTCCTGAAAACAAAAGTAAATAAATTATTATTATTTATTTGGATCTTCTCTCTCTACGAGGAGAAATTTGGTTTTTCCATAACTTTTTTCTTTATAAAAGATTGAAATGACTGAGCAGCAAAATAGAATTCCTTCTCTGTTTTATAATGTTTGTGTATCTGAATATCTGATGCGTTACACGCTGTGAGATTTCCCGTTTTGACTGTTTGATTTTGATTGGGTGATTAAGTGAAGCGGCAAAAGTGGTACTCCGAGACACAGTGAGTGCGGCATGAATTGTTAAGTGGCAATTACCGCCTTCAAAATCTTTTTGTGAATTTTGAGACCGTCTGATTGATTCAAGAGTTTGAGAAGTCAAGCGATTGGACGGACAAAGATGACTTGATGTTTGACAAAATAATTATTTATTTTCTATTTTTTTATTGTTAGGAAGATGACTTAGATTGGATGAATACCAAAAAATAAAAAAAAGTATAGTATAAAAAAATATCTTTAATATTTGACAAAATAGTTATTTCGGTCATTTGTTTGAAGCATTTTAATTTTTAATATTTTATTTTGGACTAAAATGCCCAATCCCACTTAAAAATTTGTCGCAGATTAACTAACGTTTCAGACTTTGAAAAACAATTTCAACTTCTTATCCAGGATTAGTAGTTTGACTCATCTCATCCTCGAATAAGTGAGGGTAAAACGATTTCAGTGATTTTTTTTAGAACTTATCAGTCGTTATCGATGACGATCAATTAATTAATTTTGCTTAAAATTGTGAACCGTAACCGAATTGGAATATTTATTTTAAAAAATCTGTATCGAACTCACATTTTTAAATTTGTATAACCATGTCATTTGAGATGGACCAAAATAGGAACAATTCGAAAGTTAAATTGTTGAATTGAAAATTTTTAAACTCTAGTGACCAAAATAAGAGTGAGAAAAAAGTTGAGTGATGAATGGTATAGTTTACCCATTATTTTAATAAAAAAAATAAGGGTAAACTACACGGGAGACCACCGATCTTTCAATTTTGTCGAAATGACACTCAACTATTGATATGGTTCCAATATAGCCACCAGCCGTTAAAACCTAACTAAGTGGCTGACGTGGCAGTTAATAGAAACTTGTATAATTACATATTTAGTCCCTAGAATTTTCACATTTAATCAATTTAGTCCTAGTTTTAATTTAATAAAATAAATTAATTATTCAATTAGGTGGAAAAAAATCAAAGCATTGCACAAATGAAGTTGGGGGCAATCGAACCCACAATCCCTTGGGTGTAAGTGGAAAGCCTCTGCCACTAGGCTAGGCACATATTTATGACATGAAACACAAAATTTAATATATGTGCTATATGGTTGTTAATGCCATGAAAAAAGAATTAAATGTGATTTTAGGGGATTCGAACATGACACACTTGTGATGAATAAAAACATCTAACCCAAAATTTTATAAACCCTAAAACCTAAAAAATTATGAACCCTAAAACCTAAAAAATTATGAACCCTAAACCCTACAAATTTATAAACTCTAAACCCTAAAAACTATAGTTAGTGCATGATTTAAAAAATCTCTAAACCCTAAAAAATAGTTAGTGCACGATTTAATTTTTTTATAAACTCTAAACCCTAAAAATTCTATAAAACATAAACCCTAAAAATTATTAATTAAGTTAAAAATCATAAACCGTGCACTAACTATATTTTTTAGGGTTTAGGATTTAGGGTTTATAAAATTTTTAGGGTTTAGGGTTTATAATTTTTTAAATCATGCACTAACTATAATTTTTAGTGTATATGGTTTAGGTATATAAAAAGTTAAATCATGCGCTAACTATAATTTTTAGGATTTAGAGTTTACATATTTTTTAGGGTTTAGGAGTTTAGGGTTTATAAATTTTTAGGTTTATGGTTTAGAAATTTTTAGGGTTTATAATTTTTTAAATCATGCACTAACTATAATTTTTAGGGTTTAGAATTTAGAGATTTTTAAATCATGCATTAATTATAATTTTTAGGGTTTAGATTTTACATATTTTTAGGGTTTAGGGTTTATAAAATTTGTAGGTTCTAGAGTGTGTAATTTTTAGGGTTTATAAAATTTTTAGGGTTTATAAAATTTTTAAATTGTGCACTAACTATATTTTTTAGGGTTTAGGGTTTATGGCTCATAAATTTTTTAGGTTTTATGGTCTATAAAATTTTTAGGGTTTAGGGTTTATAAAATTTTGGGTTAGATGTTTTTATGCATCATAAGTGTGTCATGTTCGAATCCCCTAGAATCACATTTAATTCTTTTTTCATGGCATTAACAATCATATAACTCATATATTAAATTTTATATTTTGTCATAAATATGTGCTTAACCCAGTGGTAGAGGCTTTCCCCTTACACCATAAGATTAGTTCATGATAATTGGAATTTTTTTGCTCGTTTTTATTATTATAATTTTTCTGTAAACGCTTACAAAGTGAATTTTTAAGGATAAATTACTTTTAGGTCACTCAACTTTTACGATTTTTAATTTCATCACTTAACTTTCAAAATTTGTTTGTTTTGATCATTCGGCCATTAAGCGTCCAAAGCCTTTTAAATTATTTTTTTGTGTAAATTTGTGCAACAAACCTTCAACGTTTCCTCTCAAATTCAGATTTTTTGGACCCCTTTGATTCATTGGTGCCATGATATTTTTTTTCCAAATCTGAATGGTAGAGAGGTCGAGGAGGACAAAAACTATATATCTCAATTTTATGTCAATTAGACAAAGGAGATTTTGCATATCTGACTAAGATAAGATCAAAGTTTTGATTTGAGTTTTGTTCATTTCAAGGGAAACCGAAATAAAAAGATAAAAAGAGGAGAGAAAAGAGAACTTTTCAGTATTAATAGCGTCGCAAACGATGACGATGAAAGTCGAATAGTCGAGGAGAAAGATATCGACATTGAAAAAGAATAAGGTTGAAGGTTTAGAAAATTTCTAGAAATAACAAGATCCAAAACGCAACATTTTGATACTTGTTATAGATACTTAATGATCCAGTGTTAAAACGAGAAAAAATTTAAAGTTTAGCGTTGAAATTGAAAACTTTAAAAGTCGAAAAATCAAACAGAAACACAGACAAAGTTAAGTGACCAAAAAATAATTACCCTCTCTTTTTTTCTTCTAATTCAGCCCAATAAATCCATTGTCCACAGCGGATGATTTGTGGGGGGCTTGGACATGAGTTCTACCTGGACGTCATGATTCCTCTTACCGCTATTAGAAACACCGATCATAAACAGGGATGGAATGATGAGGACCGGAGCGGTCGTTTTTGTAAAAATTTAAAATTTTTATATAATTTAGAGTTGTTTTTATATATTTTTATTAAATATTTATTTTTGTCTTTTAAAATTTTATAAATTTATTCTTAAAATTTTATAGATTCGTCCTATGACCTAAAATCTATAAAATTTTAGGTCTGTCTCTAATCATATATTCTCAATAGATATTAAATTACGATACAAATAAAATATGTTAAATTTTATACCCTTAAATTCTATAAATTTATCTCTTAACCTAAAATCTTACGCCTGTCACTGGTCATATATTCCCAACAGATATTGAAATACGATACAAATAAAATATGTTCAATTCTATCTAATCTATCTCCTTGTGATAGAGGCAATGTCCAGCTTGAGAGGACCCATTCCATGTGCATCCACCTTTTGCTATAAAGGCAATGTCCAGATCATTACGTTATGAGGACCAGCTTTTGAAATTGAATCCAAATCAATCCCTTTATATATTTTCAATACATTAAAATCGAATAGTATAGAAGTCTATTATAAAAACAATATTTTTAATTTAGTTTATCAAATTCAAATATTTGAATCGATTCAGATATTTGAATTTGATTAAGAACTAAAGGGTCACTGAACCAACCGAAAATTGATCAGTAGATTCCTCACCCACCATTCAAAGTCAAACCTTCCATTCAATTCATGGCTCAAGCGATCAAACCAGAAGCATTTAACAATGTTAAACAAGGAATAAACCCCATTCAACTAAATTAAACAACACAATCAAACAAACGAGATTATACTTTTATCAACAATAACTTAAATATCAATGAAAAGTAAAAGGGAAGGCGAAGCGCAGGATTATGAAGAAGATACCAACCCACCGGATTCCTCATCATACAAATCGTCGGTCCGCCTGAAGGAAGCGTGGACCAAAACGACGGCTGCGCCAATCAAAAGCGACCACAAAATATTGGGCGTGGCATCCGTCAAGAGCAGGAAGACGATGGTCAAAACCCCCAGCAGGATCAGCACCACACGGTCGTCGATGGTACGGCGGAAAACAACTAGAGGCTCGTCCCGTAGGAAGTAGAGGACCAGCCAAGCGGCCATCATGGCTACGAAGACTATAAGGGAGATGGGGTGCCATAAAAGGCTGAGGAAAAGGATGGAGAGCACGATTATGGCGTAGTTCATGAGGAAGTAAGCAACGTTAGTTCTAACTCTGGAAATAGCTTCGGATAAGTTCCCGGGGAAGTTGAAGGAGCGGATGTTGAACATAAGTTTCCATGGACGACGATGCCCCAGCCCTTCTTTGATCCGTTGTTTGGCTCGAGATACGATTTCGGTGTTCGACGACGGTCCCGGCGATGAAGAAGTCGGGATTGTGCCGTAGTTTGTCATGTTTTTTCTTGATTGAAGTTCAAATTTTTGACTTTTTTGAAAGGTTTTGCTTTGGGGAAGGAGAAAGAAGAAAAATCGAGTATAATGTGAAGGGAGATACGAAGGGCGTGGGGGAAATGTTAAAGAGCAAAGAAATGCTAATAGAAGTCCTCAATTTTTTTGGATGTCCATTTCTATATTCTCGTATTAAAAATTTATATTTAAAATTAAAATTAAGACTCAAAAAATTAAAAATTAAGTGTATTTTTTAAAATTTAAAATTTAATATTTTGGCATAAAAAAACACCGATAAATGCAGGGACGGTGGGGATGGGTTTATAACACGATTGTTTAGATATTCGCATAATATTAACTTCTTGGGTAAAGTACATATAGTCCTCTAATTATATTGTGTTTATTTGTTGAGTCATTCAATTATAAAAAGTTATAAAATAGTTTCTTGACTTAAAAAAGTAACAAGTTAATTTGGTGCCGTTAAAAATTTAATGGTCGATTACGTGACAGTTAACAAAAATTGATATAATAACAAATTTAATCCTTAAATTTTGCACTTTATTTTAATTTGGTCTTAATTCTAAAAAAGCATCCTCAAACATTTTAATTTGCTACATTTAGTCCCTCTCTTATCTCAGTTTCTATTTCTTCACCCCCTCACCATCTTTCTCCGCCATCTTTGTCTTTCATTCAGGGGGCATCACCTCCAGCAAATTCACCAACCATGTTGAAGCAAAATGGTTGATACTAGAGGAGAAGTCAAAAACAAATTAGGGGGAAAGGTTAACTTTTTTTTTTTTAAAGATCAAAATATAACTTATCAATGTTTCAACTTAAAAGTGTATATTTTTCAATAAAACTAAATTTTAAAATATATTATTTCTAGAGAAAAACTTTGATACACAGGCCATGTAAACTTTTAATTTACACGTGCCTTTTAGTTTTAGGGGTTAGGATTTTAGTTTAGGGTTTAGGGGTTTAGGTTATATGATTTAGAATTTAAGGTTAGTGTTTAGAATTTAGTGCACAGGGTTTAAGGTTTATGGTTTAGTTTTTTAGGGTTATGGTTAAGAATTTAAGATTTAGGTTTTTATAGTATAAATACACAGACTTGTGTAAAATTAGTTTTACACAGCATCTGTATTAAAGTTTTATCCTTATTTCTAAGGGGTGAAAAGAAAATTTACCATAATATTAGCTTTAAGGGACTAAAATATAAATTTTACTCTAGGAGTGGGGGCAAGCCCCCTGTAAACAAGTTTACATCTTGAGTGAGATGAGAAACGAGTGAATCATTGCTCCACAAATCCTCCCTGCCTCCATTTTCAATGCGGTCGAAAAAGAGGCGGTTTAATTGTATATATATCTTCGAGTTAAAAAAAATAATGTTCGTTTATTAATTGTATATTTAGTATGTCCTTTTTGAATTAAAATAAATTATAATATAACTTAAATTCATGAAGTATAACAATATTTTTATTTTTCATGTTTCTTATTATTAGTCTATAATTAATTTTTTATTTTTTTAATAAACATTTAATTTAATTTAATTTAAAAAAATCTGAGGATCTATACGATTGCTCCTGCTACACCTACCCATAATCATCGTGTATCGAACTCTTGAAAGTGGTTATTTTCTTCAAAAAATTAGTTTCATGGATATATATATATATTATGTATGTATGTATGTATGTATGTATGTATAGGGACAAAAGTTTTTGAACAATGGAGGGACTTAAGGATGAAGTTAAGATTAAGGGAGGAGGGTAAAATATAAATTTTAAAAAGTGAAGGGTAAATTTATAATTAATTTAATTTTTAAAAATATATAAAAATATTATCTTATATATTGACGGTGAAAACTTAAAATTTTTATAAGTATCTTTATTTTAGGGTTTAGTGTATTAGTTTAGGGTGTAGGATTTAAGAGTTTAGGTGTAGTGGATTATAATTTAGGGATAGTGATTAAAATTTAGGATTTAAGATTATAGTTCAGAGCTTATAAGTTGAAACTTAAATCTTAACCATATTACCTTAAAAATTAAACATCAACCTCTAAACCCTAAATTCTAACAACTATCCCTAAATTATAAATCTTTACCTTAAAAGTTTCCATAAATCTTATAAAAAATAAAGAAAAAAATTAGTGCCTCGGAGCAAGAGCCCCTACCACGGTAGGATAGATTTGTCCTTGGAGGGGTTCTTCCCACTTAACAATTTTTTTTTTTTTTAATCTTTGATATATATATGTTTAAAATAATGTGGTTAATTCTAATTTTTCTACCACTTTTTAATATTTATATTTTATCCTCGACCTTTGAAATCGGCTTTGTACCTATATATGTATATATTTGATATAGTCATGTTTGGTAAATAATAATTTATGCTAAAATTAAAGGTTTGAGCTAATATTAGAGATTTAATCGATCAAATTTGTTAATTTGAATGTTTGTTGAATAGCGGATTAGAATGACAGATTGTGGTGAGACCTCTAATTTTGAAAAAGCTGTTAATAGAAGTATTTTAAAATTAAAGGTTTTAACATAAGAGTGATAATGACCCTTTTACCCTTAACAATGATAAAAAAATCTCCAAATAACATAAACTTAACCTTTTCTATTTTGATTCTTAACCCTCACATATTTAAATTGTGACATTTGTAAATTAATATTTTTTTCCTTTTATTATCGCACATTTATATTTGAATTTAAATTTAAAAATTAATTAAATTATATTAAAAATAATTATATCGATAATAAATTAATATATACATCCTTCAAATATGCTTAATAATATTATATTAAAAAAATATTTTATAATATAATTAATATTAATATCAATAACTAATAAATTATCAGATATAATTATGTTTTTATATGTTGTTTTACTTGTTTAAATAATCAAACAACTATCAATTATCAATTAATTTTACCAAACACTTTTATACAATCCGCTAATCAAATCTGTTAATACAATTAACTATCAACTATTCATTAATTGCTAAACAACGCCTATACATATTTCCATTGTTTTAAAAGGAATGGAGAGGGAAATTAGAAAAAAGAACACTGAATCTAGAATGTTTGACTGCAAAATGAGGATAGCCACCAGATGTGAATAACAAAATTTGGTCTAACGGCCTAGATTTTAGAAGGTTGATGGGAGATGATGGACTTGAATTGCATGTTCTATATATATATTTTGAACATAACATGTTCTATATACTATGAAAATTGAATATTGTAGATTATCTCAGCAGTAATATTCCCCATTAATTAATTCATTTTTAAAATAATAATCACGGACACATCCAACCAACCCTTGTAAGAAAGGAAACGTTGGCGTCTCTTGTGGACAAGACCAAACTGAAACGCTGTAGGGACGGCTGATTAAAAGCGGCGGCATGTAACCACCGTCTACCTCTGTTCTGCTTATTTATGGATTATTATATATCTATTTATAGTACTATTTAAGATCTAAGTCATATAGAAATTAGGGTAAAATTGTAATACACGCTGTGTACAAGCTTATATATATACACTATAAAATTTAAATACTAAATTTTTAACTCTAACCTTAAAAAAATAAAACCTAAACCTTAAATATTATACCCTGAATTCTAAACACTAATATTAAATTTTAAACTCTACAACGTCGTTGAGTGATCGAAGTGGGTCGGGTTTCTAGAGAGAGCAATATGCTTGCTGAAGAAAAATAAATTTATAATATTTATTTATGAACATTAAACGATAATATATCGCATTTATAATACAACTTATATAAGTGAAAGAAAATATCTTATGTAATAAATATATTTATAAAAAATATTTAACAAATAATTATTAAAGTAGAGGCGAAATGTTTATATACAAATATAAATTAAACCTATGTTTGATCCTCAAATACTTATCTTTTTAGTTGCACAATTTCTTTAACATTCATTTATTACCCAAAACAACTATTGTGTAACTTGGTGAAATGAAATGACTAGTATTTATGGGTGAGTTTGGGGTGTGGTAGGTCGAGTTAAAATTTGTTAAAAAATTTTAAAATGTTATATTTTTAAATATTATTTTAGGTTATTTTTTTCGTAATTTTTTACAAATTTAGATACTTACAAAATAAGTTTTTATAATTTATCCAAAAAACATAAAATGTCATAAAAAGTATCGAAACTTGCTAAAAATCATAAAAAATCCTAAGATATTATCAAAAAATCTAAAATTTTAAGTTATTGGACAAATTTTGAAATTTGTTATTTTTTAACCATACTCAAAATACGCCGCATTTTAGACTCGCCCGATATTTATACTAAAGTATCAAATCACCCTCAATATACTGCTCTACATTCTCTTTGCATAACATGTGGTGTCTGAAAAGATTTAAAAATAAAAGGGATGAAAATGATGTTTCCTTTTCTCGCATTTCTTTCTTTGCAAGTCATTCAACTTTAATCGGACAAGGAAAAAGGTTTTGGGGTCTGATAAAAAAAGTTGGCAAATTGCCAACACCAATCTACCATACATATTATTTTATGAATAATAAACTAATTGGATTTCCATTAATAATTTATGTTGTTAAATATCTGAAAATGAATTTAGGGTAAAGTTTATAAATAATTATTAAATTATGCTTCAATGTTTATTTTGGTCACCAAACTTAAATTGTTATAAAATAGTGATTGAGCTATATCTGTTGTTATATATGTCGTTAAGTAGGATGATATTGCAATTTGAGTAAAATTGTTTAATAGCACAATTAGTCCTTTATATTTATACATTTGATTAATTTGATCATAATTTGAAAAAAATAAATTTAGGCTTATTATTTACAAATTCTATCAATTTAGTCCCATTTTTATTAGAAATGATTTAATATTTGATTTTTTTATTTAATTTTAAAAGATTAAATATTTAAAAATAAAAACAAATATTAACAATAAAATATTAAACATTAAAAAATAAAATATTATATATTATATATTAAATAAAAATATTAAATTATTTCTAATAAATATAAGACTAAATTGATAGAATTTATAAATAACGAGCATGAATTTATTGATTTTTTCAAATTAGCACCAAATTAATTAAATGTATAAATATGGAGGACTAATTTTGCTATGAAATAATTTTATCCAAACTGCAACACCATCCCACTTAACGACAGTTAGGGCGCAATGACCATTTTGTAACACAATCGATAGTTTAATGATCATTTTGTAACAACTAAAAATTTAGTGACCAATATAAACATTGATGCATAGTTTAGTGACCGTTTGTGAACTTTACCCATGGATTTATTTACTTTTAATTACCTCAACTTTAATTTCATCAGGACTCAGCTTTCTTTTCTTTATTCTTTGGCTTAATTGTGATTTTAGTCCCTTTATTATCTTAAAATTTTAGGTTTGATCTCGTTATTTGTCCAACTCATTGGTTGATTAATCCATATTAGGTATTATAGAGCCACATTATGGGGAGACACTCCTTACATAGTTTGCTTCATTAACAATGTTAGGGTTCGAATTGTAGACATTATTTAAAGGACCTAATGATTTATCCTACAAGACTAATTGGTATTTGGTGATTTGATCCCTCTATTTTAATTTGACATAACTATATATATCTTACTTTTATAATATTATTGGTAGATCAAAATGATAACACGCGTTACCCTTAAGGTGTTATTTCTTTTTAAAATATAAAATTTGGATATACCGATAATATTATATTCTTCTATTATGAAGGATTAAATCATAAATCTTGACATAATAGAAGGACTAAAAACGAGACATAGGACTCGTTTGGTTTTAAAGAATGAAGTGTTATTTCATTTTCATCTTATTGAAAAATAAAAAATAGTGAAGAAAACGTATTTGATTTTAAAATTAAAAAATAATTTTTAGAAAATGAAAATAAAAATAAGTGAAAATTTAAAAATATAAAAAATGTTTTCATTGAAAATATATTAGGAGAGTGGAAAATACGAGAATAAGATTTTTTTAGTTTTAACTTTATTTGAACTCAAGTTCGAATTTTTCTAATATTTTTTTTAAAAAAAAACTTTGGTTTATTTACTCATGTTTTATTTATTATGATAATAATAATGTTTGACTATATTTTATTTTAGTTATTTAACAATTATTTTTTATTTCTATTTTGAAAATTTAAATACCAAACATATTTTTACTATTTTTCATTTTTGAAAACAAGTTTTCATCTCTACTAACCAAATATATTTTCTAATTTTTTTAAAAAATAAAATAGAAAATATTTTGTATAACCAAATGGACTCTCGATATCAGAGAAATATAGATAAAGTTGTCTAACTTAATCCTATCATACAATAAATCCTGAAATAAATCAATGAAAAACTACAAGAATTTCCAAACTTTGTATGAGAAACGTCTAAATACAAGAAGAAATTTATTAAATTTCCAAAGTTTTTTAAATGGAAAAGTGTGATTTGAGATTAAGTAAACTTCAGCTTGAAGTGAAAAACTTGTCAAAAAGCTTGCTCATTGCATCTAAGATTAGCGATGGAGAATTTCACAAGTTTCTCCCACCCAAGTTTCCATTTCTGCTTCTTCAACCTTTAAATACACAAACACCAGAAAACACATAATTCCATCCCATCTCTAAACCAAAACTCATCATTTCTCATCTCTGATATTGCTCTATTAATTTCAAGGTTCTGGCAATGGAGGGTAAACAAAAGTTCTTGTACGGAACACTTGAAGCCTCCATTTTCGATGCAACACCGTACACACCTCCATTTCCCTTCAATGTAAGTTCTGTAAATCCCACTTGTGTTTTCAGCTGGATGGTGTTTTCCGAGATTACAAATAACTTGTTTGTTTATTTGAAGTGAATGCTTGCGAATGGAAAGCCAACCTACGTGACGATAAAGCTGGAGAACACAAAGGTAGCCAAGACAAGCTACGAACGTGATCGTGTATGGAACCAGACGTTCCAAATACTGTGCGCTCATCCAGGCGAGCCGAATACTGAACGACTCGAGTTTGATAAATGGGTTGTTTCCTCTGCAGCTCGAGAATGGTAGAACCAGTCCAGATGTGAAACTAAGGTTCATGTTGTGGTTCAAACCAGCAGAGTTTGAACCAACGTGGGGAAAAGTGATCGAGTTTGGAGGATTGCAGGGTCTTAGAAATGCTACGTTTCCTCAACGTTCTAATTGCAATGTGAAGCTTTATCAAGACGCCCATCATACCTCAGCTTTTCAGCCTCCATTTTCTTCTCCCGGAAAACTTTGGGAGGATGTGTATAAGGCCATTGAGGGTGCTAAACATTTGGTTTATATTGCAGGCTGGTCTTTCAATCCAAACATGGTTTTGGTAAATCAAATCATTAATCTGTCACTTTTCTGTGCCTTTTATATGCCCACTAATGATTTTCTTCTTCTTTTCGAAACAGGTCCGGGATCCTGAAACAAATATCCCACATGCAAGAGGAGTAAAGCTTGGTGAATTGTTGAAACGAAAAGCTGAAGAAGGTGTAGCTGTGAGGATTATGCTTTGGAACGATGAAACTTCCTTGCCATTTATCAAGAACCAAGGCATAATGCGAACACATGATGAGGATGCTTTTGCGTATTTCAAACACACCAAAGTGGTCTGCAAATTATGTCCTAGATTACACCATAAGTTCCCCACTCTCTTCGCTCACCACCAGAAGACCGTAACGGTTGACACCAGAGCCGCTCACGGTTCGTCGATAAACGAAAGAGAAATCATGAGCTTTGTTGGCGGAGTCGATCTTTGCGACGGCCAGTACGACACCGAACAGCATTCGTTGTTTCGAACGCTTAATTCGGAGTCTCATTGTTTCGATTTCTATCAAACCAACATCTCCGGGGCTACACTTCACAAAGGAGGGCCAAGGGAGCCATGGCATGACGCTCACGCTTGTATAACCGGGGAAGCAGCTCGGGACGTGCTTGCTAATTTCGAGCAACGATGGATTAAACAATGCGACCCTTCTTTATTACTCCCTATAAACTCGATACCAAACATCACACGACAGCCCTTTGCCTCGAGCAACCCGATGCCGACGACCGGAATTGGAAGGTACAAGTTTTTCGGTCAATCGACCATGTCTCAACTAACCAACTGTCTAGAAACTTAACTGTGGAGCAAAGCATCCATGAAGCTTACGTCGAAGCAATAAGGCGAGCCGAGAGATTCATTTACATTGAAAACCAATATTTCATCGGCGGATGTCACTTATGGGACAAAGACAAGAACTCCGGATGTCGGAATTTGATTCCCGTAGAGATTGGTCTGAAAGTGGCGAGCAAGATCAAAGCGAAAGAGAGGTTTGCAGTGTATGTGGTGATACCGATGTGGCCGGAAGGACTGCCGGAGAGTGAGCCGGTTCAGGATATATTGCATTGGACAAGGCAGACAATGGAAATGATGTATAGATTGATTGGTGAAGCTATAAAGGAAAGCGGTGGGGAAGGACATCCCAGGGATTACTTGAACTTCTTTTGTCTTGCGAATAGGGAGAAAGAGAGCATGGCTGAGTTTGTTCCTCCACAGTCCCCTCATCCTTCTACACAATACTGGAATGCCCAAAAGCATAGGAGGTTCATGGTTTATGTCCAGGTCATGATAGGTAATATTTTTTTTGTTGTTTAACGTAGAGTGTCTGAAATGATAAAGGGCGAGTAATGATAACAATTTTGTTAATGACTATTGAGATTGATGCAATTCAGGAACTTGAGAGTGCCTAAATTGATGCAATTAAAAAGAAGAGATAATATTACTGATTTAGGAATACAACGGAATAAAAATAGCCTAAATTTTTTAGTTTATACACTACTATTATTACAAGGTCATGGTGCTTTTGATTGACTTGGCGATTAATCTAACCATGTTTGTTGCTGCTACTTGCAGTGGATGATTTGTACATTCTAATAGGATCTGCCAACGTGAACCAAAGATCAATGGATGGCCGTCGAGACACTGAAATTGCAATCGGGTGCTATCAGCTGCCGTCGGGAAATCCGGAAATTGATTCTTCGTCGCATCGAGATGTCCATGATTACCGAGTGTCGCTATGGTACGAGCACACGGGACTTGCCGACGACGTATTTCTGGAGCCGGAGGGGTTGGAATGTGTGTACAAAATGCGTTCTCTGGGTGACAAAATGTGGCAAATTTATGCAAATGAAGAAATCGTGGACATGGAAGGAGTTCACCTTGTCACTTACCCTGTTAGCGTTTCTGTTGATGGTTTGGTTAAGGATGTTGCTGACAGTGACGGGTATTTTCCGGACATGAAAACTTCGGTGAAGGGAAGACTATCAAAAGTGCTGCCACCGGTTTTACTACTTAGATATAAGGAATTGTGCATACTACATACCGCTGGATTTGAAAATCTAACTTCAGATGTGCCTCAAAGTAATTTTATTTAGGGCTTTAATTGAAGAACTTGGAATTGAAGAGGGAAGCTGTAAGTTCCTATGTTTTAGAAACTTTAACTGCTGTAATGATTGTTTAATGCAATAATTGGAACGAATATTTGTACTATTAAACGTAAGTGTTGATGGATTGTGTCAAATTATATTCAAGTTGGATCAATATACGATATTTAAAAAAAGATTATATACATTTGAGCTTGATTTGACCCGCAAGTTAATATTAGATGAGAAAATTTTGCTTACTCGATTCAACTCGAATACTTCCTGTTTAAATCAATTTTATTCCGTCACTAATTTTAATCTTCAAAGATAACATGCAAAATATATGATTTTAAGAGCCTTGATTCTATCCGTACACAGTTGGTCGAAGAGTCCACATAAATAAGGAAAGTATGAAACTCCAACCTATCCATTTCGCACAAGAGATTAAATCCTTCCGATTGATCTCTCAATCGAAATCTCTTGTGCCAAAGGACAATTATTATGTTTCTTATTTTGGTAAAAAAAACATGCCAACACAAGTAAACAAGTCTAAGACATGTCAATAATGTTTATTGTTACATAGAAATTTGGTGACTTGTGCTTAAGGGAATTTTAGCAATTTTCGTTGTGCTTAAGGGAATTTTAGCAATTTTCGAGCAGGAGGTTATTTGGGTGTCTTGTAGACTTGTACTGATCTCCTGGTACTGAGAGCCTGTCTTGCTATAGATATGCTTTGGAGTGTTTTTTTCCGAATATGTTTTACGGTCGTTAGTTGGCGTTGTTTAGTATTAAGCATGTTGAATCTTGTTTCTCAAAAAATATATTTGATAGCAAATGTAACGCCACCACATTAATATTTCAAGACCTCTTTTTTTCGATGTGAGATTAATAGTCCCGTTTTTCTCAGGCGTGATATTCTCCCATACTTAGCCTCGTGGTGCCCTCGCCACGAGTCATTCATCCTCGTGATAGGCTATTATCACGGTTGTCCACTATGTCTACCCACTCCTGAGGTGTTTGGCTTGAAATCAGATAGTCAATGGGTCGCTCCGATACCACTCGATCCTAAGCTTCATCCTCAATTAGTTACCCATAGTTATACAACTTATTCTAATTTATAATCCAATTTCGATACAAATTAAATTTGTTTTATAAATGCCCTTGTTAATTGGGGCTCATGTAGCATACATGCATACATACATATAAATTTTCTTGTCACAATAAAAGTAGAGTTTGGAGAAATTAATTAAGCTATATATTTACTCTCAAACAATAAAAGCAGTAAGTTAAAGAACCATACTATTGATTAAGTCCATGAATTGGTACCACTAGTTGATTGATAAAGAAATGATTAAAATACTATTATTTTGAATGATAACTAATAATATTAGAATAACCATCATATTACTAATGTCTGAAAAACGTGTTAAGTTGTCCACTACCGCAGAATCCTTTCTCTCAGTTTGGGTGTGTTTGCCACATCAGAGTATCGCAAGCTAATATCTCTGCTTGAGTTTAGGTTTAGGGTTTCCTTAGTGTTGCCTTCTTTTGACCCAAACTGGCATTCTCGACTTCATCCTTACTGTTGGAAAGTTGACAATTGTGTCATTCTGGGCTACCCACCTGCATTTAAAAGTAAGTTTGGACAAAGTCTGTTGTTTTCAATTTTCTTTTTTTTTTCTTTTGTCAAAAGATTTTTTGCATGTAAAACTAAGTGCATGTTACCTGAAATTAGTGACAAAATGGTGCAGGAAAATGGAAGCTTCGAGCTTGGCCAAGTCAAGTCCAGGGCAGAGCCTTTGTCCACCTCCAAAGGGAGTGAAATTGTAGCTGTTAATTATGTCTTTGTCCTGCCCAAATAGTAATTAATTAACTTGGAACTTCCAAAGGAAATTAATTATTAAAAAGGGTCCAACGATTATTTTTACCTGCCACCTCCACGGATTGAACTGATAAGGTAAATCATAGTGAATTTCATCGAGATGAACTGATCTAAAATAAGCTAAAAAACACCATCCTTTGGGTATTAGATACCCTTTTATCTCAATTTCCTTCACTGCCTTTCTCATCACTCCTATTATTATGTTTCCCATCCTCAATGTCTCTGTAATAACCTGTGCATGCATATACCGAAAATACATGAATTTAATTATGTTATATGTCTTTTTATTTTTAAAATAATATATAGGTCTAACATTTGTATTATATATATATATATATTTGAATTTGAATATAAGACTGAACTCTTCAGAAAATAAAATAAAAATTACTATATACCTATGTATTTATGAGTTTAATTTCTAAGTTTTATACTTACACTTTGTGTAAAAGGCAATGATATGTAATCAGTCCAAATCAATGGCTCTTCGTTCTTATCTTTGAGCATTTTCAACTTCATGTTTTCCTCCTAAGAAAATTTCAAAGTTCACAATCAAAGTTAAATCATAACATGTCAACGATTAACATCTAAACAATAAGAATAAATTTAAAGAAGGAAATTTGTAAGCATACAAAATATTCTTTATCTTGTTATAGGTTATCATACTATAACGGACAAGGACATACACAAGATTTTTTGCAAGGGGTGTGAACTATTTAGGAAGCTATATTAAAAATGTATGGAGTATGAAATTACAAAATTTTATGAGTGCAAAATTAGATTGTCAATAAAAAATGCAAATGAGATATCTAAACTATAAAAGAATTTAAATTTTTTAGGAGCGACTGCACCAGCACGGTCCGTCCCTACTTACAGACACTCTCTCTCTGTATATAGTGTGTGGACAAAACCCTAAGTAGATAATGGTTTTGGAAATTGCAGTTTGTAATAAGTTACTCAAACTAAAATTCTAATCCTAGGATGTCAAAGATTAGAATTAACATCAGAAGAAGGCCTTGTACCGTCAACTGGTGTAGAGCAGCGGGGCAGTCCGAAAGGTATTTGATTGCAAGAGTGATTAAAACAGGCACAGAATCTTCACCAGGAATCATCATATCAATCATGTTATCTGCTATCAGATCATCTGTTAACACTTCACTCGCATCCTTAAGCAAAACATCCACCACATCCTTTGGAACAGTTGAGATACTGCCCGAATTCCTTTTTGATTGAATAATGTTGTGTACAATCTTAACCATTCTCTTCTTTGCCTGAAATTAATGAAAGATCAACATGACACGTATTTGATACATAAAGGTACAGGTTCGAAAACAAAACTTACCTGCGAGGAACGGTAAAGCTGAGTTCCGGGTACTTTAACAGGCAAAGACATAAGGCCAAGCATAAATTCTTGGAATTGTTTCTTGAGAATTTCCATGTCCGGACCTGGATTCAAACTGATCAATGCCTTCACCAGAACTTGAAAGGCAATCTGGAGATTTAGGGGGAAAAAAAAGGTATTTATCTTAGCAACTTTTCATTGTTTCTTGAGATTCGGTGCTCTTATATTAACGAAGGGGACTAACATTTTTGGTCTCGTCTTGAATGTAAATGGGATGATCTTCTCTCCATTTATCCATTGATATTTGGACGTAATTTTGCATGTCTTTAGTGATCTGATGTTTGAGAAGTGGAGATTTGAAGAAGGATCCTATCAGACCATGGATTTTCCTTTGTAAGCTGCCATTGATGAGCAGAATGGAGGATTTTCCCATCAACTCGGTTAAGGATTTCGGATAAAACGGGACGAAAGCCTTGGCATCACTTTGTAGAACAAATCGACTCACTTCTGAATCTGTGGAAACAATAGTTGGAGTCCCAAATATGTGTGACTTAAACACTTTCCCATACCTGGCAAACCAAAACAACAATAACAACCAAATATTAAAAATAAAAGAAACCCTATTCGTTTTATAGCAAGATATTCATCAAAGTAAACCATATATAAAGCTTTACATTTGGCGACGGCAGTCCATGAAGCTCTCGGGGCGATCTGAGTAAGCACAAGAAATGAACTGAATGGTTTCCCCGACAAAAGGCCATCCCATGGAACCTAAAGGAAGCTTGTGGCGTGTGGTTTGTGAGGAGGGTAGTATTGATCTTAGACTGCTTAAAAGCTTGGTTTTGCTATACATCAGAAACGTGATGAAAACTAAGATTCCAGTAACAAACACAGTGTTCAATAATGAACTATCCATCATGGATGATCTTCTTTCTCTTCTTTCTCTTCTTCTTCTTCTTCTTCTTCTTCTTCTTCCTCTCTCTCTCTTTCTCTATAATATTATATATATGTTTTCTTAAATAGCCTTAATAATATATAGTAAGAATGA
Source organism: Hibiscus mutabilis (assembly GCA_019671005.1). Lineage (NCBI taxonomy): Eukaryota > Viridiplantae > Streptophyta > Magnoliopsida > Malvales > Malvaceae > Hibiscus > Hibiscus mutabilis. The sequence continues at coordinate 4,052,797 of CM033731.1, read as the reverse complement.
GTAATTAGTCTGAGAGAGAAGAAATGGAGGTTTGAATTAGGGAAAGAATAATAGTACTGAGAGAGAGTGCGAGATGAATCACATCTGCATGGAGATCACCGAATTGGGGTCGGGGACTCTTTTGGACACCACTTCAAATCCCGTGGCTTATAGACACAAAATTCCAATATTTGATGCTCACATTAGCTAAAAAGGTTAAAGTTTTATATACGTTTATATAAAAACCCCAAAAACTATCATGAAAATCTCTTTGTTTCTTCTAATTAGACGTTATATTGATTTATCGAGAAAATGAACCTTATAGATTGTTTTAGTAACGGTTTTGATTGTATCGACAAACTATCACAAAAGGGGGTCTAACCATATTAGACAGTCGACCTTCTCTGATAAGAGGGTGTGTCGTGCCCGTGACGATCGCTATATGAATACCGAACTACTATAAAGATAGATAAAAACCATACCACAAGACAAATGAAAATTATACCACATCGACAGACGGACAAACACAACAAGAAGTACAAAAAGAAGAAATCTAAAACAAAAGAATCATTATTTGAGACTAAAAATAAATAAATAAATAAAAGAAAGAAAGAAAAATCAAACCGCGACACTAAAGCCATCAGAAGCGACACTCTTGAATAAAAAATTAGAGAAACATTTTATAGAAAAAAATCTTCTATAGAATACATTTTTGTCATTGATTCTTATAAAAAAGAAAAATATTCAAATAACATGACATTTATTTAAAAATATATAATATTTTAAAGTAATTTAACATGTTTACTTGCTTTATTGTATATTTTATCATTCAGTTTCAAGTTTATATTTTGATTACTCAATTCTGAATAAGTTTACATGTGATCACTCAGATGTAACTAAAATGTTAACGTATGTTACACATTTAACGAAAAAGAAATTTGATTATTACCATCAATAAATAGAATGACCCGATTGTAATTTTTTGAAATATAATTATTCAATTGTAAACTTACTTATAATACAGTGACATGTGATGTAATTGAATTGAAGTAGAGGAGAAATCACGGAAGAGCATAAAACTGATTAAACAACAATGTACAATCATACGGGCATGATTGTTTCCCATTCATAGGAGTAAACAATTTTGGGAAAAGTTCCTCTTCTTCTAGCACAAAATGTTTAGATGAAAATTTGGAGAAATAAATTGAAACAAATTTGGAGAAACAAATCCAATTTGTTTTCATCTCATTGACCATTAAAACTTTGTTTGTCTCAAAATAAAATAACTTCTGTTTAGATGATTTACGTTGAGGGAATTTTTTACTTTGTCCAACTTATGGACGGTTCACAGAATTGAGAGCGTTTCAAGTGAGGATTTTTACACAAGTGTTCACATTTTAATCGAATCTTCTCCCGAAGCGCTATCAAGTATGAATTGTTCATGACTCTCAACAAAGTACACGAAATCCTTCATACCTCATATTCTATTTTAACATTACTATATAAAAATTTTGACTCCGCCACTACAGAGAATATTATATATCTAGAGACAAGTGGGAGGTGAATTAAAGTCCCCACATATACATGATTGAGCTGGTGGGAATGTGTCCTCAATTCCTTTGCTCTGCATCTGGTTGCCTTCATGTGAGATTCAATACTCAAAAATCTTTTGCTACTTTAATATATTAATGCATTCACTAATAAAATCTTAGGCCAACTTCCTTTGTTACTTTCATGCCGAACCCTTTTTCTGATCCAAATTAAAATATTGTGGGAGAGGCCACATGCATGTGCCCACCCCCTCTCTTTTTACACCAAAAATACTTCAATTTATTGTTATTCTGCCCCTATATAAATAAACAAAAGAGAAATGGGTGGTCATAATTGGCCTCAAATGTTGATTTGTTTAGCTAGATCAGGGTAAACTTGTCATTTCATCATGCAGAAAGAAGGAATAAGATGAAATCCATTCAAAAATCTTCTTTGACTGTCTATTGATTAAATTTATTTCAATGGTCCCATTTTTATAAAATTATCAGGATTTGATTTATTAATCGATTAATTCGAATAAAGTGTTATAAAATACTATTACAAAAACGATCGTTTTAATCTAGTTCACTTCATTTAAAACATTAGTATTCAAACTTCAAACTTTATTTTTAAAAAAATTAACTCTTATCCCATTAGTAGTATTTATTTAATTTCCAATCTTCCATCTTTGCCTTTTGGGATTTGTTCCAAACGGCCTAACTAATTAGGATTAAGTAATGGTTTAATAAATTATTACTTAATTTAATAATGTTCCATTCCATAAATGATTGCATCAATTTGCTTTGTTAATCATCCGGCTTTCTTCTCTCGAAAAAAAATTTAATGACTAATTTTTTTATGTTCTGTTCGATGTATATTTATAAATTTATATAAATAAAACATTAATGATTTATCCATATCATATTATTTTTAGTAAATCGTATAAATTAGATTTCATATGTATTTATACCATGAATTTGATACCTAGTTTTTCATTCAATTAATTATTTTGCTCCCTACCATTAACATGTCTAAAACACACGACACGTTTAAGAAATTGATATGTGACAATGATGATGTTATGATGATGTCATATGATATCATAATCCAAAATTAAATAAAATATAGAAAATTACAAAAATTTAAAAGATTATATAAAATATACTAAAATAGAAAATATATCTAATAGTCCTAATAAAATTTTTAAATATATTTAAAAATTTATATCCTAAATTTCAAATATTTTCTTATTAATAAAATAAAACTAAAAAAATATAAAATATCCAAAAAAATATGAAATTTGTTATGGGTTTTGCTATATGCAGCCCATTAGTAATATCTATGACTTAATGGTGTTTATGAGAGGTATCCATATAGTTGATGAATGAAAGTATATGTATCAATTTGGGACAAAAAATACTCCATGTACCAAACTGTGAGAAGTGGACAAGTTTAAGGGAAAAATACATATTTAAGGTTATAAATTATTGGGTTAAGGGCTATTTTTTCTTGCGGTAGCCCAAAATAAATAATGTTAACCCTCATTTTTAATTACATCAATTTAGCTCTTGAACTCTTCGAGTTGTATCAATGTTACTTTTTGACTGACAAAATTATCATTGACTATTACGATGTTGATGTGGTGGTCTATTATACTAAAGTGGTGGTCTGCATGTAAATGAGAATCTGGCAGAGGAATTCAATTGAAATTTTTGGTTGAGTTCGTAGATTTAATTGATTTTTATATAGAATTTGAGCGTTTATTTAATCTTTAAGAAAAAAACTAAGCATTTAATAAATTATTAAAATTTTAAAATACTAAAAATATACAAATATAAAATTATTAAAAATTACTAAAATAATAAAGACACTATTAAAATTAAAAATAAGTAAAAATTAAACATATAATAAACTATAAAATAATAAGTTATAAAAATCTTAAAAATATATAAAATATTAAAATTTTGAACACTTTCATCAAAAAAAAGTTTTTGTCTCTAATCAGCTAAATATAGTTTTATAAACATATTGATACTCATTAAAATTATTTTGGACTTCATCAATTTTATTTTATTGTAGAGAAACTCAAATCGATTTTAACATCCATTACATCCGAGAAATTAACATTTAATATCCAAAATAAGACTGATGACTATTATTTTGGTGTAAAAATGTATTCAATTTTTTGATAAAATCTATCTAATATTTTTTAAACTACACGAAGAAGTCTCAAAAGTCATTGTTACTCTAATACATAGTTGGTTTCACTAAAAATATGTTCATGAAATAATAGTAATTCGATTTTAAATTTGAATAAATTTACACACAACTGACTACTCTGCTCAAACCCAGATCACCTATAACTAACAACACCATCTGTTATCACTTAGACCATTCAATAGGTTCAATTCCACTATATCTCTTAAGAATACAAAAGAATATATTTATATGTTTTAATATATCGCATCAGTGTCGATTGAGTATAACTCGGTTGACATTATTTTTAGTACAATATTAATAGTTTTTTTATATAAAATGTATTATTAATTTTTTTCAAATATAAATCTTTTTTCATATATATAAAGACCCAATTTTTATATTCTTCTGTTTTTTTAAACTCAACATTTAGCAATATAAAAGCTAATCATGTAGGCTTGAGAATCGGCAAACAAAACAAATGCTGCATTCTTCACATTAGGGGCATATAATTTTTATTTTATTTTATTTATCCAAAAAATTATTTTATTTTTGGTCAGACCTCCAAACAAATTTGTAACCAATAAAGTCTCAAAATTAACATTATTTGTCAAAAAAATACCAAGAGAGAATTCAATGAAAAGAAGCATGCAAATCAACCTACTCTTTTCACAATAACTTTGTCATATGCCTGAAACAGTTGCTGATACATCTAATCCCTGTTGTAAACGAAAACAAAGAAGAAAAGGAAGTGAATTTATGTACAGATTTTATTTTATGTATGAAAATGTAATGTTAAGAGATTTGCTTCTTCATTTTGGTGGTAGAAACTGGAAAGAAGATGGCATCATTGGTTCTCTTGGACCTGAAAAGCTTCTCTGTCTCGGTCGGAACCTTGAAAGCTTGCTGACTGTATCAAGGTTCCGTTTGAGACATAGAAACACGATTTTCTTTAGATGTCATCGAGAACCATAACAAACCATCTGGATTAGCAATCTCCGAAACAACAAAGAACCTTAGCACAATCAACAAGTTACCTGGCTTCATAATGGTTTCCAAGACCTTTTAGCCGTCGACACCGAACACGATCGCAGCCCTTGACAATGTATGTAACCTGCAAGGCTCAATCACAAGAAAAGATAAGGGAGCTTGTTGCATTACCTTCCAACCTAACGAGATCGGCACCAAGCAAAGGAAGGTCTTTAGTGTTCAAGAGCGCGACGTTGCCGACATTATTGATATCAATATCCAACAGAGCTTTCTTGCAGTTCAAGGCCATTCCTTTTCGATGATCAAAATGATAATTTTATTACACTACCTTTACTCACAAGTAAAACCCTCAGCTCAAGCTTGCCTCCAATTAGATCTAGACTCCAATTTAATTCAAATTCACAGTTCACATTCACTCCGTTAAAATGGCCATCGATACCTAGTTTCATGTATAGATACTTGAGACCTGATTCTGCAACCCGAACCCTCAAACTTGCCCCTCTTTACAATCTGGCCCTTGGTACTCCATTTTAAAGTAATTATGCTTGATTTTTCATCTTATATCACACAATCACCACAAAAAGACATAGGTTAATCACTTATACATTCGATACTTAATTTCCCAAAGATCGGCACCAGTCAATCAAAAGTATTTTCGGATCATGAAAATTTGGTCCATTACAGGATTTATAACACTTTCCATGTAATCGAGCTCTGAAGAAGCAAGCATCAAAGGGAAGAGATAAAAATTTTCTGCTCCTTTTTGTGCCTCAACATTAAAAAAAAAATTAAAATTTAAGTCATAATCTTAAATTTTAAATCCTAAGCCATACAGACTAAAAAAATACACCCTACACCAAATACTTTAAACCCTACACCCTAACCTTAAATCATAATCTTAAACTCTAAATCTATTTTTTTTTTAATAATAGACATAAATTGGGTACTGAAAAAAGATAAGATGATTTCTACTCAAACGGAAGATGCAGAAATCAGATAATTAGAAGTTTTGAAGCTGCTCAAAGGTGGTGTAAACAAGGGGAAAGGAGGATATGTTCCCTACTCAAATTAACTGACCAAATAACCACCGTCATGTTGAGGATCATTTAAAATCAAGTTTACAGGTCCACCGCCTTCTCTACGGCAACAACTTTTTTTTTCATCTTTGACTTTGGCAAGCGACTGTACTAATTTTAATGTTGATTATCGACAGTCAGTATTTATTTATTTATTTTTATTTTGTTTTTTTTTTAATTTTAATAATAATATCTGCTTTTGTAGTACGTATTTTTCAGCCTTTGTGACACGCTTTTTATTGGCTTTTATGGTTCGTTTCATCTGTCGTTTAGCGTAATTTCAACATACCTTAACAGTCGTTTGGTGCTCGTATAGAAATCCTCACGACGTTAATTTTCTGATTTGATTCTTTCAGTGGTCAGAGAAAAATTTGATCCTCACTTGTTTGATGATTTGTTAGTCGATGTACTCAAAACTGTATAGCGGAGCAATCTGCCTGATAGTTTGGTTCGCTCACAATTCCTTTTTCATTCAGTACGTCTCGTTTGGCTAGAGACAAGGAGATTCATGAAAGTTTCTGAATTTTAATAGTATGCTAATCTCTATAAAAGTGTTTACTTTTCTTTACACATATGTATGCAATTTTCTGTAGACTAATATTTTTAATATATTATATTTGTAATATTTTTTATAATATTAAATAAAATCTAGTTGTCATTATTTACTGGTCACCGATTTGGACAAAACATCTCATTTAATTGTCTCATCCGCCGCTGAAGGTCTAAGTGGTAAGCCTATTGCTAAACTTACTTCTCAGTGAATTAAAGTACCTTTTGGAAATACTCTATGTTATATGGAATAAATCTCACTGTCCACCTAAATGGAGCCTAAGTATAGACTAGGGAAAATATTTCTATCATCCCCGTTATGTTGAACTCCACCACTGGGATGGCCAGACAATGTATAAATAAAAGGTTTTGGATCCTTTTTGAGTATTTAAAAAAAAAACCACTATTAGATAGGGATTCCAATAGAAGTATAGTAATTTTTTATATAGTACATGTATATTTTATAATTTATGTTCGGAATTTTTTTTCTAAAAATATTGTCTCCAACTTTAGGTGTGCAATGTACCTTGTTATTGTACCCAATAAGTGTTGGTAAAAATAGAAGATCTTGTTTGTTGTAAATATTATATTTAATTTAATAAATTTAATCATCTAATTAAATGATGAAGCATGTCGTGACATCTGTCATCGGCGAAAAAAATTGAATCTAAAATTAACACAAAAGAAGATTTAAACTTGAGTTGCATGGGAGGGCTAAACCAATTCTAACTACTAAGTCAAGTTTTTTTCCTTTATTAAAAAATTATTATAATTTTTTTAAAAAGTTACTTTTTCGGTGAAAATTAAAGAAAGTAAAACTATGGTGTTGAGGGGATTCAAACCCTAACAAAAAAAATTCCCTATCTGGTGTTCATTTCTATAGCTTATTACAAAAAAATTAAATTATAAAGTTTAAATTTAAACCCTAAAAATATACCATAACCTTAATTCCTAAGCCCTAACTCTAAACCATAACCTTATACCTATCGTAAACCTTATTCTTCAAAACCGAGTTTATTTGGCGCGGATAAAAAAAGCATTACCATTGAGACAAATTTAATAGACAATACATTATATATAAGTTAAATTATAGTTAATAAATTATTAATTTAATAATATAATATTTGTATTTTAATAATATAATAAATATATTTTAAATATTAAATAATATTTTTACGAGAAAATTAAATATTATAAAATATATTGCTAATGTATTAAAATACTTAATATAAAAATAATTAATTAATATACTTATATAAATATATTCTGACTTTTTTAAAATTTTACATATTAAATATTATTTTTAAAAATTTTACGTATTAAATATTATTGAAAATATAAAATAATTATCAATACATTTGATAAACCTATATTTGATTTGAATATAACAATGACTAATTTTGTAAAATGAAATAAATTTTTAAAGACTCAGAAATTGACAACGAATCAAACTTCAAATAATTTCTAAGTCAAAACCTTAAACCCTAAAGTTTTTCTAAGTGTTTGATACTCAAAACAATCAAATTGGTCCAAAAGTATCGATACGCATAAGGCCGTATCGGTACGAGTTTTAGCTACAATAATTTTGATTTTAACTTAATGGCTATAGGCTACTGATACGCGTGTAGTCGTATCGGTACGCCATTCAAACATGGTAACCAAATTTTCTTATGAGTATCGGTACGGCTTGTTGCGTATCGGTACGGTGGTTAAAGATTTTCCAAATCTTTGTATTTATTATTCGACCGTTGTCTTGTCAGTTTATTGGAATCATAAATTTTGAAAATCAGTTATGTAACACCCTTGACCCAAATGTCACATTTGGGCCCTAACCATACCATTAAAATTTCTCATTTTTCAAGCACAATAGAATAAGTCCAATAAAACATGAGTCCATACATTAAAAATGTAGTTGAATCTCGATGTTTTAAACAGTAAGTACGGAGCTCCACTTACAAATATTAAAAACATTCGACTTGACCGAATAATACAAAATAAGAGTTACAAATACATATAGGGTCCTACGAAATACATAGCCTATTACATCTAGTATTTGTACTCAACCACTAGAGTCGATGCTGAAATCCAACCTTGATGGTGCCCATTCAAGCCTCACGGTAATCCATTAACTTGCGAACGGAAACAACGATTCCGAACGCTGAGCTAACAAGCTCAGTGGATACACCGCCACACAACCATGCTTCGTGCAAATCAGAAATAAAGCAATGCAACAAGAATGATATCATGGCAAGATAACAATGGCGCTACCATAACCACCTAAACACATGGCATTATGAATGTATGATCACGCACACAGCTAATACAAGAACCTCATACACTTACATAGCATCACGCATATAGCCATAATTATATATAGAATAGGGCCCGCGTCCGCTAAGAATCATGATCTTATACTCAAGGATGAGGCCCGCGTCCATTAAGCATCGGGATCCTACATCTATGCCTAGAATCTCACATCAAGCATCTTCAAATGAGGCTTGCGTCCACATAGCATCGGGATCCAACATTCGGGAAATCTTCAAGGTGTTGCAACACACTTAAAGTATCCAATCCCAACAACAAGGGATGACTCGATTACCTAGGCGTCCCTCAGCACACAACAATGACCTTAATTTACCACACAGCCTTGATGGATCCACCTAGGATCCCTATGGATTTCTACCTCACACGGTTTACTCAATATTTACCAAGTCATTAGCCAATTAATTCTCATACGAGGTTAAAATCTTAGTTTCTCAGTTTTAGTATTTATTTTACACCTTAAGGGACCCCTAAGGCCCCTTGCCTCAAATTATAGCACCCCGAATGCAAAGCCAAATTTCTTGGGCAAAATGCCCAGTGAGTACCGATACTCCTATATGGGTATCGGTACTCCCCTTTGCGTATCGATACTCAACCATGCGTACCGATAGATATTTTAGGTCCGAAAGACTGAACTCATAAGCCGTACCGATATGCTCCGTTCCATACCGGTACACACCATCGGTACCAAGATCGCCCTGTACCGATCTACCACTGTACCGGTACTCCCCATACGTATACCGGTACGCCAAGCCTTTCTCAAGCAATATAATAGTGCATACCGATACGCCCTATGGGTACCGATACGTGAAAGCATTACTGGAATTTATGACTTGCAAGGGGGTACTGATACACGGGAAGGCGTACCGGTACACCCCTCACAATTTCTTCCCATGTTCCACTAAGGTGTACCGATACCCTAGCCCCAATATCGGTACGCGAGCCCGATTTTCAAACTTTGGGTATGGGTTTCACCTAGAACTCTATTTAACCCCTATAGCTAAACCCCAATTCGATCCTACAAGTTATTGTGAATGTATTAAGTGGATTTCTATCGATTTTAGGCCCTTACAACAACAATTCTATAATTTGCCATTAATAACCCCTCAAATTACACCAAGGCCAAAAATACCAAATCATGCTTCAAAGCCTAACTTTATGATTTCCAGGAAACTACGGGAGTTAGTAGTGTACTAACCTTAGCATAGCTGATAACACAAACTTTCCTTCCAAAGCTTCAAGCCTTCCTCCATTCTTGAGCCTTGGATGAGCTCCCAAACTCTTTTTCTACACGAGAGGATTACAAAACGTATTACAACGTTGCTGGAAGATAATAGAGGCCAAAAACATAAACTAAACCAAAGATTCGAGCTTCCCAACTCCAATCCCGTCCTACCCTCTCAGACCTCCAACAACCCCATTCTTTCTTCAAACCAAACAAAGCTTACCATGAAATATAGATCCTTGGATGCTGGTAAAACTTCCATCCATAAGCCAAACGAGATTCACAACACAAACTCACAAAATTCTACCTTTGATAGTGGTGTTTTGGGAGAGAGATGGTGTTTGAAATGGGAGAAAGATGACATTAAGGCAAGGTGATCTCACCTCCTTGCACAATGCAGAAGAAAAGCAAGCCTCCCCCTTTAACTCTTCAAAATTTGCATTTACCACATTACCCTTCTACCTCATATCTCAACCCAAACCAAAAACCACATAAGCCCAACACACAAGCTGGCCCAAAAGGGCTCATAAAAGCCCAAAAAAATATGACCCAAACACGAGGCCCATGCCTCGATCAAACTTGACCCTCAGATTTCCAGAATTCGGGTCGTTACAACTCTCTCCTCCTAAAAAAAATTTCGTCCTCGAAATTTACCTGATGGGAATAAATGCGGATAAAGAACTCTCATGTTGTCCTTAACTTCCCACGTTGCCTCTTCAACACCATGATTCTTCCATAGCATTTTGACCAAAGGGATGCATTTGTTGCGGAGCACTTTTAACTCTTGTGTCAAGAACCCCAACCGGAACTTCCTCATACGTCAAGTCGATATTTACCTCAATTTCTTTAAGCGAAACAACATGTGAAGGATCAGAACGATAACGTCTCAACATAGACACATGAAAAACATCGTAGTTACGAGCCAACTCTGGTGGCAAGGCTAATCGATAAGCTATTAGTCCTACTCTTTCAAGTATCTCATAAGGTCCGATGTACCTTGGGCTTAACTTCCCCTTGCGTCCAAAATGAATGATTCATTTCCATGAAGACACCTTGAGAAACACTTTTTCACCGACATCATACTCAATATGTTTGCATTTCCGATTCGCATAGGCCTTTTGACGGTCAAAAGCCACTTGCAACATTTCTTTGATGATCTGAACATTTTCTTTTGTTTGGCTAATCAGATCGGATCCCACGATCCTCCTCTCATTGAGCTCGGTCTAACATAAGGGTGTCCTACACTTACGTCTATACAACACCTCAAAAGGGGCCATCTTAATGCTTGACTGGTAATTGTTGTTGTAAGCAAACTCTTCGAGCGGCAACTGGTCCTACCAGCTTCTTGCAAAATACACAGTGCAACACCGGAGCATATTCTCAAGAATCTGAATGACACGCTCAGACTGACCATCGGTCTGAGGGTGAAAAGCTATACTAAAATGCAGCTTGGTGTCAAGAATCTTCTTCCTTAACCTATATGTAAAACGCGGGTCTCTATCCGAAATGATCGATGATAGCACACCATGCAACCTTACTATCTCCTTTATATACAACTGATCTAACATTTTCAAGGTAAAATCCATCCGTACTATCAAGAAATGAGCAGACTTGGTCAAACGATCCACAATAATCCAAATGGCATCATGCTTCCTTTGGGTCATTAGTAACCCGGTGAAAAAATCCATGGTGATCTGATCCCACTTCCATTGTGGTATCTGAATAGGCTGAAGCAAACCTGATGTTCCGTTTTCACTTGTTGACAAGCTAAGTACCTTGTCACGAATTCAGAGACATCTCTTTTCATGCTTGGCCACCAATAAAAAGGACGAAGATCTTGATACATTTTGTTGCTTCCCTGATGTACAGCGAAAGGACTACGATGTACCTCTCTTAAGATATAGTCTCTCAAATCTTCCAAGACCGGAACACACAGCCGCACCTTGAAATACAAGTACCCACCATCTCGTACCTTAAATTCCGAAGCTTCACCTCTCTGAACCGCTTCAATCTGTGCTACTAACTCTTCGTCTAAAGCTTGGGTCCTATTTATCTCTTGTACCAATGTAGGTTCTATCTGAAGTTCAGCTAGAAGACCTCCATCCTCGGTTTTCCTCAAACGGGCAAACATAGCTCTCAAGTCTAACATAGATTTTCTATTTAGGGCATCAGCCACAACATTCACCTTACTGGGGTAATACTCTATGATACAATCATAGTTTTTCAACAACTCAATACACCATCGTTGCCTCAAATTCAACTCTTTTTGTGTAAGCATGTACTTCAAGCTCTTATGATCCGTATAAATATAACACTTCTCTCCATAGAGATAATGCCTCTAAAACTTTAATGCAAAGATGACTACAACGAGCTATAAATCATGGGTAGGGTAATTCTGTTCGTGTGGTTTAAGCTGTCTCGAAGCGTAAACAACCACATTACCCTCTTGCATAAAGATATAACCAATTACGTTCAAAGACGCGTCACTAAACACAACATACTCCCTTCTAGGCTCGGGTTGAGTTAAAACCGGAGCCTCTGTGAAATAAGCCTTTAGTTGCTCAAAACTTTGTTGTCTTTTCTCATTCCATTCAAAAGGGACCCATTTCTGCAACAACTTGGTCAACGGTGCGGCTATAATGGAGAAACCCTTAACAAACCTCTTATAATACCCGACAAGTCTTAGAAAACTACGGACTTCCGAAACATTCTGTCGATGTTTCCACTCTACCACAACCTGAATCTTTTGAGGGTCTACGTGGATCCCGTCCGCATCAACTATATGACCAAGGAAAGCCACTTCCGAAAGCCAAAATTCACACTTACTGAACTTAGCAAAAATACGTCTATCTCGGAGAGTATGTAGAACTACACGCAGAAGGGAATCGTGCTATTCTTCTGAACGCGAATACACCAAGATGTCATCAATAAAGACCATAATAAACTAATCTAGGTACGACAGAAAGATTCGATTCATTAGATCTATAAAAGTTGCAGGTGCGTTGGTAAGCCCAAACGGCATTACCAAGAACTCATAGTGTCCATACCGCGTCCTAAAAGTAGTTTTCTGGACATCTTCATCCTCCATCTTCAACTGGTAGTACACTGACCTCAAGTCCATATTAGAGAACACACGAGCACATCTCAACTGGTCAAACAAATCATCAATTCTCGAAAGGGGATAACGATTATTTATCGTTACCTTATTAGGCTGCCAATAATCAATACACATTCTCATAGACTCATCATTCTTTTTGACGAACAAGACCGGTGCTCCCCAAGGTGAGACACTCAGTCGAATAAAACCTCTCTCTAGCAACTCTTGAATTTGCTTCTTTAACTCTTTTATTTCCGCGGGTGCTATCCGATACGGTACGATGGACACTGGTGTCGTACCCGGCATTACATCAATCTGAAACTCTAATTTATGGTCAGGAGATAGCCCGAGTAACTCTTCCGAAAACACATCGATGAACTCATTAACTGTCTGGAGATTTTCAAGCATTGGACCCTCAACCCCTACATCCACCACATGGGCCAAAAAGGCTTCACAACCTTGTTGCAACAACCTATGAGCTGACAAGGCCGATACTACACCAGATAGACATGGGTTTCTCTCACCTAGCACAATCAGCTTGGAACCATCCACAACACGAAGCTTCAAACTCTTTGCTCTACATCCCAAACTAGCATTATGCTCAAAGAGCCAATCCATCCCCAATATGGCATCGAACTCTTAAAACGGTAAAACCATTAAATCTGCTGGAAATAACGACCCTTGAACCTCGATTGGGCATCCTCGATACACCTTGTTCGCAATCACATCATGTCCTAAGGGACTAGTCACATGGACTCCTACCTCTAGATTCTCGGCAGGAATACCCTACTGCTGAGATATCCCAATACGAATGTAGGAGTGGGTAGACCCCGAATCCATAAGAGCAATAATAGGAACCGAAAACAAGGTGAACGTACCTGAAATAACATTTGTAGCTGCGTAATCCTCTTGAGCCCGAACTATATACTGCTTAGCTGGCGCTCACGCGGTGGGCTGAAAAGTGCCTCCTAATACATGGCTTGCTCCTCCCCGAGCAAGACCTCGACCTCTTTGGGTCGGATATGAAGTCCTCTGAACCTGATCTGGAGAGGTCACAACAGCTACTGAGCAGTCATTCACAAGATGATCCGGTGATCCACACTGGTAACAAACTCTTACTGCTCCCAACACTCGCCTTTGTGTTTGTGTCCACACTAATTGCAAACTGGGGCGCCCACACTCATCTGTGAACCATCCGGGTTCATCATGGATGAAGAAGATGGCCTTCTACGACCAGCTGACTCAGATCTTCGGTCTGACCTTGAATTCTGATTCGAGACTCCTCTATTATAGTTCCACCGGTTTATGCTTCTCCTCGAGAAAGCTTACGAGTTATTGTTGGTGGGGTTCTGGGTCCTCCCACCTGAACTCCCTTTCCCACCAGACGGGTCATATGTTAAGCCTTGCACTTACTCAAGAGACTTGACACTCGAAGTCAACTCCGTAAACACCTTTGGTGGTGCAGCAGTTAGGTAAGTCTAGATTTCCTTCCTCAAGCCCTTCAAAAACCTCTTGCACCTCATCTTTTTTAGTGGCAACTAATTAGGAGCATACCTACTCAACTGGAAAAACTCTTGCTCATATTCGAAAACTGGTCGATTTTCTTGCACAAGGTGGGTGAATCGATCTCTCAAGGTGTCGACGTGAGTATCGCCCACATACTTCTTCTCGAACTCCTCGAGGAAATCATCCCAAGATGGTCGATTGGGGTGCCACCCAAGCTCTACCGTTTCTCACCATTATCTAGCATTGCCCTTCAACAGGGACAAGATACATGACAGTTTGTGTTCCAACCTCAACCTCATCTGCCTTATGATCCAGCGGGTATCTTGCAACCACTGTTCTGCTTGTACCGGGTTATCACGCCCCAATCCATAGAAATCCGTAGCGCCTTGTCTTCTCACCCTTTCAACAGGTACCTCACGAGGGGTGGCAGATGCCCTCGGTATCGCTCTCACGATCCGATGCAACGCTCGCTTCAGATGTGAGAAGTATTTGACTCCCCGATCAACTGTGTCCTCTGATATATCTTCCGTGTCAGGCACATATTCCTCGTCAAAACTCCCTATCTAGAGCCTAAACTTTCCTCATCAATTCTTGCCCTCTTTGGCATGATTCTATTCTGCACAACAACAAACAAGGTCACACCATCGAATTTCAGCTTTAAAATAAGTACAACTTTGACTTATGGGCATGTATTCGCTAGACACTTATACACTCTCTAGACTCCCCCGAGGACATCCTAGAACCGACTAAACCTAAGCTATGATACCACTAAATGTAACACCCTTGACCCAGATGTCACATTTGAATCCCGATGTTTTAAACAGTAAATATGGAGCTACACTTACTAATATTAAAAACATTCAACTTGACCGAATAATACAAAATAAGATTTATAAATACATATAGGGTCATACGAAATACATAGCCCATTACATCTAGTATTTGTACTCAACCACTAGAGTCGATGGTGAAATCTAACCTTAATGGTGCCCCTTCAAGCCTCCCGGTAACCTACTAACCTGCGAACGAAAATAACGATACTGAACGCTGAGCTAACAAGCTCAGTGGATACACCGCCACTCAACCATGCTTCATGCAAATCATAAATAAAGCAATGCAACAAGAATGATATCATGGCAAGATAACAATGACGCTACCATAACCACCTAAACACATGACATTATGAATGTATGATCATGCACACAGCTCATACAAGAACCTCATACACTTACATAGCATCACGCAGATAACCATAATTATATATAGAATGAGGCTCGCGTCCACTAAAAATCGGGCACTGATACATACTTTAGGTTTGAAAGACTAAACTCATAAGCCGTACTGATACACTCTGTTCTGTACCGGTACGCACCATCGGTACCAAGATCACCCCGTACCGATCCACCACTGTAGCGGTACTCCTCATACGTGTACTGGTACGCTAAACCTTTACAGGCAATGTCATAGTGTGTACCGATACGCGAAATCGTTACTGGAATTTCTGACTTACAAGGGGGTACCGATACACGGGAAGGCGTATTGATACGTCCCTCACAATTTTTTCCCATGTTCCACTAAGGCGTACCGATACCCTAGCCCCAGTATCGATATACGAGCCCATTTTTAAACTCTGGGTACGGGTTTCACCTAGAAACCCTGTTTAACCCCCACAGTTAAACCCCAAATCAATTTTACAAGTTATTGTGAATGTATTAAGTGGATTTCTATCGATTTTAGGCCCTTACAACAACAATTCTATAATATGCCATTAACAACCCCTCAAATTACACCAAGGCCAAAAACACCAAATCATGCTTCAAAACCTAACTTTATGATTTCCAGGAAACTATGGGAATTAGTAGTGCACTAACCTTAGCTTAGCTGATAACACAAGCCCTCCTTCCAAAGCTTTAAGCCTTCCTCCCTACGTGAGCCTTGGATGATCTCCTAAACTCGTTTTCTACACGAGAGGATTACAAAACGTATTACAACGTTGCTGGAAGATAATAGAGGCAAAAAACATAAACTAAACCAAAGATTAGAGCTTTCAAACTCCAATCCCGTCCTACCCTCTCAAACCTCCAACAACCCCATTCTTTCTCCAAACCAAACAAAGCTTACCTTGAAATGTAGATCATTGGATGCTGGTAAAACTCCCCTCCACAAGCCAAACGAGATTCATAACACAAACTCACAAAATTCTACCTTTGATAGTGGTGTTTTGGGAGAGAGATGGTGTTTGAAATGTGAGAAATATGACATTAAGGCGAGGTAATCTCACCTCTCTGCACAATGCAGAAGAAAAGCAACCATCCTCCTTTCACTATTCAAAATTAGCATTTACCACATTATCCTTCTACCTCATATCTCAACCCAAACCAAAAACCACATGAGCCCAACACACCAGCTAGCCCAAAAGGGCTCATAAAAGCTCAAAGAAACACGACCCAAACATGAGGCCCATGCCTCGATCAAACCCGACCCTCAAATTTTCGAAATCTGGGTCGTTACAAGTTAACATGTACCGATACCCATATAGGCGTATCGATATGACTTTTTAATCTAAACTTTTAAGGATTCCAGCGAGTAAAATTGATATCAATACAGTACGACCCATACCGATATCCTTTGTAAAATACACTCTCTGTTTCGACACGACTTCCCGCGTATCGATACATGTTTGTTGCAATGGCTATTTTTTCTTATGTCAGTTACCGATACGAGTCCTCAAGTATCGATATCAGTGTTGCCAGATAGCATTTATTGCAGGAAAAATGCAGCCCAACGGCTATAATTATGATCCCAACTACCCAAACAGTTGAAAATCAATGAGGGGTATAAAATCAAGTTTCCAAAGCTTCTTCAACAACTATTCATCAAGTCAAAAGCATTCAAGCACACATCCAACATCTTAGAGTCTTAATTGTCAAATTCTTTTAATCCCACTTGAGAGTTCTTATTATAATCTTTGTACTCAAGTGTTTGGGGTTTGAGTGAGCCTAGAATTGTGCAAATAATATACCTAGTGAGGGATTTTCAGTTTGCTCTATTTGTATTTCTCTTTGTAGGGATTCTTAAGATTTTGGGGTATAAGTCTTAAGAGAGTTGTAAGGTTATCTCCTTTAGCCTCAAAAGGAAATCAAATCTAGTGAATTTGAAAAATCCTTAGTGTGGATAGCTAAGGTAGTGGATGTAAATATTGTTGAGAAGGTTGAACCACTATAAATCTTGTGCCTCAATTTTTCTTACCTTTCCAATTACTTCTACAAAAAATTTAAATTGCCAGTTCACCCCTTCTTGACCATCTTGTATTGATTGTTTATTCCAACAACATTAAGAGCAAAACATAAATAAATTTTCGTAGCTTTATTTTGGTGTTGTAACCATGTTTTTATTTTCGAGAGTGCAATGCAAACCCTTTTATATATTTTCTAATCTTTGCTTATTTTATTGGATTTCTAATTGAAAATGCCCACCTTTTTTAGTGGGCATAACTACATCTTTTTCCCTTAATGTTTGTCCACTCTTGCAATGTTTGCCCTTGTTGTATCAACTTTTCCAAATTAGTCAATTTTGGATGGAAATTTGACGTGGTCGTTAATTGATTAACAATCATTAGAGTTGGTTGACATGTCACTCCAAGTGGACGTAAATGCTAACATGACACTATTTGTACAATTGAAAAATGTATAATGGCAAAAAAGTTTTCTATGTTTGCCACTTTTCTAATTATGCCCTTAAACTTTTTCTTTGGCAATTTAAACCTTATTTTTAATTTTTTAAAATAAACCCTTTTTAGATGATCAACTAACGTTCAACATTTTTATATTGATTGTGATGTTTTATTTTATAATATTATTTGTTTATATAAAAAAATAATATTTGAATGATTATAAAATGTGAAAAATGTTGACAATCCAAAAGATATCACTCGAAAAAATTGAAACATTATGGTTTAAATTGCCAAAAAAATTAAGGATAATTAAAAAAATTACTAACTTTTGAGGACTTATTTTACTATTATGCTTTATTTTTTGGGTCCGTTTTCTTTAAAGTAAACTTACCTTACATCTGTTAACTGATTAAGAGGTCAATGATACTCGCATTATCTTATTTTATGTGGTTTTAAATCTCAACATTTATTTTTAAAATCTAAAAGCTTTTTGCTTAATAAAAAAATTAAGCTTACCTTATTTGACCTCTTTATTATTTTTATTTTTAAAGGTGGAAGGACCTTCACCTTCCATTAATGCTCTATAAATATATAGCAACACACATTCAAATCAATTATAATAACAACAACCGACTTTGTAATATTTAATGTTGTAGTAATTAGTTTTGGTTACCCACATGGCCTATAATTTCAACTTTCGTCTTCGGATACCGTATTTGAGTTCCTAACAACATTACATTTCAATTATTATCAACTCATCTCTCTTCCCTAATGTAGTCTACCCAACAATTAGTTAAAAATCTATATTCAATTTAAAGTTTAATCGACTGAAATTCGATCTTAAACAATTCATCTTCCTTTTCTAGTTAAAAATAATAATATTACTATCGGCGATATCTTCTTACACTAATTTTGTTTAAAGCAACTTAGAGCAATAATTTCCAAAGGAACAAAGAAGAGCACTCTAAGTATTGAAGTGCAAGAATACGGCGGAAGAGTGGGGTCAAAAGGGTTCAACATTTCACTTTCAAAGCCCCCATGGCTTCTGACATCAGTGTTTAAATGCAGCTGCAAACCACTTTCACTCTTTTTGCAAGAAACCAAAGCTCAAAGAAAAAGAATCCATTATATCATATTATATTATACGGCTTTCGCCCTTTTTCTTTACTGTCTCTCATTTAAGGGAACCGAAAAAAATGATTTTTAATTGGACAATCAAACACTTCACCAGCTAGCACCTAGTTGTTTTGTGTCTTTTGTCTCTCTTCCTCTTCTTTCCTTCGCTTTGATCTTTGATCTTTTCCTTTTCTCTATTCCCGGATAGAGAGGAACAACATACAAGTGTAATTAAGGCAAAGGAAAAGGGCATTGCTTTGTGTAAACAAGAGGGTCTTTTTGTTCAATTTTTTTTTAATTTTTGTCATGGCCATGGATTCAAACTCCAAGCTTCCTGTAACGTGGGATGCTTTGTTCGTTGTTCTATTAGCTTCCTGGGTTTGTTCAGTTTCTTCTTCTGTTTCCTATGACAGTAGAGCTATCACCATTAATGGCCAAAGAAGGATCCTTATTTCTGGATCCATTCACTACCCAAGAAGCTCACCTGAGGTGAACTTTTTAACTTCATTCCCCCCCTACAAAATGTACTTCTTTGGTATCTTTTATTTCCTCAAAAGTCCAAGTTTTTTTTTTATAGCATTTTGCTGCATTTCTTCATCTGAGTGTCTCTGAAGTTCCCTCTTTCTGTATGCATAGTATATCATTCAGTTAATGTAGTAGGTTGTAAGTTGTTTGATTCTTATGAAAATGTTCCTAAACTTCGGTCCTTTGTGTTACAGATGTGGCCAAATCTTATAGAGAAAGCTAAAGAAGGAGGGGTAGATGTAATTCAGACATATGTTTTCTGGAACGGCCATGAGCCTGCTCCTGGCAAAGTAATTAAAGAGCAACATTTTTTTTCCAGAGATGAAAAAGAAGTTTATACCTTGTTTTAACATCTAATGGCATGATAAATTTCTGAAATTTACTTTGCATTTTTTGTTACTTTAGTATTATTTCGAAGGCAACTATGATTTGGTCAAATTTATTAAGCTGGTGAAGCAAGCAGGCCTCTATGTTCATCTGAGGATTGGTCCTTATGTCTGTGCTGAGTGGAACTTCGGGTAATGCTGAAATGTTTTGTTTTCCGAAAATATTTAGGATTTCACAGTGAAGTGTAGTTCAAGCAATGAATTTTATTTAATTTTTCAGGGGTTTTCCTGTTTGGCTGAAGTACATTCCCGGTATCAATTTCAGAACAGACAATGAACCTTTCAAGGTTAGCCAATTTCCAATCGTCCATCTGATGTTTAATGGGATTCATTTAATATTATTTTCTCAGACGATGAACATTTGCTGTTCTGGAATTTATTTTTTGAGTAACCAATATTACTGAATTGCTATGATGAAGGCTCAAATGCAAAGATTTACAGAAAAGATTGTGGATATGATGAAAGCAGAAAGGTTGTTTGAGACTCAAGGAGGTCCTATTATTCTATCTCAGGTAGATCTGTCACTTTGTTCTAAGTTTGTAGATCTGGCACTTAGTTCTAAGTTTTATTGGTTTAAGATATGGATATTAGCCATCTGTTTTGTGTTTAGTTATAATATCCGCTTTTGACAGATTGAAAATGAATATGGGCCAGTTGAATATGAACTCGGTGCACCTGCTAAAGCTTACAGTGACTGGGCAGCTAAAATGGCTGTGGATCTAGGCACTGGTGTCCCATGGGTCATGTGCAAGCAAGATGATGCACCTGATCCTATTGTAAGTATACTATGCCTATTCATCTTTTAATCATGTATTTTGAACCTTTTTCTTGTCATGTTCTGCATCCAATCTTATTGGCCATCTTGTCATGTTCATTCTTCTTTGGTATATAATTGTTAGTGAACAGTGTGTCGTCTACTTGTTAAAGTCATAGTTTAAATTATATACTATTTCTCATTGCACATGGCTCAGATTTGCTCTTTCCTAGTCCTGTGTGTTAGAAGGCATACATCATATTATTGTTTAATTGCTGGTGAACAGTGTGTTGCCTGCTTGTTTTAGTCATAGTTTAAATGATACATTATTTATCAATGCACATGGCTGAACTTTGCTGTTTCTTAGTCCTATATGTGTATATATTTTATGTTTATTGGACTGGATGACCATGTTCCTTTCATCATTTAGTGTTGCTCCCATTTGAACTTCATGCTGCTGTTGGGGTGCGCTTTTTCAATTCATTTCGGGATTCATAACCTTTTTTTCTACTTCAACAGATTAACACCTGCAATGGTTTCTACTGTGACTACTTTTCGCCTAACAAGGCCTACAAACCAAAGATGTGGACTGAAGCCTGGACAGGCTGGTAAGCCTGCTTTTGTCTCCAAAAGATTTGTTGTTTTGCAGTTATCCCTTGCTCAAAAGAAAATCATGTTCACCATAAGATAAGGCTTCTACTGGTGAATGATGATTCATTTATTTTTTTACGGTGTAGGTATACCGAGTTTGGAGGGGCAGTTCCTTATAGACCTGCTGAAGACATGGCATTTTCAGTCGCAAGGTTTATACAAAAAGGAGGATCCTTCGTTAATTACTACATGGTAATCGAATTGTTTTTTCCCCTTTCAATTTACCAAGTTCAAGCACTGGGCGAATGCGTCTTACTTGCTTGTCTTTTGTGTTATAAGTATCATGGAGGAACAAATTTTGGCCGAACTGCTGGGGGTCCTTTCATTGCTACTAGCTATGATTACGATGCTCCTCTCGATGAATACGGTATGCTCTACGTATCAATGGTGCATTTTTTTCAAGTTTTCTACGCATCTTCTAGTTTCTTTCGTCTACTAGCTTTGAACTATCATTCTATGCCTTGTAGCATTCATATCGAGTGTGAAAGTATAATTTAGGGATTAGGTTCTTGAGGTTGATTTGAAGGAGAACCGGTTTTTGTCATGCAGGACTGTTGAGGCAACCCAAGTGGGGCCATTTGAAAGATTTGCATAGAGCAATAAAGCTCTGTGAACCAGCATTAGTATCTGGAGATCCCACGCTGATGCAACTTGGAACTAATCAAGAGGTTAATATGACTTGTATTTCTAAGAACCTTGATCCTACTTTGGATTGTTTTGTATGCAAGACTTACATATAAATTCCATTCTAAACATACAGGCTCATGTGTACAATTATAAATCCGGAGGTTGTGCTGCATTCCTTGCAAATTACGACCCAAATTCATTTGCAAAAGTTGCTTTTAGGGACATGCACTATAACCTGCCACCTTGGTCTATCAGCATTCTTCCCGACTGCATGCATACTGTGTATAACACTGCAAGGGTAAGAAGAAAGATTTAATGAACTTGAAACTGGGTTTATTCCTGTTGTCAGCGGTACTATGTGTCAAGACTGATATCTGGCAAGCATCTTGCCATTAACTTCATCAAATTTAATATCATAACATGCTACTATTTAGATGTTTCCAAATTGCAGTTTTTACATAGAACTAATACGAGAGCGATCAGCTAGAGATTTTTCTTTTTCTGTTGATCATGCGAGACAAGTAAAACTTTGACGTTGATAAGAAACTTCTCATAACAGGTTGGTGCTCAGATTGTGCGGAAGAAAATGGTTCCTGTTCCAATGCAAGGAGGACTCTCTTGGCAAACATACACTGAAGGGACAGCTTCGGATGTTGACAGTTCGTTCACAATGGTTGGGCTGTTGGAGCAGATAAATACAACCCGGGACTCAACTGACTATTTGTGGTATACAACAGAGTAAGTAGTGAATAGTAATATCTCTTTGCAATTCCCATCATCTTTCTTTTTTCAACTAATTTTTTGCAAAGCAATAGTTCTTTTATTTAAGAACAAAGCTATCTTCTATTAAATTTGTTTCCGTTATCCGCATTTGCATTTCTAATGCTCTGTACGTACTTTCCGTCACCAGCATTGAGATTGACCCCAGTGAAGAATTCTTCAAGAATGGAAAATCTCCTGTTCTTACTGTCTTATCAGCTGGCCATGCTCTGAATGTTTTTGTCAATGGTCAACTGTCAGGTGAGATTGTCGGTTTTAATTTGCTTTTGGACGATTTCAGATGATAGCTGGAAATACAATGCTAGTTTTTTGGTTTTCGACTATGGTTGAGTTCTACACTGTCAAAATTTGGAATTAGTACAAAAAATTAAAAATTAACGTATACATACAGAAGTTTTCCTTGTTTTGCTTTTAGACTACCCTCATATAGATCAATCTTACAGCGTCTGTTTGTCTAAAATATGATTTACTGTTTCTTTCCCTCATATGTTTTCTTTTTCTTCTAATTGATTTCGTCAGGAAGTTCTTACGGAAGTCTAGAATTCCCAAAACTAACATTCAGCCAAGGAGTTAATTTGAGAGCTGGTATCAATAAAATTTCACTTCTAAGCATTGCTGTTGGTCTCCCGGTATGCTCTCTCTCTTTATCTTTGTCTCCAGCTTTGTGACAGTGGAATTTATTTACCAATGATCGATTTTGCGGCTTGAATGCAGAACGTTGGTCCACATTTTGAGACATGGAATGCAGGGGTGCTTGGCCCCGTCACATTGAACGGTCTCAATGAAGGGAGGAAAGATCTCTCATGGCAAAAATGGTCTTACAAGGTCTTTCACTTGCATGCTAGTATTTATTCTCAAGTTGTCGTGATGTGCTAGAGTTATTTGGTTATTTTTCCCTCGCAGGTTGGCCTTAAGGGAGAAGCATTGAATCTTCATTCGCTAAGTGGTAGTTCAACTGTGGAGTGGGCACAGGGGTCGTTAGTGGCACAAAGGCAGCCACTGACATGGTACAAAGTAAGCATCTCAAAATATAACCAAACTAATAAGATTGGCTTCTATTGATTCCTATAGCTAAAGAAAGCAATTGGTGGCAGTTTAGATCAATGAAAAAAAAAGACAAACACAGAAAAAAAGTGCACGTGAATGCCGCTTTCAGTTCGTGTTTGTTGACATTCTTTAATTTACAGACAACTTTCAATGCTCCAGCTGGAAATGCTCCGTTGGCTTTAGATATGAGAAGTATGGGAAAAGGTCAGATTTGGATAAATGGACAGAGTATTGGACGCCATTGGCCAGCGTATAAAGCATCTGGAAATTGCAGTGTCTGTAATTATGCAGGATATTATGATGAGAACAAATGTAGAACTAATTGTGGGGAGGCTTCTCAAAGATGGTAAGGACTAAGGAAACAAACTAATCTGCTTGAAGTTTCTCTTACAAGCAAGGAATCGTTGATAAATTGATTTGTGGTATTATACTATAATGTTTAGGTATCATGTTCCTCGTTCATGGCTCTACCCTACAGGTAATTTGTTGGTTGTGTTTGAGGAATGGGGTGGGGACCCGAATGAGATATCTTTGGTTCGGAGAGAAACCGACAGTCTTTGTGCTGATATCCATGAGTGGCAACCAACCCTAATGAATTACCAGATGCAAGCCTCCGGTAAAGTCGACAAAGCCTTAAGGCCAAAAGTCCATTTAGAGTGCGATGCGGGGCAGAAAATCTCAGAAGTAAAGTTTGCCAGCTTTGGAACTCCAGAAGGGGAATGTGGAAGCTACAGTCAAGGAAGCTGTCACGCTCTCCACTCATATGATGCTTTTAATCGGGTATGTTAAATTTGCTTCTTTGGATATACGCACGAAATCGTCATAGTCACACCTGTATTCTTTCCAAAGATGATATCAGTAGCAAACTCTACCTTATCTACACTTTACTGTTCATTTTAGAGCTCTTTGTTTCATTGCTCCGTACACATTGACTTATACCACTTCGTCCTTGCAGCTCTGTGTCGGGCAAAACTTCTGCTCGGTGACAGTAGCACCCGAGATGTTCGGAGGAGATCCATGTCCTAATGTCATGAAGAAATTCTCTGTAGAGGTCATTTGCAGCTAATGGAACACATCACAAGTACTTGAATTAAACAGGGTTTGGATTAATTCTCTCATCTCAAATCCATTCGCCCCCCCTTTTTTGAGTTCACAACCATTTGTTTCAGCTATTTGAGGGTGAAGTTGTACAAATACACAGCACACCCCTTGGTAAAGGCTTGGCATAGATTGCAAATTATTGCAGATAAGCTCCATGTGTGTGTATACATATATTAGATAGGATCTAGTTACACAATGTAAATTTTTAGTTTCACACTGATTTTAGACCATCGGATGAGCGTAAATTAATGGTTGAGATCAAAAGTTGAAAAATGAAAAGATTTTTAAGAGAAAAAAGAGAAAAGTATAATCTCAACAAAAAATTTACACTCATTCAATGGTCCAAAATCAATGTAAAACAATTTAGTTTTTACATTGTATAAATAGATCATATCCATATATATATATATATATATATATATATATACATGCACTGGTTTCTAGTGAAGCAAGTCTCTCATTGGCACATTCCTTTATTCTTGTAACAAGGGATTGAGAAAGTTATAAAATCAAGTTATTTCTGATTATCTCAACTTTCTGTGTAATACCTTTTGATAACATATAATATGCAATTGGCCCTTGACATTTGCCCGAAAGGTACCTATCTGGTAACTAAAATGTTCGACTTATTTACTTTTTTTCATTTTTTTTTTACTTATTTGGAAGTGTACATTAATCTATTTTTTTTTAGAAATATATCACCTGCAATCAATCAATTGATGTAGCACGTCTTTAAAATGGATCTTTAGGTACAAAAATGAGTTGTTACAATAGACCTCTAGGTACATGTCACTTTCATCTTTAAAGACATGCAACATTCATTGATTGGTTAGAGATTACACATCAGTAAAATTCTAACAAAGTTAAGTTTTTGGATTAATGTGACTATTTTCAAGTTCAAGTATCAACTAAGTACTTAAAGTCAAACTTAGGGGCCAGATGAGAAAAAATACAAAATTTTTGGATTAATGCATGGGACTATTTCTAAGTCCAAGTATCAATTAAGTACTTCGGGTCAAGTATAGGGGTCAAATGAGCCAAAATAAAAATGTTAAGGGGCAACAGGTTAAGGGCCTAAATCTGCATTAACTAAAAAACTATAATAAAAAATATAGGCTAAACTATAAAATAAGTGCCCAAACTATGTCTCTTTTTTGTAATAAGTGCCTAAAGTATTTTTTGTTTGAAATAAGTGCCTAAACTTTCATTTTGGCTGAAATAGGTGCTTAAACTACTTTTTTGCTGAAATAGATGCCTAAACTTTCATTTTTGGCTTGTTTTAAAGTCAATTTTGGCACCTACTTGGGCACCTATTTCAACCAAAAATGAAACTTTAGGCATCTATTTCAGCCAAAAAATACTTTAGGCACCTATTTCAGCCAAAAATGAAACTTTAGGTTCCTATTTCAACCAAAAAATACTTTAGGCATCTATTGCAAAAAAGAAGCATAGTTTAGGCACTTATTTTGTAGTTAAGCCAAAATATACACGATTGATATAGTATATAATTAGAAATTATTTGAAATAACATCAAACAATCGGTTTCATCTATACCATTTTATAGAAATAATAAATCCCTAAAAATGTCATAATTTGCCAAACTTTGATAATGATCCTCTTATGTGTTTTTGTGAAGTAATAATAACTTCAATTGATTTTGGCCTTGTTCATGCTCCAAGCATTCAACTTTGCAATCTTCACGGCTTCGCTTCCATTGTTGAAAACGTAGAGGTGGGCAGCGTCGTTAATTGCCAGTGTGGGATAAACTCTAGCTGAGATGCAAGCTTTGCCACCTCCACCAAAGCTCTCCACTATCGAATGATCTATCTGTAAAATTTCGAATACGAACCGGATTAATCTGATTGATCCATGCAGTCTGTTTGAATAATTTAGAATTCGAATTCGAGCACTTATAACCAAATAGTACTTGCCTACTTGTTTGTCATTGAACCTTGGAAAGGTAAACTATATTTAATTGCAAAATATCCAAATAAACTCACCAGACTCCTCAATGACAAGCTTTGATGAAGAGGGTCCACATCCAGGAAAGCCCCATATGTAGTTTTGTCATTGTTTTGGTTTAGGGAGGACCTGCTTTGGTCACTGCACATTAGCACCATGTATTTGTTTTGGCCTTTGAATATTCTGAAGAACACTGCCGTGTTCTCACTTAAGCCCTTGGAAGCTAAAACTAGCAACCCGAATGGACCGAGACCGCCTTTAACCGACGCACCCTTTCGGCTGCATAGGAGCTGAGGGTTGGTCCAGCTTGGGTTTAGCACTTCAGCTTTCTCGAAGTCGGTTATCTCAAATGAAATGTCAACATCTGCCTGTGTAAGACAAATTCAAAGAGCAATTATGTCCCGTGGACATGAAAAGAATAAAGAAAGATGAAACAAGCAACTCACCTGTGAAGCAGTAACACCAGAAACTTCAACAACAGATCCTCCTGTGAGCAGTTTGCTAGGTAAGCTTACGTGATTTGCACGTAGCTTCTTTATTTCGACAACCGGCCATTGTATAAGTTGTTTTCCAGATTTCTCCAGCCAGATTTGCCTAGGAATTGCCTGCAAAATCTCCAAGATTTGTAACAAATCAAGTTACTTATATAAACAATGAAAAACAGAAATAATAGGAACTAAAAAGAAGCTTACGTGAACTCCAGCCCATCCTTTCTTGATATCATCGGCGACGCTCGATGATTCATTCAACCAACCACACAAGACTCTCCTGTTTTTGATACTGTCTAAGAATGTCTTGGAAGCATAATATTTTCCATAATCATATCTCAAGCCCGAATCATTCTCTATCGATCCCTTGTCCGGTACGTAGAGGTCCCTCGAACTATCATACGACCCGATTGTGTAAAAATCGTGCTTTGTATCATCCAAACTGACCTTAAGAATATGCTTGACAGATGGAGTATTAAGAGAGGTGTCGACGCCGTTTCTGCCACGGAGTGGGACAGGGTAAAAGTCAGGGCACTCCCACATCCCAGTGTCTTGAGCAGAACGCAAAGGGGTCGGGGCTTGAACCCAATTCACAAAGTCTTTGCTCTTGAAAAGGATGGCTAGGCCCCGGCGATGAATCTTGCTTCCAATGAGCACCCTCCATTTCTTATCAGGGCCTAACCAAGCAGTTGTAGGATCTCTGAAGGAGCTGGAGTTAATCTGGTTCTGAGAAGTGGGTTGCATCAAAGGGTTCCTTGGCGACTTCACCCATTCTCTGAGGAAAGGATCAGATAAATTCTTCGGCACAGCCAGGTTCTGGACTTGGCTGTTTTTGGGGTCAATCCCGGTGTAAAGCATGGTCGGTTCCCCCCCGGGGAGGATCGTGGCAGAACCAGACCAGCAACCATTAATATCACCTGGCTGGGAGGGAAAGATAGCTGGTTCATGAGGGGTCCAATTCACAAGATCTTTTGATGTAGAGTGAGCCCAGACGATGTGACCCCATACCGCACCTTGTGGATTGTATTGGTAAAAAAGATGATAAAGTCCCTTGTAAACCATAAGCCCTGAAAATTACTACTAATTTAGCCACTTTTTCATCTAAAATCTGCATTATAATCTGAGGCACTAACCATTAGGATCTGTTCATCGAGAAGCATCCATTTGCAAATTCCAAAGTCCGAGCCAGATAAACATGGAACGAGAACACAAACAGACATTCAATAAAACAGACAAAATGAGAAATTGAGAGAGTTTGTTAGTTGAATAATATACCATTTATCCAGTTCTTGGGAGGTTGAAAATGGTAGCCGGTTCTGTAACGTTGGTTTGCAGGTGCAGTCGATCGTGCTGTTTGAAGGTTCCTGTAAACATGATGGGAAGCTTCAAGTTCCACAATTCCATGGCTGGCCAAGACAGCAATGAATATAAACAGCCCAACAATACAAGACTTGGCCATGTTTTGCAAAAGTGGAGATTTGATGAGAACTAAAGGCTTCTACTAACAAGGTATATTTATAGAAGGAGAAAAATGCATGATTTGGCTGCATATGTATCATGAACTTCAATTTAAAAAATCAAAAGGAAAAAGGAAAGAAAATTCAAAGGTGACATCAAAAGGATAGGGAGAGAAATAACAAAGAAATTGCTGATATTTTTACAATGTAGAAATAAGAGGGACAGGTATTTAATTTTCTCATTGTTTAGCACTCACTGTTTTAAGGGTTGACTTTTATTACTTCAATTTTCAAAGTTTGAGTGATTTTTGATTAATCAAACACATTATGTTTAGTTTAGTGGGGAAATTAGTTTAGTTTTGAGTCATGTTCAGCTGAGAAAAGGATCACCAGCTAACAAGGGGAAAAGAATTCCCCTATTTGGATTCTTCTTACAATTTCTAGGAAAAAAAACATGCAAGTATAATTATAATACATTTGATGTACAATTATTGAATATTTCATATTTGTTCAAGTCTTTCTACTCGTTTATATAAATAAACTAAAAATTGGTTTTAAATACAAGAATATCCAAGTAACTGCTGCATGGCGTTTTTTTTTTTTTTTGAAATATACCCCTTAAAATATTTATTTTATTTTTTGACACTCATTCAAAATTATTTTCTTATCTAGTACCATAACAGTGAATCCGTCAAGTTTGTATAGCCAATTTCATGTGTTTTTAATTTTTTATTCGCAAAAACCTATGGAACTTGCCGACCAGTCTAGTTAATTCACTATTAGGGTCTAGATAGAAAATAATTTTGAATGGATGTCAGAAAGGAAAATAATTATTTTAAGGGGTATATTTCGGTAAAAACGCTCAATTGCACTCCCTCCCTTGGCTTGTTCTTTCTAGGCTATAAATTAATCGAGTCGGAGCAAATTTGTTTATGTCCGTTAAGAATTTTATAATCGTGTTTGGTTACTTAAAAATTGTACGTGTTTATGTTCGTTTATTTAATGTTAATGAACACTAAAAAAACATTAAATTCGCAAAGATGTTTATGAATTTTTTTAAAGTGATGTTCATGATCATGAATATATAACTAAACATGCTCGCGAACAAGTAAAAATCTATTTTTGAACAATAAACAAACAAATAAAAATAACATATTTCTTATTTTACATATAAAATAATCAAATATAAATACTAATAATTATATTATATTTCAATATAAATGTAAATATTTTAAATATATTTCATATGAAAAATATCAAATTTAAATAAACGAGTTTTGCATTAACATACACGATCGAACACACTTTTGTTCTCATTCGTTTAATAAACAAAAATAAAATCTTTATTCATACTCATTTGTTTACCTTAATAAACAACTAATATATATATGATTCACAAATAATTAATCAAACGATATGTTCATTACTGAGTAATTTTTCCAATGACTTCTTACCTAAACTGTAACCCAAGCAAAACAAAATAACTCATTTTAATTTGATTGAAGTTAAATATAAAACCGATTAACTTAAATATAAAATAATTACAATTCAACTAAAAATAATAGAACCTCATAATGGTTCTATTGGTAGAGAGAAGGATGCTCATTTTGGGACACACGAATTTAATGATTTTGTCCGCAAAATGTGTCTTGTCAAAGAGTTAAAAAATGTAAACATATATTATATTATAATCACCTTAATGCTATTAAAAAAAATTAAAAAAAATAATAAATTTATATTGATTTAATTTAAAACTTGATAATTTAGATATCTTAATCTGGGTAATTAAAATGTAAAAGTTAAACCAGATGCTGCGCTAAACCAGGTACATGATATCAAGGTGTTCCTACCCCACGTATAGTTCTAGCATGAGCTGATTTCATCTCTTTGTAATAAAAAAAAAAATTTAAACATATAAATTTATTTATTTATTTAATAATGGAAATGAATCAATCCAATAAATGACACTTTTTTATTTTACTTGGATTGTATAAAATTCTATGGGATAAGGCTAATTGTTTTCTCGTGATTAAATACCACTTGCCTTGGTGCCCTGGGTATCACACGGGATAAATATTAACATGGTCCAATCCACTGACTTTTCTACAACCCACCAATTTCCCAATTTAAATTCATATTTTTATCAACATTTTTTTCCTTTTTTATTTTTGGTTTCTTTCCGAAGACATATGTGGTGTTAAGCATTAGTGAAAGAAAGATTGTGTGTAATTTTTATTTTTTCCGAATAAATTTGTTGTTTTTATGTTTTAAAATTAGAGAAAAATTTCAATACATAGTCTGTGTATTTTACACAGACTTTTTAGTTTTAGGGGTTAGGGTTTAGAGTTTAGGAGTTTAGGTTGTAGGGTTTAGAATTTAAGGTTAGAGTTTAGGGTTTGTGATTTAGTTTTTTAGGGTTTATGTTTAATTTTGATTTATAGTAGAAATAGACAGGCTTGTGTAAAATTTATTTTTACACAACCTGTGTATCAAATTTAAACCCTTCAAATTATCTCATTCAGATTATTATCTTAAAAAAATTGAATGACTTTTATAAGACTTATTTATTTTTTTAGCAAAAAAATTAACTTCTTAAAAATAAACTTGTCATTTAAATTATTTTATATCATATTTTTTATATTTTTTATAACTACGTGAAAAGCCAACAAGTTATAAAATTATTGGGACCAAAGTCGGTTCAAAAATTTACAGGACACTGTGCAGTTTATTAAAACGATGCCCTTTAATTTATAGTGCCAATGATATATAAAGTTATTTTAAAAAAGATATTTTTATTTTAGTAAAAAAATTATGGGGTCCTCTTTAAAGCCAATTTTTTGTAATTTGTTAAACTAAAATCTTTTATTTTCCCTATGAACATTTAATTCAACTCATTTTGGGCCCTCTTTTTTTTAGGGTCATGTGCGATCATTCACCTCGTACATGTTCAAAACTTCCGCTGATTGGAACGAAACCCGAAAATTATTTTTTTAATGGAGAGTCAACTTTAGAAGATTAGTACAAAATCAAGATATCACATTAGAGTAGAGAGGGTTAATAAGGTCTATCCAAAAATATTTTGAATAATCTCGAACGTAATTGGTATCTTGATTAAAGAATAGGTTAAATTTGCAAGGGAAAGAAAAAATGAATGAGAATGCAGCAGAAGAAAAAAAATGAAAGGAGGTTGGAAGATAGATACTTGATAGGATTGAATCTTTACATGCTCGTATACTTGTTTTATAGCAAGAAAATAATATAACATTTTTAGGAGAAGAACAAACAATTTAGGTGAATAATAAAGAGTAAATTGATGGAATTTTTAAATATAGATAGATAAATTTATTGAATTGTTTCAAATTGGGATCAAATTGATAGAATGCATAAGTTTTGGTACCAACTTGGAAGAAATTGTCTAGTTCAAGCACTAACTTGAGAGAAAAATTCTTTAGATACCAACTAGAGAGAATGTATTTAGTTCGTATATCAATTTAAGAATAAAAGATTTATAAATATCAACTTGAAAGAATGTGCATAGTTAAAATACCAAATGTATATTTAAGCCTTCTCAAAACACTAAACATTTCTATTTATTGAACATTTGGAAGACATGATAATAGTGACTCAAGGTGATTTCATTTCTGTTGGGAAACGCAGGTACACTCTATGGCGCAACGGAAAAATTATTCGGCGTATTCTGCAGTGATCCATGTACGAGGAACGAATCCGGGGTGAAAAGGGATGAAACATTACCTTAAATAAATCTGAAAAACCGCAGGGAGTTAGGAGAATCCAATTCTTCTAGCACAATATCGAATTCAAGTAATCACAACAGCGTTCCGACCTATATGCAGTCCACCTGAATGAAACGAACAATATTTTACTTCTCTAACTGTTAGAGAGGTTTTCACAAAAGGCATATATTCGGCTGCTAGACATTATGCCTTTATATAGCATTCAAAAACATAATTCTAATTAAATTCAGATTCATTAAATATACATATATTTAACTGAATATAATTAAATATGTAGAATCTGATTCTACTTTAATTAGGTTTCTTTAGAGATATATATTTTAATAGTATTTGATAATTACAATAATTATCTAGCATTAAAATATATAAATAAGATTATCTATAATTACAATAATTATAATAATTTCGGTTTTTACTTATTACGTGTACAACAAGTTTGTACACATGCTATCTAGTCGATATTTGTTCATTTCAATCATAGGGTATGACATTTGTTGGTTCATGTAACGTTAGCAATAATATCTAGAACAATTCTAATAATACAAGCAATGAGTGGCATCTAGCAATGCATCATTGCTACCTAAGTTACAGGAAGCGTGGTTCGACATAACCTTTTTCGTGATTAACTCTTTTCATGTATTACATCCTTTTGTCCCCATATCTAGATCGGACACAAGTCATGGAATAGTCACACTTGTATTGTCCATCTAATATTTCTTGATATCTTGAGTAGACTATTATAAACGAATAACTATGATATCTCATATCAATTTATTCGAGCATGGCCATGCATTTTTTAGTCTCACTCAATCAAGTGGCCTATGATATTACTTCTATTATGTAGGAGGGACAAATCCTATCTTGATCAACCATGTTCCGCTACATAGATTGTGACATATCCAATATTAGTCTTTATAGTGTAGTCAGTTACGACACACGTTTGACCGCATCAAAATATGTTACTCACGATGTTGAAATAATGATGATCTCAAGTCTGAGGATCATACATGTAGTTATCACTATGAACAACGTTGTGACTGTCACATAATAATCCAAGAAACATGCTCATAGCGGGTCAATCCAGTATGTCATTTTCTAACACATACTTATGTATTGATTTTGACATCTTCATGTCAATGACAATACTTTGTCATCAATCAACTACATATTAATCTTAATATATTATTGTTGTCCATGCCCACAATAATAATCGACTAAGGACATTCAAGAATAACTATATTATTCTAAGGACTTTATTATAGTTTAGTTTATTTATAAATGCACATAATAAGACTGAAAAATAATAATGGCTTTATATTAATAAACATGATAAAATAAGTATGCCTTTTACAATCATCTCATGATTGATCTTTGGGCATACTCCAACAATTTCACCAACAATCAGTTGGTCTAGTGGGATGAGATACTAGATCCATCAAGCAATGTCAGAGGTTCGAATCTTGACATTGTAAATTGAGAAAATTGAGTTAGAAAAATTGCTCTCATAACGAGCCTCTACAATATCTGATCTGAATTAATCAACCAATAAATTGAATATTGATGGTTAAATCCAAACACCAATTGAGAATTGTCAAGTGAAGTTGATACATGTACCACAAGGCAATTCCAAGATGATACATGTACCACAAGGCAATTCCAAGGACAAGATGGACTTACTTTTTCACTTGGCCCAATAACTCGAGCCAAGTCTAAGCTAATCAAGGACAAGCTAAATTCGACCGTCCAAGTATTCGTGAGCCAAGGATTACAAGCTGCCATGAAGAAAGAAGAATTTCTTGAAGGAAGTTCACACTTAACATCCTTCAAGAATAATTGGGTCACAAAAACTCAACTTGCTGCACCTTTGGAGATGGATATCCATGAGCCTTTAGATGTCCATTAATTAGCCCTTTTTATTGTAATTAGACCCAATACTTGTAATTTCCAGATTTGTTTTACTTATCTCTTTCTCAATCTTTTTTAATCTTCTTTTTATATTCTTATTTCTTATCATATAATCCTTCATCTTTCTTTCTTTCTTTAAATTTCCAGCCTTGAATCTGAAAATTTCAAGAAAATCCCTTCTATTTTCTCTTGAATTTTCAGATCTGTTCAAACTTCCTTGATTGAGTCTAGAGCTCCTAGTTCTTGCAACAACTTGATTGAAGGCTTCCAAATTCAAGATTGCGCTACTCTATCAGAAGTGCATTGATGATGTGTTGAAAATTTGTTTATTTTTTTGTTGGTATCTTTTTCTTTCAACCTTTGAAGAGATAGGGTGCAATGAATTTGAGATATTAGGCTTAGATGGATATTTGAGACTTTAGTTTTCAGATGACATGGCACGTCCACATGCCATTTTTATAATAAATTAATTTTACTAATAAGGTGGTGAGATATATCACCACCTTTTAGTGAAAAATTAAAAAAAAATCAAAATGAGGGAATAAACCCGAGACCTTAGGGAAAACTCGAAATACCCAAGGCTAAACAATGATTTTAGTTATGTTTTAACAAAATACTATTTTTAAGTTATACTATTAGAGAAAAAAAATTCAAATAAACTTTATTAAGGATTGAACTTAGGAACTTAAGTAGACATATGCAAAACTAAACCACAAAACTATATAAAAATTTCGGTTTGTTTTGATTAAAAAAATAGTATTTAAGTTAAACTACAATGCATAAATTAATTTCATTTTTCATATAAAAATATATTAATCATAACATAGATATATATTTACATTAAAAATATTTTTACAATATAAATTATGATATTTTAGGATTTAAATATATATTAATATTTAAATATATATAATATAATAAAAAATAAAAATATTTAGATTAAATTATGAGATTAATTTTATTTATCTTATTAAAGTATAAAGTATAAAACGTTATAATAATATATTTATAAAATAAATTATAACATTATAGATTTTAAATATATATTAATATTTGAGTTTAATATAATATAAATAAATAATATTTAGAATAAATTGTGGAAAATAAATTAATTTTAATTTATGTTAAAAATATATTCTTATATTATTTTATAAATATATATGTTATAATTAATATATTTTTATAAGATAAATAAAATTAATTTACTTGTTAAAATTTAACTTAAATACTAGTACTTTTTTTATTATCAAAACATAGAAAAGAATCCTTCTCGACCTAGTGGTTAGGTGTTGTATACACTCCATGAGGTCTTAACTAAGTTTGAACCTTAGTAAAGTTATTTTGAAAATTTTCCTTATTATTCTTGTCATATTATAACCTAAATATAATATTTTGTCAAAACCTAACAAAATATTTTGCTTAGCCTAGTAGTTTCCTTTAAATTTTCCTTATTATTCTTGATCCTTGTTATCCCTATTTTGTGTTTCCTTTAAATTTTCATCAATAAGGTGATGACACATATGAGGGAATCAGGTCAGCTTTTGTTAGCCGTTTAATGGTCTCATAACCTAAATAAAAGTTTTTTAACGATAATGGCTTTATTAAAGTTTTTTTTTTATTTCGTTGACTATACCATATGAACCCTAAAAGTTTAACGATACTTGTGTAATTTATCCTAAAATTATTAAAATCGATTAAAATTGTTTTGTTTTAAATATAATTTTACTTAACGGGTACTCTTTTTCTCCATCTAGGATTAGGGAGATCTTTAACGAGGCTCATGATCATGTGTTTCAGTATGTATGGCGTCTTTCATTAATATCATACTATTTTGCCGATAAAAAAAAAGAAAACAATTATACTCAAATGATAATTATTCAATTGAAGTAAAAATAAATTATAATTAAAACTTTATAAACCTATACCTTCTATTTTATAACGTGGTTTTCTAAATTAAAAGATTGGATTATTTAATTTAGAATTTTAAATTTTAAGTGTCCATTTGAATTTTTCTAAATTATATGGTTTATAAAAAAATGCCTAAATTTATCTTGGGTACCCTGTGAGCCGACTTGTGAGTACTCAGTCTTTACGAAGAAACACGAGCAAGTTTTTAATATCATAGAACCGAATACTCGGTTATGAACACCTCTAATTATATAATAAAATGGGCCCAAAATGGATTAGAATTGACAGATAATGAGATCTCTCTTCGGCTAAAAAAGGTTAAGGCCCAAGTTTTTATCTGGGTTGGTTCTCTTCAAAGAGACCGGTTTTCGAAAGTCTTTTTCCACAACATAATAAATAAATAAAATATAGACAAATATATTCCATTAATTTTCTATATAGAATTTATATTATTATGGTAAGATTATGCTTTCGTATTTTCTGTAGCAAGAAACTTTTGATTTTGTTTTTCTTTATTTCTAAAAATAGTTTTATCTGTCAGCAATCTCTAGATTAAGTGGTTAAAAGCTCTCAGTTGACAGATTTTATTTC
Source organism: Hibiscus mutabilis (assembly GCA_019671005.1). Lineage (NCBI taxonomy): Eukaryota > Viridiplantae > Streptophyta > Magnoliopsida > Malvales > Malvaceae > Hibiscus > Hibiscus mutabilis. The sequence continues at coordinate 4,015,601 of CM033731.1, read as the reverse complement.
TCCTAGGTTATGGGTTCTGAACCTATTACGAGCAAATTTTCCCTTCCAAATTATTCAAAAAAAATAGTTTTACCTAGATAACATGTACATATTATTTTTAGATATTTAAATTAATTAATTTTATTGAAACATATTCAAAGTATATAAATATGTGAGTTAATTACACCACACATCCCCAAACTATGACACTCATTTTAATTTGGTCCATAAACTTTAAAGTATTCCAATTTCATCCTTAAACTATGACCTTCATTCAAAATTGGTCCCCAAACTTTTGAGCATTCCAGATTCATCTTTAAACCTTGATTCTCATTCTAAATTGGCCCTCAAACTTTTTGAACGTTCTAATTTTATCCCCAAATTATCAATATATGCTAATCATATCTTTTGTTAATAAAACCGTTACAGAAATTGTTAATTTTCATGAAACACTTATGTGTATTATGTAATAATATGATGTGATATAACGATAATTTGAGGATGAAATTAGAATATTCAAAAAGTTTGAGGATCAATTTAGAATGAGAGTTATAGTTTGAGGATGAAATTTGAATGCTCAAAAGTTTGGGACCAATTTTGAATGAAGGTCACAGTTTGAGGATGAAATTGGAATATTTTAAAGTTTAGGGACTGATTTAAAATGAGTGTTATAGTTTGGGGACGTATGGTGCAATTAACTCTAAATATGTTTTAAGCTATGCTGAATTTTGCGTGTACCAATTAGGGTGCTAAGCAGCTCGAGCTCGATTCAGTCATAATTCGATTGACATTCGACTCGAGACATTAACTAGTCGAGTATAACGAGACTTAACTCAGCTCGATAAGTTCGCGGATAGTTCGTTAATTTTATTTTATAAAATGTTAGTTTGGTATATTTGTGGATTCTTACTTTGGAATTTAGCTTTTGGAATTGCTTCACACACTATTTTGATCATTTTTTTGTTATTTTCATTTTTTTTAAATTTATTAATTTATTTTTCTATTAAGCTCTATATGGTATTATTAGATTGTGACTAAAATACTTTGGTTTAATTTTTTTAAATAAATGGATTTTTTACATTTACATTGTGACTTGTGAGTGAATGAATCATTTTATATAAAATATATATTTTAAAAAATTATTCGATAAATGATTATAGTTAGAGTGATCAAAAATTATATTTGAGATTTTAATTAAAATTTTAATAATTTTGAGAGATTTAACAAGAACTTCTAAAAATTATGAAGAATAATTTAATTAAAAATATTCAAAATTTTGAAATATAATATGAATTTTCAAATATATTGAGGGGACCAAATAAATTTTTTAAAAAAATTAGGGGCAAATTATAACTTTCCAAAATTTTAAGAGATCATAACCCCTAATCCCTTAAAGCTTAGGCCACCGATCACTTTTATAACGGCAGATGTGCGCTTAATAATTTGTAGCTCTAAGTTATTATAATCCAACAAGTAACTTAAAAAAATCAAAACAAATATCTATCTATATATATAGATTTATATTTACTGACGGTAAAAACTTTTAATTTCCACAAGTTTCTTAGTTTTAGGAATTTATAGTGTATGATTTAGGGGTTTAGGTGTAAATGTTTAGTAAATAATTAAGGTAACCTTCTTTCAACCAATGTGTGAGTGTAACTATGTGATAATCTTCTCCTAATGATTAAATGTGCGAGGGTGTTTGGAGTTTTAACAAGCGGCTTGTGGCGTCAGCGACAACAACAGTATCAAAGGAGGTAAATTTTGAATTTGAAAAGGGTGAAAAATATAAAAGTTTAAAAGTTTAAGGGTTAAGTTAGATATTAATAATTTTGTTAATGTACCACATCAGCTATTTAACAAAGGCTAACGGGCTAACGTTTGAGTGATCAAAATGTTATAACACAAAAATATAAGTGACTATAACATTTTTATCAAAATTAGTGACCAAAAGTGACCGTTCGTATAGTTTACCCTTTATTTTATATTGTTAAAACTTGAAAGGAGATAGACGAGAGATGGGGTAAGGCTAGGGTGCATCACCTTAAGGTAAGGCTAAAAAATAGCGAATTTCGGTTAGAATCTAAATTCGGTAATATTTTAGGTTAGAATCTAAATTTTTAAGTTGTAACCGAAATTATTACATTGTCCATGACATTTAAAATTGTAACTGAAATTATTACATTAATCATAATATTTTAAGTTGTAACTAAAATTTTTATCAATCAAATAATATTTTATATTAAAACTTAAATTATTACAACTGAATACTATTTTAAATTAAAACTGCCTTAAATTAATCTTACCCTAAACTGCGGCACCATAGAACTACACGAGAGATGGATGAGAAGAAAGTGAAAAAGGAATTTTGCTGGCCCTTCTGACCAACAAGGTAAGAACTCAGAGAGCAACGGTCACGCACTTTGCAATTGGTGTGTGAAGCCTGATCCAATCCTCATCAGCCACGTGTACTAGTGTGGGTCCACCGTACGAGTCCAATTTTCACGGGTGTGCTCAGAATAACTATTCCGGAAACTGAAAAAACGCTGCCGCTGCGCTCACATTCCCTTCCAATAATTTCATTCTTTTCCTCTTTGGATATTGTCAATGTACAGATCTAATGTCGCAACCGTTGATCTAAGGAACATTGTTTATCTTATCTTCGACGTGTGAGGCACTGATTTGCCATGCGGATTGTACTTGGTCGCAGATTTCTGATTTCCCCGGTGACAAAGAAAGAGGAGGGGCCTTTTCATTACTCAATCATTTAGTGTGGGGTCTACTTTCTTTTTCTTTTCCTTTTTATTAATGCCCACTCGTGAACTCTCCCGGTTCAGGCTCAGATTAAGTTAAATATAATATATGATACGATAAAAAAACAATATAAATATAAGTAAATTTATCGATAATTGTTGGGTGCAATGACAAGACATATTATATTTTTAAGGAGAAGATTTAAGTTTAAATTTTAGAAATGATATTGTCGGGAGGTAAAATCACGAATCTCAACATAGACCATAAGATGGATATATATTATACCGAAAAATTCTATCACATTTTAACTGGTAAACAAATCTACTATTTTCATTAGATTTATAATTAATGTCACGGGGCCATTATCCTCTTCCCAAAAGATATGCCTGATAGGATGTGCAGTGCCACCGTTTATATATCCCAAAATTTCCTGTTTCTTTTTTTCGATGTGGGATTAATGTCCCCGCCTCTTCTTAGGCGTGGCATTCTCCCCCACTCAACCTCGTAACGCCCTCGTCATGAGTCAAACACGCTCGTGATGGGCCAATTGTCACTGTTGTCCACCCTGCCTTCCCCACTTATGGGCGCTCGACGTGAAATCGGGCAGTCAAAGGGTCACTATGATACCACTTGTCACAGGGCTATTACACTCTTCCCAAAAGACATGTCTGATAGAATGTGCAGCGCCATCGTTTATATAACTCAAGACTTCCTTTTTTTTCGATGTGGGATTAATGTCCCCGCCTCTTCCTAAGCGTGACATTAAGCATATAATCATCACCGAGCAATACACTTTTGTAATTGCAGCTGGTAACTAAAATTGAACTGTTATTATTTCCACTAATTTGCCCTAGATTTTGTCAAATATTGTGAACAAATGATAATAATTGGCGGTAAGTTAAAACTATTAAGTGGATAGGTTTTTTTACATATAAAAAATTATAAAGATATTAAAAATGTGCCCATTAGGTGAGTTTTTTTTGGTTAAATTAAATGCCTAGATATATTTAATTTTTAAAAAATCTAAATCTATATTAAGTATTGTTTTAGTTTCAATATTTTTTGATAGAATCCGTTAATTTTATTAAAAAGATGAAATAGCAAGATTACAATAAGAGTTTACAACTATAATCGTAAAGTAAACATATAATTTAGACATTTTTTATAACTATTGACACAATAAACTAGCCACTTGAGATCATACAAGGACCACACAAGAAAAATGTTAAAAAAACCCAATCAAGAGACTCGAACAAAATATAGATACAAACAGATCTAATAAACGAACTACAAAAAGAGATCAAACTACTGAAAGATCACCAACAACCATAAGTCAAATACAAATTGAATCGATTCACTTTAAGTTATCCTTGGGTTGTTGCTAAATGAAATCAATATATCAGCAAGCTATATACCTAAAAAGAGACTGGCTAAATATTTATTATTAATTTTATTTTAAATAAAATCAACATCTTTTAAGAAATATAAATTTGTATTAATAATCATTAATCAAATAATATAAATTTAAAAAATTATTCGATATACATTTTTAGTGAAATTTAAATATATATTTTTTACGATATATATTCTTAAGTTTTGGGTATTCACATGTTATATTCGTTTCCCATGGATGAGGTAGTCAATTTCTTAATTTTCATTGTTTTAAATTTGGATTTGGATTTTTTTTTTCAAAAAAAAGTTTTGGATTTTTTATTTAGGGTAAATTATCCAGATGGTCAATTAACTATAAGTAAGTTTTTGGTTAAGTCATCCAAGTTTAAAATATTACAAATTAGTCACTTGAGTTATTGAAATTTATAAAATAATCACCCATCGTTAATTTTTAGGAAAAAAAAACTAATGTAACGGTTAATAAAATTGACATGATAACAATTTTAGTTTTTAATGTTTACTTTTTTAAATTTGACTCTAAACCTAAAAAAATTAACCCTTAATATTTAAATATTGTACAAATTAACTCTATCCACTTTTTTAGTGCTTTCGTTAGAGGAGGTCGAGGAAGACAAATTTAGTGAAGCGGAAGGAACTAAGTGAATGGGGTTAAATTGGTACAATAATTAAATGCTAAGGGCAGGGCCGACTCATGGGGGAGCGTCATGAGCTCCAGTTCAGGTCTCCACATCCGGTTCAGGGTCTCACAATTCACAATAAATATTAAATTATATTTTTATTTATTTAATATATTTTTTAATTATATTTAAAGTGTTTTTAATAAAACAATGAAAATATTGTATTTGACAAAATTTAATCATGTTTCTATTGTTATTAATGAAATATTAAATTAATTAAATTTAATCATGTTTCTATTGCTATTAATAAAATATTAAATTAATTTTTCAACGCAATTAGATATATTTTCACTCTATAGGAGCCCATTTTTGGATTTTTGCTCAAGATCCCGAAAATATTCGAGACGGTCATGATTAAGGGTTGCTTTTTTAGAATAAGAACCACACTATACAATGTGTAAACATGTGGAGTAAATTTATTATTATGTCAATTTTATTAACTACCGTATCAACTTTTCGTTTAAAATTTAACAGATAATTACCATTTATAACTTTTTATAACTCATATCACAAACTGTAATAGTTTAAACTCGAATAACTCAATTAAAAGCTTACTTATAATCAAATGACTATCAGAGTAATTTATCCTTTTATTTGTCTCGGACATCATAATCTCTGCTGTATTGATTGCCATCTTTTCTCGCTTTTAATTATATCGTTAGGTTGGCATCATTGTCTTTTTCTATACTTTTTTTCTTAGTTTAATTTCTCATTTTTACGTGCAAATATATAAATTATTGTTCATGTATAATTGAAATCGTCTAATTAATTGAGTAATCAACAATACTCGTTTTATCTTATTTTATATAAATTCAAAATTTAACATTTACCTTAAAAATATAACATGTTAGAAACGTTGCTACCCAAAGTCTAATTATTGTCGATCTATTTAAGAGCTTGTTCGTGCATGCTACAAAATGATTCCCTGCTAATATATATAAGCGTAAATGTTCTCTAATGGAAGAAACTCTAAAATAATTAAATAAATTATTTTTAATTATACAATATGTTCCCCTCAATATTCTTTTTTCTAACATTATTTCCCTCAATGTTCAATCCTTTGCCTAATGTAATGTTTAATTATAATATTTTAATTATCTTAAAAAATATCTTTTGCGAACCATATGTCACGGATCTCATATAAGACAGAGGTGGCTTGAATTTTGGGATTTTATGACTAAAGATGTTCCACCATATAATATATATATATATATATATATATATTATTTTTTTAACAACATGTCTTTCAATTTCATAATTGGTGGAAAAGCCTACCTAACTTTTTATTAATGTTTAATTATAATATTTTAAATTCTAATTGACATTAAATTTAAAGATCGATCTTAAATGAATTTAACAACTAGTTTTAGTAAAAAAGCGGTTGATGTTTATTTTTGGAGACATTAGTTCGATCACAATGTCTGCAAAGTATGCGTACATTATCAAAGATTTAAGAATATCTATAAACAGATACTACATTGTAATTAACTTTAAACTACTAAAAAATCAATCTTAATTTCACTTGCAACCTTTGACCACTAAGACAATATACATTTTATGAGATTCAAACAAGTAAAATAAATTATAATTTAAAATCTTGCAGGGACCAAATTAAAATAAGAATGAACAATAGGGCAAGACCGCTGGAGCCATGCCTTTGCCAGCCTCGTTGTAGCTTTGCCCATGATTCGAAGTCATATTATTCTATATGTTGCACCGACAATAATAGCAACTAAATTAAGACTCAATCCACACAAACTATCTGATTTTATTTTCTAACTTTCTTTCTTTGTTTATCTTTTTGAAGCATATATTGTTATTTTAATGGCAGAAATGAGCTGGGAGAGCATATAGATTTGATAATTGGGTCGACAAAGATCCCATTTCGAAACCCCAAAAATTTGAAGAATCAGATCCAAAAAATGATAAAAACAAATACATTTGTTTATTGTTCACCCCATCTCCTAATTTCCTTTTTGAATGAGGAACAAATAGGCTCATCCAAAACATGAACAAACAGGAAGATAATGGAACTTTATGAGTATAATTTAAAAGCATCGCCAAACTGTATACGACAATATGCATTTCTCCACCATTTGTTTAAATCAATTTTTTAAAGGGTAAACTACACCAGTGACCACCGAATTAATTGGGCGTACATATTTTGACCATCGAACTATTGAACTCGTCAATCAGACCACCAAACTTATTAAATTGACATATTTTGACCACCGCCGTTAAAAAATTAACAGAGGGGTGGGAGTTAACGAAATGTTATAAAATTACACATTTATTCCCTGCTATTTACACATTCTTTCAATTTACTCCTAATTTTAAATTAATAAAATAAATTAATTATTTAATTAGGTGGTGACATGTGTCACCACCAATTTAGAGGAGAAAATGGAAATCAAACAAACCTGCACTAGGTGGGAGTCAAACCCGGGTGATGCAGGGGTAAAGGCAGTGGCTAAGACACTATATTTAATATATATGTCTTATTGTTTTTTATATTTATTCTTTTAATTTAACATATATAATCATCGAATTAATTTCACATATATAACCCTAAACCCTAAACACCAATTTCACATATATAATCATCGAATTAATTTCACATGTATAACCCTAAACACTAATTTCACATATATAATCATCAAATTAATTTCACATACATAACCCTAAACCCCAAACCATAAACACTAATTTCACATATATAATCATCAAATTAATTTCACATATATAACCCAAAATCCTAAACCATAACACTAAATGCTAAAACCCTAAACACTTAGGGTTTAGCGTTTAACATTTAGGGTTTAGAGTTATATATGTGAAATTAATTTGATGATTATATATGTGAAATTAGTGTTTAGGGTTAGGGTTATATATGTTAGGGAAAAAGGAAGTAAAAATGTTGAAAGGGAACTCGAACTTAGATCACTTAGGATGTGTATAATCACACAAATATTTGATTTAATTTAAATCTAAAAATTATTAAATATTCGATTATAAAAAAAATTCGATTTAAAAGAAAAAAATTGATTTAAAATATTCGAATATTTTTTCTTTTTCATATTTAAATTAAATAGAATATTTATTAAAATATTAAATATTTGATTTAAAAAAAAATTGATTTAAAAGGAAAGAAAATTGATTTAAAAAAGTTTTCGAATATTTGAAATATTTGAATATTTTAAATATTAGATTTTAAAATATATTTTTTAAATAAAAAATATTCGATTTAAAATATAAAAATATTTGATTTAAAAGAACATAAAGTTGATTTAAAAAATATTTGAATATTTTTTAAATAGAATATTTAAAATATTTGATTTAAAAGAAAAGAAATTTGATTTAAAAAAGTATTTAATTTTTTTAAATCGAATTTAAAATACTTTAAATATTCAAATATTTTAAATAATCGAATACTATTTTAAATCAATTTTCTTTTCTTTTAAATCAAATATTTTTTAAATCAAATATTTAATATTTAATAAATATTCTATTTAATTTAAATATGAAAAATAAAAAAATATTGGAATATTTTAAATCAAATTTGTTTTAACCTTAACATTTACTAAACTATTAGATATGTATATCAAATGTGCAATTTATATCAGTAAGAACTGCTTGGCTTAGTGGCAATGGCTTGAGTTTTCACCCTTTTGGTCTTAGGTTCAAGCCTTCCCAATGTTATTCTTCATTCTTCACTAATTTTCCTTTAACCAGGCGACATTGAAGGGAAAATATATAAAATAAATTAAAATTTGAGTAAATTAATTTAATTGGATGATGACACGTGTCATCATCCGATTGGTTGATTAATTTTATTTAATTGAAATAAAATTAGGATCAAATTGATTTAATAAGTAAATAACAGAGACTAAATGTGTAATTTTATAACATTTCGTTAACTGTCACGTCACCCATCTGTTAGTTTTTTAACGGCGGTGGTCAAAATAGGTCAAATTAGTAAGTTTTGTGGTCTGATTGACGAGTTCGATAGTTCGGTGGTCAAAATAGGTACGCCCAATTAGTTTGGTGGTCACTGGTGTAGTTTACCTTTTTTTTTAAATATCGGGTCACTGTGGAGTGCTGACTGCGAATGAGCTTTTTAATCTTGTATCATTTTTGTTTACTTTTCATATTAAAGATGATGGGTTGGACATTGATGTTAAATTAGGTTGTATTTTAACTATTTAAATTTTTTATTTAACTATCGATATTCGACTCATTGACCAACTAATCAAGATCGAATTTTACATAGATTTAACTTGTTGCTGATAATTAATTAAGTTTATGACTTGGTCAGGTACATTTAATCAACCTTTTAAGCCTAGAGCGGTATTATTATCATTATTAATCGGTCAAATTCATTTAAAGGCCTAATTATGGGTTTTGCTTTGTGCATTAGTTTCTGAAATTGACAATGAATAGTGTGTTGGACATATCATTATACTTCCACCTCGTTCATGTTCATGGGTTGGATGTAAAAGCTAATGGTCTATAATTATTAATCACCTTGATTTTTAACAACCTCGACAATTATGAGCATAGCTGGAATTAATTCTTCTGGTACAACTCATTAATTATGTTTAGTTTAATCATGAATCTTTTTATGGACAAATATTATCTGTCATTTCTATGCCCAGCACTAAAAAATTAAATTATAAGCTCTAATTCCAAATTTTAAATACTAAACCTTAAACCCTAAAAAATACATCAACCCTAAATTTCCTAAACTCTAATTCTAAACTCTAACTTTAAACTCTAAATTTAAATATTTAATATAAAAATATAAAAAGAGACACTAAAAAAAGTAAAAGATTTATATTCTCTTTTTATAAGTAAAATTGGGTAATCCCCACTTTGTAGGTGGGTAAGCTCGAGCACATTTATTTTCGATACCCATTTTAGTCTTTATGAATAGTTTTTATTGTCGGTACATGAAATAGTTTTTCTGTAATAAGTATTGTTATTTCATATGATAATGGTAGAAAAAAATTATACCACAAGCGGATTTATAGTTGTCATGTGTCCTTTAATTATATTAAAATTAAAAACAAAAATAAAGATACATGACAATCATATTGTCTTGTTTGTGGAATAATTTTTCTACCATAGGTGCATAACATAATTTCTCTTTTTATAGTACTCAACGAGTGGTCTCACTAGAAAAGATGATGATGTTTATCATATGAGACATAGATTCAGTCAGCTTTGTTTGTAATGTGTGTAGCTTATCAAAAGGTTAAGAAAAAAGTATGAACATATACTACAGTGTAATCACCTTACTACTATAAAAAGAAATTCCCTTTTAATAATAAAAGAACATAAAATCTTTTTTTGTTGTTGATTAAATCAAATTAACCAACTTTTGGTATTTTATTCAACCATTTGATCCCAATCAATTCAATATGCATGATCTGTTTTTTTGTTTAAACATGCATGGGTTGATATCTTAGAGGAAGGATAATTTGCAGTAATAAATTGAATTGTTCAGAGATTTCAACTAGGTCTTCACATACAGAATAGTAAAACAATAATATGTAGTTTAGTGATAGTGAAATGAAGCATAAAAAACTAGAAAAGAAATGTAAGAGGACATAACTTTTAGCTATGGCAATTAGAAATTTAATAAATGATCAATTATGTCACTCTCAAATGTGGAAAGTTGAAAGAAAGGTTTACCACCCCAACATTTATGTGAAAAAATTATATACTAGTGGTAAAAAAAGAAGGGAAAAAAAGAGAAGCTTTGTTAAAGGCAAATGGACAATAAAGAAAGAGACTTTATTTTAGGGCTGAGGATGGGAAGATGACAAAGGAAAAGACAGAAAGTGCAACTTCATAGTTATCCCCGTAGGGTTTCCCTCTCTTCATTAGTTTTGTGGTTTTGGGCCGTTGATTTTGGACTGCTTGAGGATTGCAGAGAAATCTCCTCTTTCTTTCTTTTCTTTTTTCATATTTGTATGATTATCAGTTTCTCTATATGTATACATAGATACATACATATATGCATCTTTGTTTCTTTTGGGAGATTTTCTATAAAAACAACAACAGAATTGTCTCTTGGGTTGAGGCCAAGCCAAAGAAAGAAACCATCAAAGGTGTATGATGAAGATTATGGTACTCTTCATATGAGTATATATAAGTATCAATTTTCGTTTATCTTTTTTTTATCACTTTGTCTTTGGATTTTTTCGTATACCCTATATTTATGTGTGTAAAAAACCAATATCCAGGGTCCATGTGATTCAAACTTGAGAGGTTTATGTAAGCGGTAAAGATGATGACAGGCTTGTATTTCCACCAACAGCACCAGAAGCAACAAGTTCTGGAAGAGAATATGTCTAATTTGACTTGTGCATCTGGTGAAGCAAGTGTTTCTTCTGGGAATAGAATTGAAGTTGGCCAAACTCAGCCAGTTAAGAAGAAGAGAAACCTCCCAGGCAACCCAGGTTGGTTTGGCTGACCTTGTCTTAACACCCTTATTACTTTTGTTTTCATTCTTACAAGTTTTCCATGTTTTATTTGATTCAGACCCGGATGCGGAAGTAATAGCTTTGTCTCCTACAACACTAATGGCCAAGAACAGATTTGTGTGTGAGATCTGCGGCAAAGGGTTTCCAAGAGACCAGAACCTTCAGCTTCATAGAAGAGGGCATAATCTGCCATGGAAGCTAAAGCAAAGAACGAGCAAAGAGGTGAGGAAGAAAGTGTATGTGTGTCCAGAACCAAGCTGCTTGCACCATCACCCATCAAGGGCGCTCGGGGACTTGACGGGAATCAAGAAGCATTTCTCCAGGAAACATGGTGAGAAGAAGTGGAAATGTGAAAAGTGTTCCAAGAAGTACGCCGTTCAATCGGATTGGAAAGCTCACTCCAAGACCTGTGGCACTCGAGAATACAGATGCGACTGCGGAACTATCTTCTCAAGGTAACTAAACTAAACCAGTGATTTAAATTACGGTTGCGGTCACGTTTTGAGTCTCGGTGTTTTATGTTTGGTTTGTCATTTCAGGAGGGATAGTTTCATCACTCACAGAGCCTTCTGTGATGCCTTAGCAGAGGAGAGTGTGCGGGCAATCCCAGGACTTAAAAAAGAGCAACCAAGTTTCACATCTATAAGGCCAGAGATTCCTCCATGGCTAGTTAACCAACCGATGCTAGGGACTGGTTTGGGTCCACCTCGGACTATTGAACTTTCCACTTCATCATCTTCAATCTTCTCTCCAACATTAGATCATCATCAAGAATTCACACAAGCCCATTACCATGATTTATCACTTCATGAAAACCACAACCCTAACCCCACTCTTCTCCCTCCTTTCCATCCAACAACACTGCCTTCCCCACACATGTCGGCTACTGCATTACTCCAGAAAGCAGCTCAGATGGGCGCAACCATGAGCGCCAAAACTGGCTCATCATTGGCACCAGCTACCACTGCTACACCTGCAGTTGCCTCCTTGATGAGACCCCACCAACAGACTCACGTGTCTGTTGGTTCTGCTGCCAGTAACAACAACACAACAGCTGGTGTTTTTGGCCTCAACTTGGCTCCTTTCGCCAACCATAAACCTGCCAATGGCCCAGCTGCTCATCATCATCATCGACATCACCCTTCCCTTCTTCAAGACATGAGGAATTCTTTGTCTTGTTCCGCTGGATTCGATTCCACTTCCTTTGATGATATCGCATTTTCCGGGATCTTCAACGCATATTCCGGTGGGAGTTTCATCGATGAATCATTCTCGAAAACAACTACACCAACAGCAACAAAAAGAAATGATCATGAAACTACTGGCGGTAGTAATTCTCAAGATGAAGGTTTGACAAGAGATTTCTTGGGTCTTAGAGCTATCTCTCACAGCGGTATTCTCAACATTGCTGGTCTTAATAACTGCATCAACACTTCGCATGACCAACAACGCAACCAAACTCAAAAACCACCGCAAGGTTAGGTAGGGGATTCAAACAGCAGTCAGCTACACCGTTCAAAACTGCTATTATGGAAAATAGAGGTCCGCAACGACCGCAATAGCATATATTATGTCTGCAACAACAATAAAACACAGCTGCTGAAAACGGGTAGGTTAGCAACCTTCTTCTTTTTCTTCCCCAAACTTCTTTCCAAATACTGTTTCTTGCTTATTTCAAGTTTTCCCTTCGACCTTTGCTGCATTGTTTCCAAAGGGAAAGACCTCTGAAAATAAGCTTCCTTAATTATATATGTTATATGTATACTTTTTTCTTTATATAAAGCCTAGCATGCAAAGGAATTCAAAGGTTTATATTTTAGTTAAATGCCATATAAACATTGGGTGAATGTCAAAAAAAAAAAAAACTTCATGATGAATATGATATCCAAACTATGGATTTATTTAGTCTTGTATTTTAATATATATATAAATTATAAGTGTTAAAATTCGTTAATGATGATTAAAATGGTATTAGATAAAATTAAACCGAAAAGGTAAAAAAAAAGGAGCGAAATACACTGTGATTGCATTTTTTTTAGTTTTATTTTGGTTAACAATGTCTAGGTGCAGCGATATTATTCTTATATTGTATGGCACAAGAATTAGAGTTCAATCCCTACCCATATTTGTCCTTGTCCCCAATTATCAAATGTATGAAGTAATTAAAAAGTTATTTTGAATTTCATTGATTGGATACTTTCATTATAAATTCTATCTATTTATACAACCATTGTTTGTTAAGAATTAGATTATATGTTTATGTAGTAATTAGTGAGAAAGGTTGTATCTATTTCTTGATTTTCTGATGAAATTTATGGCAACAAGACACAAAACACCAACAATCAGTTGGTCTACTGGGATAAGACACTAGATCCCTTAAGCAATGTCATAAGTTTGTGTTCAGACATTGTGAATAAAGCAAATTTAGTTGAGAAGGTCTAAGGGTTCGATCCTCGCCCCACAATGAGTCTCTAAAGTACTCGATTCAGATTAATCAGCCAATGAATTGAATACAGATGATTATAAAAATATTAGACACAACACAATTGTATGATATGAACATATCATTTAAAATCATTTGAAAGGAACATAAAATATGATTATGGTTTCAAACCGTACTGCTCCCCAATTATTAAAATAAACAAGAAAGAAAATCTCATGAAACCCTAATTAACCTAATGATAAGTTTTTTATTTCCTTTTTCTCTTTACATAAATTTCCAAGCATGTGGAGCATGGAAGAGAATCCTAAATGCTCTTTTTTTACATGAAAGACAATGTATATGGTGTACAAAAGTTGGAGTGAAATTTGGTAACTTTCTATTCCATTTATTTTCTTTCTAACACTATGAATGATTTGAGATTTTACTATAAAATAGCTAGACAAGTCTTGAGAGTGTGACTATGCAAAGGCAAAATTTTGCATTGTAAGAAAATTCATGAGTATATGCTCCCACCCACTAGCTCTACCTATCCACGTATGGTGACCCTACTCCTTCCCTCTCACCTTTATCATCTTAAAACTAAATTTAAATTTTTTTTATCGAGTCACACACATCAATCTTTGTTTAAATTGTTAAACAGATAAGAAGAAAACACTCACGTTACCCGCTAAAAAATTAAAAATTTTATTGTTAGGATTAATCTAGTCGTGTGATCGTATCAAATTTGATTTTAATCCATAAAACTAAATTATCCAAAGCTCAAGCAAAGTCATATTCTTTTGGAAGATTGGTTGTTTTTGTAAGATATCATATTCTGAAAATAAAAGAGCATAAATATTAGAATTAAATTTGAATATTTCAATTTAGAAAACACAAGCATGAAATGTAAGGGATATAGGGGATGATCCGAACAAAAGCATTGGATTCTGAAAGAGAAAGATTGGTGAAATGTGAAGAGATGGGCAGTGCTTTATTAGATATGTTTTTTTAATTATTATTGAAAATAAAGGAGAGATGCTGGTAGGTAGGGGTGTAAACGAGCCGAGTCGAGCTCGAGTAGTGCTGAGCTCGACTCGGCTCGTTAAGATTTCGAGTCGAGCTCGAGTAATTTTTAACGAGCTTGAAAAATCTGAGCTCGACTCAGCTCGTTAAGAACTCAAGTCGAGTTCGAGCTTGATTCGAGCCCAATCGAGTCAAGTGTTGACCGATCTTTGATCATGTCGGACTCGAGTAGCACGCCATCTGTCACGTCTCATTTAAAGCCCTATTAAGAAAAAACTTTGATACACAATTTGTGTAAACTCAAGCTTGTTAATCTTAGAGTTTAGGGTGTTAGTTTAGGGTTTAGAAGTTTAGGTTGTTGGATTTAGAATTTAGGATTTAGATTTTAGGGTTTATGACTTATGTTTAGGGTTTATATTTCAAGGTTTTAAGTTTAGGAATTTAGATTTTAAATTATAAAAATAAAAAATTTAGTATATTATATTTTCGAGTAGCTCGCGAGCTTTTCGAGTCGGGTATCAAGTAGCTCGGCTCAGCTCGTTAAGAACTCGAGCCGAGTTCGAGCTCGAGTCGAGTCCAATCGAGTCGAGCCTAATCGAGTCGATCTTTGACCGAACTTTGACCGAGTCGAGCTCGAGTAGCTCGCGATCTGTCTCGTCTCATTTACAGCCCTACTGGTAGGGGTGGGAATCGGGTGGGGCGGGGACGATTTTGTATTCCCCATTCCATTTTCAACACTTACGGTTTCGAAAAATCCTCATTAAATACTTCGGAGATTTTTTCATCCTCATATTCTCCCTGTGCGGATTCCCACGGTTTTCGGGGAATTCCCATCCCAAAAATATTAAACATTATTTTACTGACCAAAATAAAATGACTAATTCAGTTTAAAATATAAAGTTTGGATACTTTGATTAGAAGCAGTTACGAGATGATGAAAATTGGAGATTGAACGAGTGTTGTTGTGCTGGGGAAGATTTAGATGAGAGTTTTAGTTTATATCTAAAAACTAAGATAGAAACATGTTGAGAAACTTGAGTGTGGCTAAGTTTGAGAGAAAGTTGAAGTTTTAATAATATAGTTAGAGTTTTTTTCATTAAGATATATATTAGAGCTATATAAATAAATAAATAAATATATTTTTAAAAATCTTGTAAATTATTGGGATCCTTGCAGATATTTTTTAGAATTCCTACGATTATTTATATAATTACGATTCGGTTATCCCACAGTTTGGATACAACAATTTACGTCTCCATTCTCATTTGAACTTCGGTGATAAAACTTCTCGATCTCTTTTCCCTTAGGTGAAGATTTTGATTATTCCTCATCTCTATCAAATTTAAATTCCCATAATTTTCGAATATTGTTGGCCCAATTCTCACCCCCTAAATGTTGGTGTGATTCCTGGTGTATGGGTGCAAGTGGGATTCAATCCCCGATGAAGGATCCCTTCTATTTATTTGTCTCTATATATTAAATATATAAAAAAGCGCATTTTATTTTTTTATATTACCTTTTACTACCTCCGTCCACTGAATTTTTTTTGAATTATTTTAGCTAGTACTATATTTTATGAAAAAAAAAACTTAAAACAATATTTAAATAAAAAATTCGACACATTCTCTACTAAAAGGTACTTTTGGTCAACGTGACATACATATTTAGATGGGTAAAACTTTGATACACAGGCTGTGTAAAATTAATTTTACATAAGCTTGTGTATTTACACTATAAAAGCCAAAATCTTAAATTCCTAACCCTAACCATAACCCTAAAAACTAAACCTTAAACCTTGTACACTAAATTCTAAACACTAATCTTAAATTCCCTACAATCTAAACCCCTAAACTAAAATCCTAACCCCTAAAACTAAAAGGCACGTGTAAACTAAAGTTTACACGGCCTGTGTATCAAAGTTTTTTCCTATTTAGATTATCTTATGTTTAATTCAAATCAATGGACGGCGCGACTGTTAGGACATATATTCCCCCCAAAAAATTCAAAAGACGTGTTTCTGTATCTGCGCCGTCCTTGAAAATTTTAAATTATTCAAAATTTGTTATTTAAATTATTTAATTATATTATTTCATTACTTTTTGTCATCTTTTAAAAAGTAATGATTAATTTATTTTTATTATTTGCTGCAATTTTTTTGGATTATCTTTTCGATTTTTAAGGCTTCGCCCTAACTAATCTGAAACGACCCGTATTGCACATCTAGCTTTGGTAGGTGAATCTTCCAACAAGAATTTTCTGCATATACAACGATCCGAAATCGAGACTTGATTTCAAATGAAGAAGATAATAACTTAAAAACAATAATTACCATAATTTTAATTTTAGCCAACTTAGTTGAATAAGATGTTAAATTCTTTAAATAAGGTTAAAAGTTTAAATCTTGATGTTATAGGGGGCAACCTTCCCAGCCCAATTTACTTCATTCACAACGTTAGGCATGGACGAAGCTATGTATTGATTGGGAGTTTTTGGTATAATATGATTCTAGATCTTTTTAGTTTAAATATTAGTTAAATGAGGTTAATGTCCCTCCCAATTTTTCGATTTAAAGACTAAACAGACTCTCATACCTCCCAATGTTTAATCCTAGCTTCGTCCTTAGACGTTAGGATTCAAACTTCTAATATTACTTAAAGAATTTAGTATCTCATCACCTTAGACCAACATATCGTTAATTAACCAAACATTTAATACTAATATAAATATATCCTTCTTCTGGTTTTTATTGATCTATAAGCTTTCTCCTGACAAATAAATTTTCATTCTAGTTGCTCCACTCTTTTTCTCTTTGGTTCATTTACCTCCCTCCCTTTCTATTGGACTTGTAAATTCAAACCAAGAAAAGACTCCACTTAGGCTATACCGACAAGACCCAAAAAGGCTCCATAATAATTACTCAAAAGGTGTATAGTAGTGCTAAAGAAAGGGAAAGCATGCTTGTGCATAAATTATTATTTTATTCTAAGAAAAAGTCCTTGAATATTTAGCTGTTTTTGTTATCAAAGAAAGATATGATTAGCCCATCATAAGAACATAGTTCTTGTCTTAATATTGTAAAATAGTTTTGTCTTAATGATGAAGTGTATACGTGAAAGTAAATTTGTTTTATTTAAATTTAATAGATTAAATTATATTAACAATATTTTTTAGTCTATTATTTTTCATTGTTAATTTTTAATTTCTGAATGCTCATATGTATAGAAAATTAAAAGAATAGATGTTGGAGTGTGACATTTACATATTGGGCTTCTCTTTTAACATCCATTAGTTAGAAACAAATTGACATATTTTAATTTGCATACACATTCACATAGAATTCATAGGACAATATAATTGTAGAAAGTTGGTAGTTTATGCGGATGAAAGTGGTGGGGTAAGCACAATCCCCTAAAACCCATGTGTGATGTCTCACTTATATTTTTATTTGGCGTGAAGGAAAAATATAATTTAATATATATTTTGGAATTTAAACCTAACGAGTAGTTCAAGTGGAAAAGAGGATAATGTTCATTTTAGGAGACTCGAGTTTAATTCTCTTTGTCTACAAGGTGTGTGTGCATTGTCAAAGGGTTAAGAATTTGTATGAACAAATACGATCTTGTAATTACTTTTATACTATTCAAAAAAATATTATTTGATATTTTAATTTTTAAAATATAGTATCTATTTTTTATTTAACCGGTTATTTAGTCAAGTATTATTTATTCGATACTCGAACTTGTCACTTCTACAAATATTGTATTTGTATTTTTTTAATCAATTTGATATTTATATTTATCAAACATTACATATTTGTGGAAGGTGATAAATATGGAAACCAAATTGGTTAAAAAAATATAAGTAACTCATTTTAAATATTTTGATACACAAGCTTGTGTAAACTAATCTATTCAATTTCAAGGTTTAGATATTTAGGTTGTGGTTTAGGGGTTTAGGTTGTATGGTGTATAATTTTAGGTTTATGGTTATAATTTAGAGTTTAGGGTTTAAGGAGTTAGGGCTAGAGATTTAGGTTTTAGATTTTTATAGCTTAAATATGAAGAGCTATGTAAATTTTGTTACGCAACTTGTGTATAAAAATATAACCATTTATAACAAGTGAAAAAATTAAATACCAAATAATATATTGAGACAAAAATTATTGTGAGCAAGCACATCTGGCCGGTTGGCCAAACTGCTCATCTTTATTCTCTCGTTTGGTCATAAATTCTAGACCCACTAGAAACACTCTATTCTTTCTCTTAGAGTTTTCCTTTTCTCCCTTCTCTAGATAGAATTAGGTTTATATACAATTGTCAAAAAAAAAATATTGTGATAGATATGCAAAAATAGCTTATGCTTTTGTGAATTGTGATTGTATAACTAACTAGAAGACTAAAATTAATCGGGGTGACATTCTTGTTTCAAGTATTTTTATGGGTGCAGAGTAGAGGCGGCGAGCAAGTTTAGATCTGTTTATAGTTGGATTTTACTTTTTTGGGTTTGGATCAATTTGGACTCGAACCTTTAAGATTAAGATTTTTTGAATTTAAATTTTTTTCGAGTTCAAAATTTTTGGGATTAAAATTTTTAAGACTAATTATTTCGGGTTCAGATTAGATAGATCTGACAAATTTGCCGTAAGGTTGGAATCAATTTATTCTATCTTAGGCCCGATACAGACCTGAACATGATGATCTAAACTTATTGAGATAATTTTTATTTCGATTAAATTTGAGTTGTGAATTAATATTGGAAGGTAAGGTGAAAAGTAAGTAAATTTTATCAATGTTAGTAAAGATGAAAAATTATTAAATTTTTATTTGATTGAATTTTTTTATTAAGTAGAGAGATAATTACAATCTAAATGTAAATGTTTGAATTTGAATCTATACAAGATGAGACGAAATGAGTATTCTTGTACAAATGTGATTTCTTATAAATACATATTAAAGTGACCATATTCCGATGAGTAAAAGATAAGAAGGACAATTGATAAAGGACTAAGAAGAGAAATAAGTTGATTTGAGTTTATAGACATGTATACCTAATGATATTCGATAGAAGAGAGACATTGTTGGAAGTTCATAGTGATCTTTATGTTAGGTATCCTAAGAGGTCCTCTTATTATATTTTGGATACGATTTCGCCAGTATCAATGCACCGAATTTTAAGAGAATTTCGTAATCAAATGTGTTTGAAATAAAAGAATTTTAAGACGGATCAGGGTCACGGAAGAAATTGAATAAATTTTAAAAACTTGATAAAATTCTAACTTTTTGATTACCTTTGAAATGTAAAAGCTCTTTACTTGATAAAACGATAAAGAAAGTTCCTAGAAATAGATAATGGAGGAGATGAGATGAGATGAGATGAGATGAGATGGATGAAGTTATAAAAGGGGGGACTCAGATGCTATTTTAGCCATCCAAATTTGCCAAACTTGTAAAAGACCCATTAAACAGCCCAAAAATATCAAACCACTAACAGAAATTCGTTAACTCTCCCTTGACGCTTTCTCTTCCATATTCACATATATCATTTCTCTGCATCTCCCATTTTCCTTTCCCTAGGAGAAAACAAAGGAAACAACCAGAAATAAACATTTAAATTTTTTTTAAAAAAAAACTGTACCATCCCCGGCGGCAACGCATCCGATATCTCATGCTTCCAACAGTAAGAAAAAAGGGGGAACCAAACATGAGCATCTCAAGGACTGGTAGTAACAGCACAACTCAAGCTTGTGCTGCCTGTAAATACCAGCGCAGGAAGTGCGCTCCCGACTGCATTCTCGCCCCTTATTTCCCTCACGACCGTCAAAGACAGTTCCAGAACGCGCATAAATTGTTCGGAGTCAGCAACATTACCAAGATCATCAAGAACCTCAATCCCCCCGAGAAAGACATCGCCATGCACACCATCGTGTTCCAATCCGATACACGAGCCAATGATCCCGTTGGGGGTTGTTATAGGATCATCCAAGAGCTTCAGCGTCAGATAGAATACAGCCAGGCCGAGCTCGACCTGGTTCTGCACCAGCTAGCCATATGCCGAACACAGGTCGTTCATCATCATCAGCAGCAGCAGCAACAACAACAAGCCACGTCTCATTTGCAGATGCAAGAATCCGGGTGTGATTCGAGTTTAGGTTGTGACATTGTGAACCCCGACCTGTTGAACTCGTACAACTCGAATTATTATTACATTCAAGAGCCTCAGGAAAAGCAATTTGTCGTAAGTGATCATATCAGCAGCAACAACAACAACCAACATCAGTTACAGCAAGAAACTTATGATCATTCATGGGGCATACAAGAATCAACTACAGCGATGTCGTCCTTGAATATCAAGCAGAGTTTTATCGAATATTGCGAAGATCATCACGAAGAAGTTAAGTCTGATCTTGGGATGCCTTGCGAAAGGCATGAGATTAAGTTTGAAAACGAAGAACTAGTCGAGAGGAGGTTTGTTCCATCCACACAGTTAGTAATGTCATCTTAATAATGAAACATTGTTCAACTCTTCATCATATTTTTTATAATATAAACCAGAACAATAAATGCAGAATAAAGTTTTGGTATATTATGTGGCTTTCATTTGATTTGTGGTAGCGTATGTATGCATTGTTAAGGATTATTTGAAACAATTCTTTTCCAACCTTCTCTCTCGTCTTTTCTGCACATCAACTATTAGAAAAAGGCGTTGATAATCTAAGGAAAATAAAATAAATATTGATTCAAAACATAAATTGAAAATTAAAACAACAAATTAGAACCTTGATAAAGCTTCCTTATATAGGCGAGTAACCAAATGGGTTTATAGGCATGGATTTGCACCCGTTAAGCCTATACAACAATGCCTTGGTTGGTTTCATTATATATGCATCTCCTACACTTGGTCTCTAACTAATGTGGGGTTCAAGCTTATTATTTCCTCACTAATCTTTGCAAGTTGCCTACTTTGAGCATCAATTTTTCATTCATCACTCAACCAATTTGAATTTATGAGATATCGTTGTAAAGATCTCATGGAGTAGAATATGAAACGATAAATTCATGATTCGATCCTCCATCTTTACCCATTAAAGATATGCCTCAAAGTTTTCATATTATCACAATTTTTCAACATCAACTTCCAAAATTCTATCTTCAAATTATTGTTTTTTTAACAAGGCTTAATAGCCAAATAGGTGCCCAAACTATACTTGTGGCTCACTTTTGGTGCCTAAACTGTTTTTTGCTCTAAATAAGCGCCTAAATTTTTATTTCGGTCATTTTAGATGCCTAATAGTTAACTATCGTTACTTTTTTAAAATATATATATATATAATTTTTTATTTTATTTCTTTTTAAATTTAATTTATTTTTTAACTTAATTTATAAAAAACCTACAATCTCAAAAACTCACAAAATGGCCCCTAAATTCAAAATCCCTAACTTCCCTAATTGATTCCGCCGCCGCCCACCATATCCGTTGTCGGACCACCACGACCATTACCTCAACCATCCATCGCCGATAATTGATGGTAGGTGTGCCGATTGGCTTCCTAACGTTGAAGGAAGCCAAACTCGCGAAAAGAAAGCCGATCGGCACACCTACCGTCGGTTACCGGCGATGGGTGGTTGGGGGAAATGGTCGTGGTGGTCCAGCGGCGGTAGTGGTGATCTTCGGCGAGGCAGTCAATGGCAATAGCGATGACAATTTGGAGATTTTGGGTTAGGGGTTTGGGACTATTTTGTAAAAATTTAAAATTGTTAATTTTTTATAAAATTTTGAATTTTATTTAAAATTAATTAAAATAAATTTAAATTTTAAACCACGCCACATGTCACATTTTAGTTGGCTAACAGTTTTTTTAACGGTCGGACATTTAAAATGACCGAAATGAAAGTTTAGGCATCTATTTAGAGTAAAAAATAGTTTAGACACCAAATGTGAGTCACATGTATAGTTTAGGCATCTATTTGGTTATTAAGCCTTTTAATAATAAAGAGATAGCAAAGTTATATGAAATAAGGTTGAAGATATTATTGATTAAGTAATCATGATTGGAAAATGGAAATAGGAACCATTTCCTTACTTTTTATTAAAAAAAACAATGTTTTTTATACTGACAAATCTGGGTAAAAAGAGAGAAAAGAACGTATACCTAAGAAATAAATAATGTTTATATGATTGGAACTTGTTAGCCTTGTATAAGAAAATACTAAAAAAAAACTCAACAAGTAATCTCAGTGAAAAAACGGATAATGTTTATTTTAGGAGACCCGAATTCAATTGCTCTGTCTACAAGTTGTGTGTATGCATTATTAAAGAATTAAGAATATGTATGAACATATATTATCTTGTAATCATCTTTAAATTATTCAAAAAAAATACTAAAAAAGTTTATATTTATATTTTCTCAAAATTTAGTATATTGTTATGAAATAAAATAAAAGAACATGAATAAGAGATATGAAACTAACTAACAAGGGTTGGATGCAATAGCAAGGCACATTGCTCTTTCAAGGAGCCCCGAATCCCGAACATAAATTATAAAATGGACATATATTTTACAAAAAAAAAATAAGAGATGTGAGAATAAGGAGAGAAATTTTATATTCTCAATATTCTAGGATTTTTCCAAACTCTATATCTATAGAGAGTAGATATCATATAAAACTCTAATAATAAAGTACAATAAAATCATATTTAATACACATAGATATTCATAAAGTAAGCATTTTTTAATATGCATAACATATCTTTAAATCTTTATAACTCAATCTTGAATACAATATTCAAATATTGAAGTAGACAGTGCATTAGTGAATAGATCTTTCAAATTATCACTTGAACGAATTCGTCAAATATTTATATTATTTATCTTTTGAAAATCATGAGAAAAAATGTTGGCAAAATATGTGTCACTTTGTCTACTTTGATGTATTCACCTTTCGATTGAGATATAATTATGAATTATCTTCCTACGAGACAACTTATATCTTGTGAAAGCAAGGATCAATAGTTTAATCAAACACATTTTCAGCTTACCTTGTACATAAAAATTATTTTTATAAAATTTGAAGAGACATGGACTTGAAGATTTAATGGTAATATTCTTGTAGAACTCAGATAGTATTTTTGGACCAATTAAAATTTAATACTTCTGGACCAATTAAAATATGTTATTTTTGGATCAACTAAGATATGAAGCTTCCATACCAATAATTTCTTTTTCTTTCTCTCGAAATTTTATTTATTCACTTTATTGGGTACAGGGTACTCAATAGATATGGAGCATGGTGACCATTCTTATCTTGGTGCTTGTTTAATCCTCTACCCATATAAGAAACCAGCATTAGAAAGAGTTCAACCAAATTTCCATTGTTGCATACAATGGATAGTAAATAGCATTACACGCACGACAAAAAGTCATTGAAGCAAAGTAAAACATAAACCAAAGAACATGTAACTTGGCCAACAAACAATGCAAAATACAAAGATTAAAGAAGAAAGAAGAAGAAGAAGAAGAAGAAGAAGAAGAAGAAGAAGAAGAAGAAGAAGAAGAAAGCCTATTTAATGGGGCTTTGTCGCAAGAAAGCGACCCCTTGTATGCGGCACTTCCACAAAAATAAATGCCTTCTCAATCTATGCCAACTCTTCACGTTCTTGGAAGAGTTGTATATGGAACCCTTCAAACAGTGGCAAAACACCCGACCATGAAAGCGAGCACAACACATGCATGCATCTTCAGAGCATGCAAGTTATGTATTACCTTTCTAATAAGTTATTCATTCTTCTTTTGTGAAGCTGGAGTATTCGTTCCCGTTTCCTGATGCAGTTATTCCGGATGAAGCACTCGACGACATATTGCTTCTAGAGCCTCCATTTTGGAAGCTCTTAGATGCTACAGCTTGGTTTGTCTGAGAATTGTTAGTTGCAGGCATTTGCCCCTCCTCGGCTAACTTTCTGAGAAGATTCATCACGGTGGGAAGGAACTTGGTAGATAAGGAAAGAAAACCGGGAAGCTGCAAGCATAAAAAGTTGGTTCAAACTTCAAAAGAAGTAAAACTGAGTAATCACAATGATATTCGAAATAAATAGTGCTTAATGGTTTTGTTAGGTGCATTTGGTATAAACTACGGAATGCCATCAATAATACTGATTTTGAAATTCCATCCGACTAACAGGTACATACACTCCAACAATTAATTCCCTTATATGATGCATCAATTTATGAATATTTATGAGCTGCTAAATAAAAGATCAGTGGATTGTTTACAAAATAGATAAAACAGAAAAGATCTCAAAACCATGTTTAAGCTGAAAATCTTCCTCAGCAATCTGCTTATAAATCCAAAGTTTCATAACAAAAAGTTCTTAAATGCCCTTGTGGTGAATAGTGTCGACCATTGTACTGTAAGAGTCATTAGTTATCCATAAAATTTGAAGCATGCTCAGATATAAACAAGGGACAAAATTTTGGTTTGATACTCACAGCACCATTGCGGAATTCACCCGAAATGTCAAGCTGCACCCACAGAGCCTTAATAATAAGAAAACCCACAAAGATGACACCCAGATATAAAGGATTCCTGCAATGAGGATACTTTTCAAGTAAGCACCAGCAACAGACGAGGATAGATAATAGCATCGAATACCCGACCAAAATTAATTCAATGATACAAGTGCAGCACGCACCTTAGAAGAGTCATAAATTCATTAAAACCCAAGACTATCAAGGCAACAATTGCCCATGGAGGTGGCAGCCAGTTGTTGTTACGCTTGTTTGCTTCCTGAAAGTAGAAGACAAATTGAGATATATCAGCAATAATAATGTCTACTAAGACCAAAATATAAACTTCTAATTCCAGGGAAACACAACGGAATTTCTGTAGCATTAGTTAACAAAAATGCAGTGACAATTCAAAATCGATATTAGATGGGGAAGGGGATAAATCGAAAGGCTCAAGATATTTAGAATTTTAATATTCATGCCTGAGCAGAAATGGCCTGAGTAACAGTGTACTCTGTCTCAGCCCTGAATTGCCGCCACAAAGACTTGCACTGAACAGGTGTGATCAACGTCTTAGCAGGTGGAACCTATACCAAAAATTAACAGTCATAAGAATGAATCACACATAATATATGTTTAAAAGATGAAGTTCCAGGATTTGAGAAAAAGGCATAAAATACATCAAATTCAGCATTACAGATTTAATAAGTTAATGCCAAACAAATTTGCATTCATGGAACATTTATTGTCGGACAAGCCTAGATAACTTTGTCTTTCTTTGTATAATCCATTGGAGGCATAGAAATGTCAGAAAATAGTACACAATGGTCAAGCAATTTCTATAGTTCAACTAAATCTCATAATCATCCTCCGCAAGAACAAGACATTACCTGCTCCCAAGTGCTTGAGGCTAGAAAATCAAATGTCGTAATGCTCCTATCAGTTATAGAAGCATTATTTTTCGTATCCATCAAGGCAGAAGTTAGTGTATTCTCGATATTATCAGCATTATCATCCAACCGGATTGCAGCCATAACAGCTAGCAACTTTAAGGACTGGCAACAGAAAATAAACAAGTTTAGAAGAGAATAAAAAGTAACATAATTCTTAAAATGGAACAAATGATAGTACACAAACATACTGCAGAGCGAGCTGTTTTAGTGATGGCTCGGATATCTTCCTTCCCAGTCCAAACCCGTGGCATTGAATCAGAATCATGACTAAACAATGTTGAAAACCTGTATAAATCTTGTGTCAATTTTGGTGATACAGAATATCTAACAAATCAAATGCTTTAACTCAAACGTTTAAATGTTCTATTACCGGTCCTTCATACGGATCAGTACCCTTCCAGCTTCTTCTCTTGCTTTCGTTTCAACCACACCTCTTGCATAATCCTCCAATCCCGTTAGCATCTTCTCCTTGGTTTTTTCATCCATGTCAAAACCAGAGAGAGCACTGGAGAGTGCAGAGACAGCTGATTCAGTTTCACGCTGGAGAAGCTTCTTTATTGAGGGCCATGTATCATCATGAGCACCATCTAAAAGAGCTTCAACAGGTCCTGATAATGCTTCATTCAGCTTTGCCTGCAAATGCACCATAATTATCAGTATGATTCCAAGTGGTGCTTTAACCAATTATAAACATGTGTTGTGGATGCCATCATATAAATCAAACAGAAAAACCAAGAGTAATCACAAATGAAGTAATTTTTTGTTTACCGTATAGAGTATGTCAAATGAAAAAGAAAACACCAACAGGCCCAAATTCATGTTTGTCAAATGTCAAGATAACTGAACTAGAAAATGACCTTTCTTATTCAAACCAAGACTGCATGCCCATAAAGTTTAGTTTTAATAACCCAACTATGTAAAATCACATCTAAGTTAATTGGGCTTCAATATTCCTAAAGTAATTCACATTGTTTCCAACGATGTAAAAATTTCAACAAGTAGAAGCACAGTACAATATCAACAAACTAACTGAACATGACATGTTAATTAATTGGGCTAAAATTATTTTTAAGTAAAATATATGCAACAAGTCAAAAATTTCAACAACTAGCAAAACCAAGAAAACAATTGTCATAGCACCACAGTATCAACTTCAAAACACCTTGCCTCCTTGCAAAAAAGGTGAAAATGGTACACGCATTCCTGCTTTAAAATTTTGTTAGGTTTTCATAATACTGGTTCATTGGTATGGTTTAATAAACAGCAAGTAATCTGGAAATAATAGAATTCTCGATAACCACGAGGACAATCACTTGACTAAATGATAAGGGAAAGAAATAAGTTATCATACCTCATAAGATGAAGTTAGCTCTGAAAGTTTGGCAGCTCGGACAAAATCAACATGTGCATCAATATCACGACGTAGCTTATCCCTGACTTTAGAGGAATCCCAATTTGAAAGTTCAACAACAGCATCTGAAAAAATGAAGTCAAACTTCACATTCACTCAAGTCCATCTTATTGAGCAAAGAAATCCTCGTTGACAAACAAGTACCAAACTAATTAAATGCAATCAATATACGCAGGTTCATTATTTAAAATTTCAATTCACAGTTATGTTTTAAAAATTAATGTCATCTGATTTGAATACTTCATTGCTAAATAAACCATTTTAATGATTTCTTTTCACTTTTTCAGTTCATATCCCTTGAACTTGTGTTTTGCAGTTTTGTTTCTTTGTTTTAAAGCTAAGAGAATAGGTCATCAAGTTCAACCATACCTTCATACCCTTCATCAAACAAAGCCATGTAAGATTCAGTGCAATTGCGAGCAGCCACAGAAAATCCCTCTCCATCATTCAAAGCCTTTTCAAATGCTTCCTTAAATTTCTCAAGAGTTCCAGACCTTAAATGTCCCAGCATGCGGTTTGGTGGGTGGTTGGAACAAGCTAAATCAGAACACAAAAGCAAATGAGTTGAAAATTTAAATAAACAAAAAATTTGACAAGGATACAGTTGGGTGCCATTACTTGAAACAGTTTTTCTTCAAGATGTCTTTTCTTTGATGATCTGACACCTTCATCAAAAACGTGGCTTCTGAATCATATCTAAAATCAGAACAAAATGAGCAAAAAAATTAATGTCCATTGATATGGTTGTAAAACCACAGATAATAACTACAGAAAAGTCAATAATCTTAAATTTGATCATCAGGATCTTATTTGTGAAGGTTATGATCATTTTCATCCACCCATTTACTGAACAATATGGCATTATTACCGTCATGACTTACAAGTCAATAGATTGCCAATCAGTTATCACGCCATTCCTACTTATCTTTTTTAGTATCAGAGTTCTGTCAAACAGTCACTTTGATAGGATAAATCCCCTCAAACAGTCTTTACCTAAGCAGCTCAAAATTCAAAATTTTTATATAGATTCAAACTTATTTTGTAATTTGACACTGGAAAACTTTTTCTTGAGATCTCATTAAAGTAATCTTACTCTGATAGAGAAGTGTAGAGAAGTGAATTCAGCTTCTTCCCAAAGCCAGAAACTGGACCAGTCTTTACAGCTTCTTCCAATAACTTATGCCAGCTCTGTTCCATGAGATAATAGGTTGGTTTCAGTTTCTTGAAAAATAGTCAGCTCCCAAACATATGGATCTGGGAGTGTTTACATGCATACATTTAGGATTCACAAACAAATTTAAATGTCCACATACCTCATTTTCAATGAAACCCAGCGTACTTTTCATGGGCAATTTCTTCGCAGCGGACTGTAGCCACCATGACCTACAGGCAAATGAAAAACAATGGGATAACAGGCAAGATTTGCAAATTACAGTCAAATAATGTCCAAAAGCTTACCTTATGGGCTGGAAGGTCAAGGTCCTTATTCTCCTTAATGACTTGCCAGATCTGCTGTGCACTAAAAGAGAACCCTGAAGCAGGTACCACTCCCCTCCTATCTCCAGCCAGCCCCCCCGGTGCAATAGAGTGGAAGAATCGTTGTCTCAAATTAGCAACCTTCAATAGTAATAATAGAATCAGACAAACTGCCCGTTTGCATGCCAATTAGTCAAAAGTTTCAGCACCATCATCCAACATACAGAAAATAATATAAACCGGAAGTAGAGATATCTTATATTTTAGCAATCTCCAGAAAAAAATAAACTGCACCGAGTAACCAGGCCAAGTGAGACAACCACAAATCTAGATATTAAGTCATCAAACAATCAATGAGGTGACGTCCACAAATCTAGATATTAAACCTTTTTCTTTCCATTTAAACAAAGTTCTAAACAGCCAATAGTGTGAAAGTCTCATTTGCATGCTATGATGAATGTCCTTATGGGATTTAGCCATAGACTGTGTACCTGCTCCCTAAATAGCTCTTCCTTTTCTTCATAACTATTAAGTGCCACAACCTCAACCTGGCCAATATCGAAAATATGATTAATCGTCAGAAGTAATACTCATCAGAAAAGATATAAAGAGATGTTAAACATTTAAAGTATGCTGCATGAAATAACGACCCACTGTATCATACATTGAAAAATTCACTTAATGGGGTTTCCTTATGTGCCTCAGGCTTAGGAACCGAGTCCCATATCTGCAGTTCAAGAAACACTGGTCAGAAGAAACTGAATATACTGAGGAAAGCAAGGAAGAATAGGCACCATATACGTACCTTCTGAATATCTTCTCTCAGAACAGGTTCTAAATTTTCCAGTGGTGTCTGCAAACAAGGAATGTTTAAGTAACTAATAGTCACTTGAAATTAGAAAATCCTTAGTGAGATATAATAACAAAATAGCTCTCCAAACACAAGATACTCCATAATAAAAGAAAGGCACCCACCCTCGTTTTATCACGAATGACAAACATCAATGTTGTTTTGCGGGGACTAAACAATCTCATCATGACCTACAACCCAATACAACAAATTAAAAGAAAAAAGGAACCTCTTGAAATTCAGGGCACTGATTAGAAAGGCAACAAGGTCGTAAAATACCTGGAATACAGTCTTAAGAAGAGGCTTGTTTGCAGCTTGCTCACGTCCAATATCATGACACCACCTAAATGAAAGTTGCTCAAGCATATTACTCAACACTTGCACATACTACTGATGGCAATGAACTTAAATGAATCAAACACCATGTAGGTGTCAAACCTTACATGTTTATGAGTACTATATCAGAAACCGCCAGTGCAAAAAGTGCACTTTGTTTCTCAAATGCTGTGTCATCCTGGAGTATGGCAAAACAATAAATAATATGTTTAAAAAAAATCTGTCTTCCTCGCCATTTTTTTATAAAACAAAGGACAATCAAATAAAAGTAAAACCAAACAAACACACCAATGGATAATTCACTGCATATTCTGCTTTTATAATCTGAATTCCAACAATTGATTTGGTTCAGCCTGATCCATCACTCTAAAGCAGTGTAAGTTACCAAATCTTATTATTGGATCATAATCATTCTTTTAAGGCATTCAAATTTCGTCTATGGGAATTTTTTTACAAAAAAATGTAAAATCCGGACTTAAAGGATTGACCAAAAAACCATGATCACCTTTTTTGATTTTACACTGGTAAAACAAAAATAATTCAATATTACAAAATTTCTACATGAATAAATATCACCTTTTGTCTACAACTTTAATCACATTAATAAGTAAAAAAATGTAACATTCAGAACTAAAAGCTTTAACATAAAAAATAAAAAAAAGGACTGACCGGCAGGGTTTGAGAAATAATATTATCAATAAATCAAAAAAAATCCA
Source organism: Hibiscus mutabilis (assembly GCA_019671005.1). Lineage (NCBI taxonomy): Eukaryota > Viridiplantae > Streptophyta > Magnoliopsida > Malvales > Malvaceae > Hibiscus > Hibiscus mutabilis. The sequence goes on along the minus strand of CM033731.1, from coordinate 3,984,602 downwards.
TAAATGTTTTAACTTTTTCTTTGAGGGCATGGAAGGAGGGATATCCAGAATCATGTTATCAAAGCAATGGAAAAAATATCTTTAAGCTAATGGGAGGAGAAAGGGGCAAAAAACAAAGAAAAATATTTATTGGTAAAAAAACATGATGTTTCATTTTTGGACGCTATAGTTAATAATAGAATGCAAGTTAGCAACAGCACTCCCCACGTTCCTTCCATCAGTACCCTCCAAATCCATTACTAGAGTGCAAGGCTCTATACCAGAACATTTTGCCATCCAAATACCTTTAGTGGTTTGAGACCTAAAAGAGAACACATCCCATTAGTTGTTTGAGCCAATTGAAACAAATGCAATGTGTTGTTATTAGAGAAAAATATGTTACCTTCCCTTAAATGCATCCATTTCCCTGAAATTGGTGTAAAACAAATTATTTAACAGTGTGCTTTTACCTGTTGAGATCACGGAAGACAACGTGTGAAACTTTAAATGGAATCTAGGATCCATTGATTTAGGATCATTGGATTGATTGAATTTAATGGTTGAGATTAAAACTTTTAAATTGAGGACAATCCACTTTGTTTCATAAAAACAACGATCCAAAAAGTTGCAAAACTATAAAGTTTTACCTGTATCATCGGATCCTCTCTCTCTCTCTCTCACACACACAGAGAACTAACTACAGAAGTTTCTGCAATATCAAACAGAAATGAGTTCATATCAAAGTGAGATATGAAAAATATGTCTTGTTCAAAGCTTATGTGACCAAACTTCAAGCTTATCATACTCTCACATATATCATATATTTCTAATTCAGTATCATTATGGAAAATTGAACAAATCAATGAAGCAGCTTAGCGTGAACATCAAATAGGCACCCATGGTGCAAGAAAAGGACAAGTATAAAGCAAGATGTCAAGAAGATATCAAAGCATACCGCTGCTCTGAGGTCCCATGATAGAAACCACGGCATATGACAACCCACATTCAGCTAGTTTTATTTCCTTGATAAAGTTTTCGGTCCCAATATCATTGAAGGTACCATCTCCATCAATAAGTTGAGTTGAGTAACATTCCTCAGCCGTGGCTGTCAAACGAAATGTTCATACCATGTGTAAGTAAAGAGAAGAAAAGCTTCCATGATTCCATCACACAGCTCTAAACTAACTGTAAGTCGACCATATTCCACGTTGATATTAAAATTAAATTTTTCACATCAATTGATCAAGGAAAATATTAAGAATTGACAGATAAAATTCGCAACTTTAATATCTAAAGTAGCCTATATTCAAATTTTGGGTTTTTCACTTTTTTTTTTAGTTTTCCTTTGCTTTCTCAACAACAAAACATGCAGTATGCATAAAAATTTATCTCTACTCCCCGATCCAAACATAAAAAAAGTCAGATTTACAATACTCAGAGAAACTCTTAAAAACCTAGAACCTTCAAATAACGGATCATTAACTAATAATATAATAAGAGAAGTATTACGGCGGATTTGAATGCTGAAACGCTCTCGTTCCAGTAACATCACAGAAATTAAATAAGAAACCGAAAAAAGACAATAAACGGATCACTGAAAAGAGCTATAAACAGAGGGGAAAGAGAGATTAAGAGGAGAGGATGTGAAAGCGTACCCATTGAATCTGGTTTGAATTGTAATAGCTCAGAAACTGAGGAGATCGGTGTCAGGGAAAGACGGAGAAAGTGGAGGAAAAACAGAGAGAGAATTCTGAAGCTCGTCTTTTCCTAGTTTACTTTTGTTTTCTTCGTTCTTTAAAAGCGGGCTGGACCGGGTTTTCATTTCAATGGCCGCAACAAAGATAGTGGATTAATTAATTAAATTTAGCATTTCTTAAAAATTTTAAATTTTAAAAATAATTTTGTGCATGCATCCCCAAATAACTTACCATGCACCTCCAATGAAGACACTGACGTGGATGCATCTGATTGGTTTCCCAACAGTTTTTCTCTCTCTTTTTTCATCAGTGGTATAACTAAAACAAACGGTACTTGTTTGTTCGACGGTTATTGGTATTGTTGTGCTTGGTTCCACCAGGGTCACCGACTATGGTGGGGCCCAGTGGCCGCCCATCTATCTTTCCGTCCAAAAAGTGGGCGGTGTGATCGGCGGCTTTAACAGCGAGTGCGCAGACGCTCTAATAATCGAACGGTGATGTGACATGGGGTCCACCAGCCAAGTGGCTGCTTCGCTGTTCCTTTTGTGTGTGTGGAATCCATGAACTATGGGGAAATTCTAGAGTGAGGTAATTTAAGGTGAGATTAAAATATAATTTTATATAAATTTTTATTATTTGTTAAAGAATTTATACAAGACTGTATAATAATTTAGGTATAATTAAAATTCGAAAAAATTTTGTAAATATTGCTTTAGGTTTTTTTTTTAAATATGATTCTTCTCATTCTAGTTTCTGCAATATTGTATTTGCTACAGTACCCTATAAGTCAAATTTAACAGAATCAGACTTTGAACAGCACATTTCAAAAAAATATATAAAGATTGGTTCGGGAGGATCTGACTTCAGACAATTTTTAGGGTTTTTTGGGAAAACATTATTCATAATCGAATTATGTTGAATCCGACTTCTAGGGTATTGTAGCACATGCAATATTTCGATAATTAAAATGAAAAGTACCGTATTTTGGGGGGAAACCCTAAAGCTATATTTGAGTAAAAATTCCCCAAAATTCTTACTAATTGGATAAGAATTTGTATAGATTTTGCGTTAGGTAAGAATTTGTGTGAATGTACAAATTCTTATATCATAACATAAATTCTTATTATTTGGGTAAAAATTTAGGTAGGTTGTAAGAATTTTTGTAATTACACAAATTATTACTAATTTAGTAAGAATTTATGTAAATCCGCCTCATTTTAATTGCACCCAAAGGTGCCTCACCCTAAATTTTCCCATAAACTATGCCAAACACTCTATTAGAATTACACCTAAAGAAAATTTTTCTAATTTTTATTTTAGTCACGTTATTAGACTAAAATTTTAAATTTAATTTAAAATATTTTGATGTTTCTAATTTAATACTAAATTTATAATATCATTAAATATTCTCATTAAAAGTGTTATAATAAAATATTTAGATTTATTTTTATAGTCAATATTTGATCATTAATCAAATTTATCAATTGATTAATAAAAAATAATAACATGAATCATATTTTTTGAAATTGCTGCGATATAATGTAATGGCTATAAGTGATGAATTCTTTGCATTATGAAAAATTGACGAATGATGTCGAAATGGTAAGGGACGGATAGAAGGGTGTTGGAGGTTACAGTTGTACCCTTAAAATTTTTATATTTTCTTATAATTTAAATTTTTATTTGTATTTTTATTGAAAAATTAATTTTGCACCTTTTAAATTTTCTAATTTCGCACTCTTATATTTTTAATATAACTTCCGAATAATTTATAATTCTTACATAAAATCATATGTCCGTCTATGGTCGTAATATTAACTTAGTTTGTAAGATTCATGTCATCAACCCATTATAACAATGTTTGGTATAAGATAAAGACATTGTTGCTTCCCCTTTGAAAATTTGATTTGCTTCAATTAATTTACAAACATATGTTTATCCAAATCAATCCTAATTATTCAGCAATCAAAGTAAGCTTTTAATTAAAATGCAGTATGTATCAAATCAGGCAATGTGGAAAATGGATTTGGATTGGCCTTTAAACAATTTACAAGTTTGTCATATAATATATATTTTAATTAGTTATATGTGTGTAGAAAATCATATACTCGTTTTATGATGAGATATGAGAATTAAGAAATCAATTTAATTATGAAATGCACTTAAATTGTGATTTATATTAAAATGTTTAAACAGACTTGCATCTATATAAGTTTGATTTATTATTGCCAAGTAAATATATATATATATATAGGGGTTAATGGTACTTGAACTTTTTGAACAATTTTTATTTAAGAGATGGGAGGAAAAATTTACTCTTAATGGGTCTAGAACCCACAACTTAAAGGAGAAAAATGTGTCAACTGAGAGTTTTTAACCACTTACTCTAGAGGTTGATGACACTTTAAAAATATATATAATTCCTAATTTCTTTTACCCAATGTTACCTTCGAATTAAAAAAAAAAGTAATGTCATTGTTTACTATAAAAAATCTTTGTTGATTGTTTTTGTGTTAGCGTCGCAATCCACTATGTTGATGTGTCGGTTCTAGGGGTGTAAATGAATATGACATTTGACGAATTGTTAACGTTCGTTTGTGTTCGTTTATTAAGTTAAATAAACAAGTATAAATAAAATATTTATGTTCTTTTATTTCTGACTCGAATAAAATATAAGTTAATTTGTTGGCTTGAATAGACAACTTTGTTTACAAAGTATACCCCTGTTAATAGTCAATCACGAAATTAACGAAAGACATAAAATAATACATGTGTTACAAATAATAATAAAATAACTTAAAAATGAGTAATAAATAATAATTAAATGTCACAAACTCAGAGTCTGAAATGACCCGAAAAAAATAAATATCGAACTTAAAAAAGAAACGCTAGTACTACAAGTCGTCTGATGTGGAAGTGAAACCACCATTTCCTCATATAACTCGATCATGACCTGATTTTAATAATGAGTTTACCCAGACATAAATCAAACCTAGTAAATACATGATCCGAACTTCACCCAAAACTGATATTACTCAAATTGAATCTCATTCGAAATCGACTTGACCTAGCTTGAACTTAATTCGATACCCAAAATGACCTAACCTGAAGTTCATCCGAACCCGATTAAGACTCGAAAGTCCATCTGAACATGAATTAACCGATAATTAACCAACTTAGACTCAAACCATTTTGACTCGACTTTGGTATTGACCCGACCCGAATTTGAATTATGATTAACTCGAAATTGATCCGAACCCGGATCGACTCGAAACTGATATAAGTCGTATTGTTAACTTCACTCGATATAACCCGAACTCGATCTAACTTGACCCTATTTAAAACCCATTCAAATACATGCTTTTACATCTCTAGACTCTAGTCTTAATGTGCCAAGTCTAGGGATTGAGCTCAGGACGAACACCAAATTTTATATTAAGAACAGGCTTATTAAATTTTAAAAAGACAGAAAATAAATTTTTAATAAAAAATATATAATAAATTTACAAAAAAATAATTATTTCAGAAAGATAACCGTTCTTCCGGTCCTTATATCAATCCGTGATTGAGCCGTTTGCTGCTAAAAATAATGAAAAATATCATCAAATGTAAGATACTAAAAACATCTGTCTAAAAGAAACAAAAAGAACCCATGTCATTTCATCATTAAAAATAGGGGGAAATGTGCACATGGCGTCATTCTTTACAGTTTCTAAGGAGTATTACAGATTTACAGAGCGAAAAAAATATCTGCAATATTTTTCCTGCAAAGTTTGAAAAATAACAAAAGAATCCAAACAGAAGACGTATAGAAACGCTTCCTATCAACTTTTTACGTAGAACCATGTAGATATGTTTATATAATGCATCATTGTGATGTTTTTGATGAACTTAAATGATGCAAGGGGATCCCTGTAATCAACTCCGAGGTTGCGTTCCGCATTGTATCACCGGCAAAATTTTAAATTGCCGACAGTTATGTGTATCACGGTTGAGGACGGTGTCGCTACCATTATATAACAATCACTATTGTAATTGCGGACTGCTATTTAAATCCCAGCGCAATACCGCTTAACAGTATCTCTCATGTTCTCAAAACCTTCGCAGTACCTTTCGGAAAACCATGTCATCTTCTCCAATTCCCTGTCTTCCATGTCATCTTCAAATCGTTTTATGGGGATGCCGTTTGCAGGTTGCAAAATATGATTTAGGGTTATCATCAACAATCACTACTTTTTCAAGATCTCTTCCGATCGTTGGCAAGTCCTTAACGTATCTTCCCCGACCTGATTGCTTGCATAAATCTCTGTATAAACGGTGAGATATCGGGCCCTTGGGGTCTAAAACATCGAGCAGTAACGACGCGTATGGCTCGAGCCCATCGGTGAACAGTGAACACCACCACCTCGTATTTTTTACTGATTTCTTCTTAGAATTCATCCACCCCGGGTCGTTTCAATAGGTAGAAGTTCATTTCTAGACCGTAAATGCTTGGTTTAATTATGAAATCATACATTTTTGGATATCAGAACAGTGGCTAACATGAGATGAAATGATAACCATGACCAATAAGACTGTCACAACTCAATTAACCAAGAATCATGCTTTCGCAAAAGAGCAATTTGCAAGCTTATAGTAAGAGGATAATGGAGCTTAAGAAAGTAAGAGGGCGTACCAACAAGGCTCGAAAAGCGGTCTGATTCGAACGGCGGCCCATTCTCTCTTCACAGCTCTGAAATCTTTCCATAGCTGAAGCGAGCACATCATCCGCCATGTAAGATGAAATGGAGGCCTCTGATGAAGCAGGCACGTGACAAATCTTGAGACCCTAGGATCCCAAACCTTCCGATGAGCTCCGCCACAGCCTCCATTTCTTCTTCGTCTTATCTCCCACCTTCTCCTACAAACCCAATTACAAAAACTAATAAATAAAGCCAAGGAAAAAGAGAAGTAGAAAATGGGTTTATTGAAATTACTTGGCTAGAGGGATCTTGAGGTGGTTTGAAAGTTATAAGTGATTTAAACCATTTTCCAGAGGCACCCATTGAAGAAAAAGCTTGAATTTGCAGGGAAAATAAGAGGAAAAACAGAGCAGAGGATGAAGATGGAGATTTGGGGGTTTAGGAACCGTTGGGTTTTGAATTTTCGAAATTCGAAAACATAATAAATTTGTCTTTAATAAATGTTCAACGGATACATTTGACTTTAAGCTTTTTGATTTGATCCTGAAGCGCGCTCCTTCTTAAATTTCGTAGCTTGTACTAATTTGTATGCCATTAATAATCGCCCAAATCTAATTTTGAAAATGAAAAATATGAAATGCATTTGTTTCGTAATTTTTTTCATTAAATTAAATATTATATTTATAATAAATTTAATTTTTAAAATATTTTAAATAACATTATTTTAATATTTATAATGTTCAATAATACCGAACATATACAAGTATATTTTAATAATATATAATAAGATATTTTTGGTTTAATAATGAATTATCGTTATAATTAATGGTGTTTATTATTTAAAATATATATATTTAATATTATATTATTATTCACTACTTTTCAAAGAATGTAAAAATAGGCTGTTCAATAGGTCGGTTCGGTTAACCGATTAAACCGAACTGTCAACAATTTATTAATCGGATTTTTTTCTATCGACCGTTAATCGAACCGAAATTTTTTCAAAAATTTTTAACTGAAACGAAAAAGTTTGATTAATTAGGTCGGTTTTCGAATTAACCGAATTTTTTATAAAATTTTGGGTAAATTACCCAAATAGTCACTAAACTATGGTAAAATAATATTTTTAGTCACTAACCTTTTTGAAGTTATAAAACAACAATTAAACTTATCGAACTATTACAAAATTGTCATTGATTCATTGCACGTTATAAATTATTGATAAATATTGAAAAGTTTAATGATCATTTTTTAATAATTCAATAAATTTAATGATCATTTTATGCTAATTTGATAAAGTTTAATGACCATTTTATAATATATCAAAAAATTTAATGATCATTTTATAATTTTTAAAAGTTTAATGACTAAAAATAAATATATATAATATATAAAAATTTCGATGAATTAACTGATTTTAAACTGAATTAACAGCTAACCGAAGTTTGAAAAAATCATTAACCGTTAACCGACCGAACCTAAACTTAACCGATCAATTAATCAAAAAAAATTGGTTCGTCGGTTAATTCGGTTAAAACCGAATTTGAACACCCCTGTGTAAAAATATGTTAATTTATAGTAAATACGATTCTTAATATTTCCATTTAAAACATTATAAATATACATATAGATATGATATTATTAACTAAATTTGTTTTATTTTAATATAATATTATTTAATATTATATTTTTTATTTAGGCTTAAGGACTAAGGAGTAATTTTGATCATTTACTAGTATCAACTCAATAATGTTGCCTCTTCTTTTTAATTGTAACAATTTAGCCCTTGCAATCTTCTAAAATCAACAATATTTTTTTTTAATTTTACTAATTTAAACTTCAAACTTCTAAATTTCATCAGTTTCATCCTTTGATTGTCGTTGACAAACAAAAGACTATATCAATCACAAATAAATGCTTCTTTGTGATTACAAAAGAACAAATTAAAGCTGAAAATTGTAAGCAAATGACAGAAAACTCGCAAAATAAAAATATCAATAAGTAACACAATAAAGCAAACTGCAAATGATTACAAAATATGTATATGAAGTTGAAACAAACTACTTATTAAAAGGTGACCTGCAACTTACACAAAATTTGATTAAGTTGTATCATAAATAATCGTTTTTTTATTTTTTACTTGTCCAACAACAACAATAATTTATGAAATTCGAGTCGAATTGAGTTGTTCGAGTTTTTGTACAAATTTAATTACAAACATTTATAATGTTATGATACTAATTAGTTCTAATTTAAACGACTTTCAATAATCATATACAATACACATATATACTAATTAGTTCTAACTTGAAAATCGATCCACAAATTATTAAAAAATTTGAGTTACTCAAGTTATTCGAAGATCCATTTTATAACTCAAACTTTATTTGAAATTTTTTCGGGTCGAGTCGAAAACTTCGGGTTTTTTTAGTCGGATTTTGCTCACTCCTATCCATAAAACTATAAACTCTAAACAATAAATACTAAACCCAAACCCTACAACATAAACTAAACCACTAAAACTTAAAACAAACACAATTGTGTAACCCTAAAACTAAAATAATAGACTGAATCGAGATATTTTAGTCGAATTAACTTAGGATGACAAAATTACCCGACCCCGATCCAACCACCCGTCCTGGTCGGATTTTTAGTCTTGAATTTTGGGGATCAGGGCGGGGCGGGCTTTGAAAGTGTCGAGTTGAGGCGGGACGAGTTAGGGTATATGCTAGAAATTTCTCGGCCCGCCCCGTTATATATTTAAATAAATAAATATTTATTATATTTATGAAAATACTACTATATATAAATACTTTTATAGTTGTTAAGCTATTCTTTTTATTTTTTGGGGTTTGTGTTTATCGTAATTTTTGTAGATGTTGTTCAAGTTTTAACATATCTGATTATAACGGTCAATGGTTCAAATTTACTCTTTTAAATATGTAAGTTTGCATGTGGGTAATTTAAATTTAAATTTAAATTTATTTTTATTTTATTTTTATATAGGTTTAAAGTCCTTTAAATATGTAAGTTTTTCAGGTGGGTAATTTAAAATTAGCTTTATTTTATTTTTATATAGGTTTAAAGTTCTTTGAAACTATATTTTGTGGTTGTGATGGTGAATTGACTTGATCTAACTTTTATTGTTGGCAAAGATTAATTTTTTAAAATTTTTCAGGTCGGGCTAGATCAGGGTCAGGGTCATGTTTAAGAGACGATGAATCAAGGCGGGAAATAAATTAATATTTTAATCTAAAACAGGGTAGGGTCAGATTTAAGGGTTTATAGATTAGGGTGAATTCGGCGCGGCCAAAAACCCTCCCGTTGCCACCCCTAAATTAATTTGGTTTGGATTTGGAGCTGATTTTGATTTTAAATCAAAAGGTTCAATTAATCAAATTTATAAAACCCAAATCCATTAACCAAACGCCTATCGAATTCAACAGCCCGATAAATAATGTTACCCAGCTAACACAAATTCATCAAACACAAGTCCAATATTAAAATTAATTAAAAAATATTTTAAAGAGATTTTTTATAACCGTCAAAATTTAATTAATCAATTAATTAATTCGAATTGAGTACGACAAGTCTTATTATGAGATAATTTTTTAACTCCGATTATTACCTAGTGATCGAAATTCTTGGCATTGTTTAAAATCGGTTATGACCATTGGTTCAAAATGTTTTTTTTTATTTTTCATTTTATGAATTATTTGTTTAGGAATGAAGAAAGAGACTTCTGAAATTTATTTGCATTAATAAGTTATATTGGAAGTATAAGTACAACTCTAATCCAAAACAATCTCTACAAGAAGGAAAAGAAATCAACTAAAATACAAAAGAAATTGAGTTATCCCTACAAAACAACACAAACGCCTATGTAGAAAACCAACTAAAATGAAGGCATTATTAATTAGCAGCCGGAACCTGGACCCTAGGGCTAACGAGTCCGAGGTAGGCAAGCCTAGGAGAAAAGTGAAGCTTTGGACTCAGTCTGGGAGAAGGAACGGGAGCAGCACAAGGGAACCCCGGCTTGAGCCTTGGTGATAAATTAACATGTTCAAGTGCCTTGAATTGCAGCTGTGCCGGGTAATCTCTCACGCAACCAATGCGAGGACCCACGCCTGTGCTCCACTTGTATCTCACACCAACTCCCCTGCTTCTATCATCATCGCTTTCTTCCTTTCCAATGAAACTCGTCTCCTTCTTTGGTTGTTTCGGTTCCTTGTGAGTTAATTTAATGTCCCTCGGAATATCGTCGTCTATCGGATATTTCTGCAGACAAATGAATAACACAATGATATCATCATCATCATCAACAACAACAACTTTTTATGATCACATTGGACTTGAGACCGAGTTTACCTTAACGTTGGTCAAGTCGACATGACGTTCCTCCAAGAACCTGCATAGTTCCATGAAATTCTCCTCAGTCGGCCGATAATGACCACTGTAGGCCCAGATTGCCTGAAAAATACCAACAAACCAAATCATTCAGACTGCAAAACCTTTTCACATTTACATGTTGGAAAGAATCAAAACATACGTGGAGAGTTCCATGGTGAACAACCAATCTGCCGGATGCAATGGTGGCTCCCCCGGCTAAGAAACTCGAGTGCTGAAACAGACCTTTCACTTTCTCACCTACGTACAGGATCCCACATGTACTCAGTACAAATATCCATTTGCTTCCTTCTCTCGTGTTTACCGCTTCTTTGCTTTGTTTGTATATCAGCTTCCCTTTCTCCAACACAACTTCGTATGCTTCCCTTTCTTTCTGCAAAACCAAAATCTTATTATTATCATTGCAGAATGCAGATTTCGATGTAGAGTGCAAGTGTCGATGACAAGTATATTACCGGTCCGAGATATTTGATGCACTGACAGTGTAAAACGACTCTCGGGCATTTATCGAGGGTAACTGCTTTGCCATCTCCAACATCCAACCTTCGTTGTCATGGAAATGGAACTGATTAATTAATATGATTAAAAAGAAAAATTATACTGGTGATTTTAATTGGTTCCTGTTTACCAGTAGAAGAAGGGCTGAGAACTCGCACTCTGAAACCAAACATCGTAGTAAAAATGTAGATTGTGACCATAACGATGGCGTGGATCAATCTGTAAAAAAGAGACAGACAATTCTATTCTTTAGTTAAAAAAGTCAACTGCAATACTAAATGACACGTTTAACTTGGAATTTACTTAATTAAATGTTGACTTACAGCTTCAAGCCAGTGACGTAAAGCCAACTGCTGACCTTTTACGGCCTTTGACAGCCCTTTCCCTACCTATACACAGAAATTTCAAAGGAAAATACAATCATGCTGGACTTTGAACATATATATCAATAGGTCAAGTTTACTTTATATTTATGATAAAGCGAAAGAGAAGGGCTGTCTGGGATTGAATACGATACTAATATCGAGTTATTAACAAACTTATACCTTTGCTGCTCTTGTTCGAGCTCGTGCCCATCGAGAAACAGCCGTTTCCGATTTGTTCGAATTAAAGAACGATACAGAGCTCCGTCTAAGAGCTGCAAATTCTAAAGCCTTCCACCTGAACCAATATGAAAAATAGGGGTATTATGATTAATCGTTGCAGTATGCTGGTTAGATGAACACCTTATCTTTAGACATTATCATCTAAGTGTACTAAGAACAGATATTAATAGAACGAAAAAAAGAATCAAGTGAGTGAACAAACCAGAGCTCTTGAACAACAACAGCACAATCTGCAAGGTTTCTTCGAGTCCGGTAACTCCTGTAAAACTTCTGCAGCTTAGTTGCAGCTGCATGAAGCTCTGCCTCTGCCGAGGAAAATGCCATTGAATCTGCTCCATTATTTCCACCCGAATCACCGATATTATCCGGTGCCGAAACAGTCATTTTAAGCTCCAACTTCACGGGTTTCTTTTTCCGGAAACTGCTGTTGGATGTCATCGAAACCATCTTCTTGCCTTCTGCAAAAAAAAACCAAATCACCATATCAATAAAGATCAATAAAAAACAAAGAACATTAATCAATTAGCCTGCTTACCACAATCAATGTTGAGGTGATCAGTGTTGTTGTGTTAAGGTGAGTGATTTAAGGGGGGGGGGGGGAGGGGGTCCTCTTTATATATAAAGATGACTGGGAAATAAATGAAGTTCAATTCAATAAAACATGCATGGCATGCAGCACCTTCAAATACGTAGGAGAAAGAAACAAACACGAGAAAGAATGAGAGCCGTTTTTGAAAATCTGTGTCCCCATCAAAGCTGGTGGTTTGAATAGAAAAATACATATCACGAGTTGTTTGAAAAACAAGACTTCAAACTTTCCCCCGTCAACTGATATTTACTTGTTTTGGACAACAACGACGATGACTTGAGCAATAGTAAACTTGTGGACCATTTCTTAAGAACTAAGATGTTTTTCGGTGTGTGAAAGTGGAGCGGGAAGAGAAATAGTCAATAGCCTGCCGGATCGTTTCCATTACGGAAGACTGCGTTTTCTTTTCACTCCTACCTTGTCATCATGCGATTCCTTCCTAATTATACAGTGTATCTGTTTTTTCTTTAGCTTTTTTTTTGAAAAGACACTGATTATATTGTTCGAGTCCAAATTATTTAAGGAATACGTCATCTTTTACCACTAAAATCAGGAAAGAATTAAAAGAAATTAGATTGCGTGTCAAAATTTTTTATATTGACTGTGGGTGGAGTCTTTATTCAAAATTTTAAAATTTTGACCCGACTTGAGTTTAATTTTTTTTTTATCTTCGACACGACATAATAAAAGCATAACACAACTTCAACTCAACCCCGAATAAAATTAATAAAAATATTAAATATAATATATAAAAATAATAAATAAATATATATAATTAAAAGTGTATCAAAGTATTTTACTATATATATTATATTGGCGTGCATGTAGAGAGGGGGAGAAAATGACCTTGAAGATGACTTACTTCTACTACCAGCAGCAGGGAAAAGATTTAATCACCCTGTGTGATTCACAGAAAACCACGAAAACTCCCCCTTAAAAGCTTGAAACATCATTCAGCTCAAATTAGATCAAAATCCTTACATTTTATTGGTAATTTAAATTTTGATTGTATTTATTCTACGAAGAGTGAATTCACATGTGTAGATTGTGATGTCATGTAGATTACATGAGGGTAGAAAAACCTTGAGGTTTTTATTTATTTATTAATATATTAATTATGATTATAATTTTTATTTTATATAAACTTATAAGAAAATTTGTTCACTTAACCTAAAACTCAATAAAAGAAATTTACATTTTTTTATAACAAAATTTTTGACATAGTATACAAAATATATCTATTCAAATATATATATACTGTTAAAAAAAAGTATACAAAATATATCATAAAAAATAGAAAATTATATTAATATTTTAATATTAACATAATGGATTATATATACATCTTAAATACAAAGGTGGATTCAAATATTTGTTGCTGTACATTAAAATAATGAAAAAAATATAGTAATTTTTTTGGAGTCAAATAAATTTGAAGTGACTATGGGATTTTAATTTGGGTAAAATTTTGATACATATGTTGTGTAAAAACTAATTTTACACAAGCTTGTATATTTATACTATAAAACTTAAATCCTAAATTCCTAACCCTAAAAAATTAAACCTTAAATCATATACCCTAAATTTTAAACACTAAACTTAAATTTTAAATCCTATGACCTAAACCCCTAAACTAAAACTCTAACCCCTAAAACTAAAAGGCACATGTAAACTTTAGTTTATACGGTCTGTGTATCAAAGTTTTTTCCTTTTAATTTTGGTAGTAAATTTAGGTGAAAGAGAGAAAGTAGAAATGAATGAAATGTTTTATTTAGTTAGTTTTGTTTATAATTTGAACCCAACAAGTGGTTTTAGTGAAAAATCGGATGATGTTTATCCTAGAAGATTCAAGTTTATTTATTCTGTCTATAAGGTGTGTGTGCATTGTCAAATGGTTAAAAGTATGTATGACCAGATAGTACCTTGTAATCACCTTTAGATTATTTAAAAAAAGTTTTGTTTAGAATTTTATTAAATTATTTTTTATTTTTATATAAATTTGAATATACCAAAATATTAAAACAATTAATTTTATTAAAAAAATTCTATAATAACGGTAATTTAATAAGATGTACTCCTAAATAATCTTACATTCTCAACCAAATATATAATCTTACATATAATGTAATACAAGATTCCTCGTAATCCTATTTTGTCATCTTAATCCCAACCACAATCTATTTTATTTTCCAGTATAGTTGTGTTGATGACAAACTGTAAGAAAGAATGAGCTGAAGAGATAATTAGCAATGGATAAACATAATAGTGAAGTTGAACCCTGGTTAAGCTCCATTAGATCATTCAAGTCAACCCAATCCAATCCAATCCAATTACCTTTAATTATATCTTGTATTTTCTCACCATAATGCGAAAGCGGATTGATGCATGTTCTTGGACTCCACTGATAATTCAGCAATCTACAATCAACAATGTTCTCCCTCACTTGTGCGTTTTCGTAGAAGAAAACAAATACAAAAAAATGGTGAGTCTAAAGTGCAAGGCTTTTTTTAAGGCTAAAAAATGGTATAACTGAAATGTTAAAAGATACGGAACTTAAATTGTTACTCACAACTGAAATGTTATACTTTTCGATAACATTATTGGTAACAACTCAAAATGTTATCCAAATAACAAGTTTCAAACTTTGGCTATGAGTTTAGATGCTTACTACTATCCCTTTAGTTTCATTGATGACAATTTGGGTCAGTGGAGGATCGAAAAAATTAAGCGAAAATTTAAAATATTATTTTTTATCTTAAATAAATATGCAAATTTTTATTTTTTTCTTCCCTCTATACACTAAATTAATTTTTTTTTAAAATTAACACTAAAAAATAAATTCCCGAAAAATGAGGGTGCAGTTGCCCCCTGGCTATGTAGGTCCGCCACTGATTTGGGTTTATCCATTTCGTCCCATTGTTGGAAATTTTAGGCTGCACAAACAGCCTACGCTATCGGCTAAAGAATGCAGAATTAAAGGTAGAGTGAGTGGTGTAATCAAGATTTATCTTTTTCGAGCTCAGTTTCACAGCTATTATCTCAAAAGGTTAACGTTCAGATGTAACATTGGCTACCCAATCAAGAGACGAGTTTTTAACTTTTCAAAACCTTTCTCTCTCGTTTTTAACTCCCAAGGTCTTATTTTCTAATGATTTTAACTTTGTCAGTGGCCGCCGAGATCACCATTTCCTTTTTTCTTTTTTTCGCCGTCCTTATCCTTATTATCTTTTCGGTTTTCTATCCTTTTTTTTTTTTGCTGCTGGTTTGTCGAGTTTTTTTGTCCGTTCGCTGAATCTTTTTTTGGCGCCCATGGCTCTCTCGCGGCCGCCGTCTTTAGATAAAGTTGAGGGTCATCTAATTTTGGTTAGAGGATGTGGAGGTGGCGATGGTCTTTCCCTCTTTTTTTTTTTTTCTACTTTTCTCCCGATTTTCTCTTCTGACGGCTGGTCTGGTGCCTTTCCGGTGGTAACCCATTAGCTTGGTTTCCCAGCTGCCTTTTTTTGGTCCATCATGCATCGACGATCTCAGATTCATGGCGCGATGTTGATCTGATGGTCGATCTTGCTGCATTGTTCCACAGTTTCCACCGGTGATCCCTGATCGACATGCGGTTGAAGATGCATTTGCTGGCTCTACTTTGCTCCGGTGTTTTCGATTGTCTTGGGACTCTCGTTTGTTCCTGTGCATGTTTGTTGTTTTATTCTTAAGTTTTTCTGTTGTGGATTTGTTGTTCTGTTTTGTTACTTATGGTGAACTTTGTTTGTGTCTGTTTACTGCTTCTTTTTGGGTTTCTTCTTTTTCCCTTGTGTTGTTCTTACTTTGTTGTATGTTGTTTGTTTGTTTAACAAATGCCGGTTTGCTTTTATCAAACATTGATGTCACATTTGATTCACAAATAATATTATAAAGAAAAAGTTTGATTTATGTTCCGAAAAAATTACTATATGAGTTTTAAAGCGTATATTTTCAATTATTTATTAAAAAATACTTACTATAAAAACAAGTGTTCGAACTATAGTTTTTTATTTTAGTGTTAAAAGTATTTTTGTCAAAATATGTACCTAATAAATTCATAAAAAATGTATCTAGTATTTCATTTCGTTATATTTTAAGATTATTTTGTTATAAAAATATATCGTACAATAAATATATGTCACGCTACATATTTTTTATTTTTGTTTTATTTAATTTTTTAAAAAATAAAAAACTTTTATTTTCTCCAAAATTCTTAATTTTTTCATAAACTCCCAATCCCAAATCTTTAAATTCATCTACTGTCTTAGAATCAACCACCACCACACACCCTTTTCGTCATTGAACTCTCACTATCGATAATTCAATCTTTCGTCACCGCAAATTAATGATCGATGTGTCAATTAAACGTCGAACAATGAGCGTAAAATAAAATTTACAAACGACGAACGGGAAAATGACAATTAGGTTTTACGGCTTTTCCGATGAGAGAAAGAGATTCTATTGTTGCGGCAACGGAGGCGACGATATGTTTGTGGCGGTAGGCTATTTGAGGATTTGATGTTAAGGATATAAGATTATTTTAATAAAAATGAGAGTTTTGAATTTTAGAAATTAGATTTTTAATTTTTTTAGCCCATGTAATTGTATATTATTAGTAATAAACGTAGCGTGTCTGACGGAATCACACGTCTGAACTTTTTTCTTCAAAATTTTATAGACAAAATTAGAAAATAAAACGATAGATTAAGGATCAATGTAAATGCAAGATAAAATTTAGATTAAAAAACAAGGGGGAAACGAGTATAATTAAAAAAAATGAGCAATATGCCTAGAAAAGCAATTGTGCACATTTGGATATCTAGACAAGAACAAGGACCATCTTCCCTGATTATGCAAATTGATCAAGCGTACATTAACCTGTGTGGTGCAGGTGCTCCCCAGCAACCAACCATCGGAAAGTTGACCCTGCTCCAGAGTCCAGCCACTGGATTTGAACAAATGGAGGCAAGACAGTTTTTGTTTCCTGTTAGCTCTTCAAATGGTAAGCTGGAGTACTTGTGCAGCAACAAGCAGGCCTTTAACACCAAATGAACCAGGTTAGCTGCCTTTTCTCCTCTTCTTACTTATCCATCACAATCATCACCAAAAGGATCGAACCTTAATCAGTTCATCATCATGTCATCACTGGGTGGAGACCAGAGTCTTTGCAAGTTCCATCGGGTCCAAGTTCGAGCTCAAAAGAAATGGGGGCTGCAACCAGGAACAAAGCGTATGCAGAAGTGGGGATAGAGTCGAGTCCTCCGAGATGTGAAAACAAATGCTATGGGTGCATGCCATGTGAAGCCATTTAAGTGCCTACCACTGCTGCAAGCAAGCGTGGCCATGTGGGTCTGCAGTATACAAACTATGAGCCTGAGAGTTGGAAATGCAAATGTGGCCCTTCCTTGTACAGCCCATGGACTAAACCACAGTTGCACCTTTTTTAAGTATTTAACAAAGAGACAAGGAATTCGGGTTCGAGAGTAGTATGAGTATCTTTAATTACTCGATCAGTTAGTGAATCTCAAATCACAGTTGCCTTTACCTTGAACTCGCCAAATTCTAAATTTCGGTTTGATTTAAACAATTTCCCATCGTCCAATATTTTTACAAAACTAATTAGTTCTTGTTGCAATGCTCTAGTTAGTGTATGGAAAATTTTAAATGCCCGAAAATTTAGATTATGGTACGGACAAGTGAGAGGGAATAATGGTAAAAGGATTATAGAAAGTCAAACAAGGTTTTCAAACAATTTAAGAAATTCAGTTTTAAAATAGTTCATAATATGGCATTTGTTAACAATAATATTTTTTAACCATTTTCAAAAATAATAATAAGAAGGCACATCATCCTTAATCATATTAAAATAACATAGTGGACTCAATAATATAGAGTGAGCACATTTGGTCAGTTGGTCAAGCTGCTCATCTTTGTTCACTCATATTCCCTTAGGTCATGAGTTCTAGGACTACTAGGAGCACACATTTCTTTCCCTAAAGTCCCATTTCCTTCTCTTCTGAGTAGGATTATGATCAGAATTAAGATTTGTCAAAAATATAATCTAAAAAAATATTTATTTAATTACTATTTGTTAAGGATTCGAGGTGGGTATAGATATTAAATCTTTAATGAACAAAAATTATCTTCCTTTTTGGTGTTATTTTGGTGTCTCAACACTAAAAAAATTAAATTTTAAGTCATAATCTTAAATTCTAAATCTTAAACCCTAAAAATATGACCTACCTCTAATTTCCTAAACTCAAATCATAAAACCTAAACTTAATTTTTAGCATGTGACATAAATGCGAGCACCAAAAAAAGGTAAAAAATTTGTATTCCTCTTGGATGTCTATTATCGGCAGAGGCGGATGCTAGTGATGGCCAGAGGGGGCCTGAGAACCCCAAACTTTTGGATAATTCACATTTATCCTCTCAAATTTGTAAATTTTTAAAATTTGACCTCTTAAAAAAATTTAAAATTCTCATTAAGTTTTTATTTCTTTAAATGTTTTTAATTAAGTCCCTTATAAATTTTTGAAAATTTCTCATTAAGTCTCAAAAATTTTGAAAATTTTAGGTTAGACTTTTAAAATTTTTGAAAATTTTAAATTGATCCTCTCAACTTGTTATACCAAGTTCCGCCCTTGACTATCGGTGTTTATTTTATTTTTGTGGATGATAATTTCATAGTAAAGATTTCCTACATTCTCTGGAATTAAATAAATACACAAAAACTAAATAAAGTTGGGTTATTAATAAAGCCTAATTATAAACGTAATTAAGATTTAAGCTTTATTTTTTAGGGATGGACATTTTACCCGATTTGGTCGGGTTCCGACCCGACCCAGCCCGATCGGGTCAGATTTTTTAATGAAAAAATCAGGTTCGGGTCAATTCGGGTTTTTTAAAGGGTTAAACCAGGTTGGGTCGGGTTCGGATTTAGGGTGGAAAATATTCGACCCGACCCAAACTAGGACTAATTGTGTAATTTTTCCTTTTTTTAGGGATATTTATAATAATACACCCTCTTTATATATAATTTTTATAATTAGATCTTTAAAATTAAATTTTTATTTACAATTTAATCCTTTAAATTATAATTTTTTATGATTAAGTCCCCTAAAATTAATTTTTTACAATTAAATCCCTAAAATTATTTTTTTCTATAAATCAAGATCGGGTTTAAGATATTTCTTTTCAGATCAGATGTGGATGGGCTAAAAAAATCCGACCCGAGTTGTGCCCATCCCTATTATTTTCCATCAATAGGTCAACAAAATGTATGGTAATGGCTAGAAACGCAGAGACGAGGAGGAGACACGTAGGACAAAACAGGGCCCCACAAACAATAAACAACAAACGTTAGAAAGGACTGGTTGAGGTTTGGCTATTCCATATTTATATAAAAACAAAACACATTCTGCATTACGTAGGAAACCTGACCATTAAGGAACATGGTTTCCCCTCAAATTCACAGAAACCAAACGAAACCTTCAGATTCTAAAAACTATAGGAGTTTATAAGCATTTACGTACAGCATAGCGGCAGGCAAGGGGAACCCGGGAAAATCCTGTCGTTGCTTCAAGGAAACAGGGGGTGGGGAGAAGCCTTAAAAACTTAAACCCCTGGCTCTTCTATCTCTCTGTTTCTCGCTTTTTCTCCGGATTTTCTCCTTTAATCCACATTAACCAAAAACCATAACATTTTCTACATTCTGCATTTGCATCATTTTCCCAAAAGGTTTGTTTTTTTGGTATTGGAGATGAACCACCCCCCAGTTTCAAGGTACTCTTTTTTTTTTCATTTTCTTTTCCTTGAAATTCTTGTTTTGGTTAAATTTTGACATTTTTGGGTATTTGGGTTATTTTGTTTTGGGTCAAGCATCAATAATCTGTTCATTTTATAAAAATCCATAGTTTCAGCTGAGCATTGTCTCCTTTGTCCATCCCCTTTTTGTTTTCACGAGTTTCTCTTTAAGCCATATATATATATATGGTGAACTCTGGATTTTTTTTCTTCTTTTTTGGGGTATCTAAAACAATGTAAACATAATCGTATTTTCCAAAATATTAGTAGTGCTTTTGACATTTGATTGTGGAGCTTTATTTGTTGCAAGCTGTAGTTTCTTAATATTAGGTATATCCTTATGTTTAATTTCCATTAGTTTTTTTTCGAAAATCAGGAACTAAAGCAAGGAAGCTGTATTACGAGTGGCTGCATTTATATCCACCATTCAGGGATAGATTTGGAGCATCTCTTTTGTTTAACAATTGTGTGCATTTTTTTTTGTAAAAGGAAACAAAAATTAAGTAAAGCTTGATTCTGAGAAGATGGCAAAGGGTAGGATAAGAAGAAAGCTCAGAAAGAGCCATCTTTATACCTTCTGTCTATATCAAGGTCCAAATGGAAAGGGAGGACAGTCCGTGGGAGGGCCTGGATTCTCAAGAATTGTGCATTGCAATAGACCTGTGCAAAGCGAGAGACCTTTTAAATATCGATCGAATGACATATCAACGACCAAGTATAGTTTTATCACTTTCTTACCAAAAGCTTTGTATGAACAATTCAACCGAGTTGCCAATTTGTACTTCCTCGGATGCGCAATTGCTTCTGTTACACCCCTTTCGCCGTTTTCTCCCTTGAGCATGATTGCACCCTTGGCCTTTGTCGTAGGGCTAAGCATGGCGAAGGAAGCTTTGGAGGATTGGAAAAGGTTTATGCAAGATAGGGAGGTTAATAGTCGGAAAGTTAAGGTTCATACGGGGGAAGGCGGTTTTGGTAAAACGGCATGGGAGAAGGTTCAGGTCGGAGATGTGGTGCGAGTGGAGAAGGATCAGTTCTTTCCTGCAGATCTGCTACTAGTGTCATCGAATTATGAGGATGGAATCTGTTATGTGGAGACCATGAATTTAGATGGTGAAACAAACTTGAAGGCAAAGAGAGCTTTGGAGGTGACCTTGGATTTGGATGAGCATGAGGATTTCAAGAACTTCAAAGGAATGATTAAATGTGAAGATCCCAATCCTAGCCTTTACACCTTTGTTGGTAACCTTGAATATAATGACCAAGTTTATGCTCTTGACCCTAGCCAAATTCTCCTTAGAGATTCGAAACTGCGGAATACAGCGTACATCTACGGGATTGTGATTTTCACTGGCCATGATAGCAAAGTCATGATGAACTCCACCAAGTTACCTTCCAAGAGGAGCAGAATAGAAAAGAAAATGGACTATATAATATATGTTCTTTTCAGCGTCCTTCTGGTGATCTCATTGATCAGCTCTTTTGGCTTTGCCGTGGAAATAAAGTACAGTATGCCAGAGTGGTGGTTTTTGCAACCACAGGAAGCAGACGACTTCTATAATCCCGGAGAGCCTGTAACATCAGGGATTAGCCATATGGTGACTGCCCTCATGCTTTATGGATATTTGCTGCCTATTTCACTTTATGTTTCAATTGAGGTGGTGAAGGTTTTGCAAGCAACCTTTATTAATCAAGACATACACATGTATGATGAAGAAACCGGGATTCCTGCTCAGGCACGAACATCAAATTTGAATGAGGAGTTGGGACAAGTAGATACAATCCTTTCAGATAAAACTGGCACTTTGACATGCAATCAGATGGATTTTCTCAAATGTTCCATTGCTGGTATTGCATATGGTTCGAGCACTGATGCTGTTGAACTTGCTGCTGAAAAACAGATGGCTAATGACCTGGAGGGTAAAATTGAACTTGATACTGTTGTCAGTTATAGTGAAAAAGATCGTCAATCTTCCATAAAAGGGTTTAATTTTGAGGACAGCCGCCTCATGAACGGGAACTGGTTGAAAGAGCCTACAGTAGAAAGCATCGTGTTATTTTTCCGAATATTAGCAGTTTGTCACACTGCCATCCCTGAGCTGAATGAAGACACCGGCATTTATACATATGAAGCAGAGTCACCCGATGAAGGAAGCTTTCTGGTTGCAGCCAGAGAATTTGGTTTTGAGTTTTTTCAAAGAACTCAATCAAGTGTGCTTGTCCGTGAAAAATATACAGCTTCTGGAAAACCAATTGACAGGTTGGAATACCAAATGCACATTGTTTTTTCTCCTTACTAAGCCCTCCTGAATTTCCTTTGTTTTGAGTATCTTAATGGTCCTGTGCGCACCTTGTAGGGAATACAAAATTCTGAATGTGTTGGAATTTACCAGCAAAAGAAAGCGGATGACAGTTATCGTAAGGGGTGAAGATGGGCAGATTCTTCTCATGTGTAAAGGGGCTGACAGGTTAGTCTCTCTGTTGTACCTTGACCTCATCAGGGTGTGCACAAGGTAGCCTACACCTGTGTTTGCAGTCAATGGCCCAATGACATGTGTTCGATTTGCTGTTCCTCCTTTTGTCACAGCATTATCTTTGATCGGTTGTCAAAGGATGGAAGATTTTACCAGGAAGATACCACTAAGCATTTGAATGAGTACGGAGAAGCTGGATTGCGTACATTGGCACTGGCTTATAAAAAGCTCGAGGAGTCCGAGTATTCTGCTTGGAACACTGAATTTCAGAAAGCAAAAACATCAATTGGGGCTGATAGAGATATAATGCTTGAAAAGGCTGCGGGGATGATGGAGCGGGATTTGATTCTCATTGGTGCTACTGCTGTGGAGGACAAACTGCAGAAGGGGGTATGCCTTATCTTGCCTGCTTTCTCTAAGAAACTTCTCTATGGTTTAGTTCAACCTGCTTTAAGTTCTCTTCATATCAGGTACCCAAATGTATCGATAAACTTGCACAAGCGGGTCTGAAGCTCTGGGTTCTTACAGGGGATAAGATGGAAACTGCTATAAATATAGGGTCTGTCTCGTTGTTTCTCATCGTTATTTCCTCTACTAATGGAAACCTGAAAGATCTAAAGTTTCTCTTTGTGATTCAGATTCTCTTGCAGTCTGCTAAGACAAGGCATGAAGCAGATATGTATTACAGCGACCGATTCAGATGACAAAGTGGTACGCCTTTCTCTGTAAAGGAGGGCACGGATTTTTCTTTAGGAAATTGATAGCATTTGATGTTAGACTTTTGCTGCTTTTTGTTACTGATCAGGAAGTTAAGGGGGGCATATTGAAGCAAATTAACAATGGTTCGCAAATGATCAAAGAAGAAAAAGATCCACATGCTGCATTTGCATTAATCATTGATGGAAAGACTCTTGCATATGCCTTGGAAGATGATATGAAACAACATTTCTTAGACTTAGGAGTTCAGTGTGCATCTGTCATATGCTGTCGTGTATCTCCCAAGC
Source organism: Hibiscus mutabilis (assembly GCA_019671005.1). Taxonomy (NCBI): domain Eukaryota; kingdom Viridiplantae; phylum Streptophyta; class Magnoliopsida; order Malvales; family Malvaceae; genus Hibiscus; species Hibiscus mutabilis. The sequence goes on along the minus strand of CM033731.1, from coordinate 3,960,849 downwards.
AGAAGGCACTAGTAAGATTTCTTTTCTACCATTCCTACAATTTTCTAACTTCCTAATGGATTAAGTCAGGTGGTATTCCTGGGTGTATATTCTATGTATTTAGTAAATCTTTTTTGGCACCAGGTAACAAGATTAGTAAAACAAGGAACTGGAAAGACCACCTTAGCAATTGGTGATGGTGCAAATGATGTTGGAATGATTCAAGAAGCCGATATCGGAGTTGGTATCAGTGGTGTGGAAGGTATGCAGGTTGGTAACTCACTCTTCCTACAGTTTCAATAAATTCCTCTAATTATAGTAGCAAATGAATCTTTTATTTAGTTTTATATTTTAGGCTTTATCTGTTCTATCTCAACTGCTGCTATTTCCCTTTTGCAGGCTGTAATGGCTAGTGACTTCTCTGTTGCCCAGTTTCGTTTCTTGGAAAGGCTTCTTGTTGTCCACGGACATTGGTGTTATAAGAGGATTGCACAGATGGTAATAAAGAGGGATTGTGTGCATTAATGTTCCACTTCCTTGGTTTTTTAATACTTGGTATTTTGGATTCAGATTTGCTATTTCTTCTACAAGAATATAGCATTCGGCCTCACCCTCTTCTACTTCGAGGCATTCACGGGCTTTTCCGGCCAATCAATTTACGATGACTGGTACATGTTGTTGTTCAACGTTGTTCTTACCGCATTGCCTGTGATCTCACTAGGAGTTCTAGAGCAGGATGTTTCTTCTGAGGTCTGCTTAGAGGTTAGTTTGTAAACGCTTCTTTGAACATCAATTCAGCCATGTTACAGTTTAGACTTCACTTGTAAGATTTTGCCTCCACATTTATGTTGCAGTTCCCTGCAATATATCAACAAGGACCTAGGAATTTGTTTTTCAACTGGTATAGGATACTCGGGTGGATGGGCAATGGTCTATTGGCATCTCTCATCATTTTCATCCTCAACATTGTCATCTTCTATAACCAAGCTTTCCGTGTTGGAGGCCAGACCGCTGATATGGCAGCCTTGGGTGCAACAATGTTCACTTGCATCATTTGGTCTGTCAACATCCAGATTGCGCTCACAATGAGCCACTTCACATGGATCCAACATACCACGATATGGGGTAGCATTATCGCTTGGTACCTATTTCTCGCAATTTATGGCATGCTACCTCCTGGTATCTCTGGAGATGCCTACCAAATTCTAGTGGAAGCCCTTGCTCCGGCACCCATGTATTGGACAACCACCCTCTTGGTTGCAATCACTTGTAACCTCCCTTACATGGTTCATATAGCTTACCAAAGATGTTTCGAGCCGATGGATCATCACATCATCCAAGAGATCAAATACTACAGGAAAGACATCGAGGATCAACACATGTGGACTAGGGAACGATCGAAGGCAAGACAGAAAACCAAGATCGGGTTCACCGCACGTGTAGAAGCAAAGATCAGGCAAATTCGAGCCATGATGCATAAAAAACAATAGCCTTTTTTTAAGGATTTTTAGGGGGTCTTTTTTTCTATTACTATCCATTTATTGAACTCTTTAGATTATGAATCTCATTGATTTTACTGGGGCTATTGTACTGAACGTACACTACTTCACACGTAAAAAGAAATTCTTAGGCTGTGGAAAATAGTCTGTGTAACTCTAAGAATGTACAATGTTGAAAAACTGTTGATGTAAGAAGAAAAAAAAAATGAAGCAAACCATCTTCCTCGTTTTGAACCACCACTCGTTTGATGCTTTCTTCTTGTACCTCTAAATCTTTATTATTTTATTAAACAACTTTTTATATATATATTTAATTCATGGCAGTATTTTTTCACAGCAAGATGATAAATGTGTGTTTTTCCTGGTATTCAACATCTTTTTTACTTCTAGTTTGGTGATGGTGAAAAGAAGAAACTGAAAGCTACTTTCAATTATAACAACAAAAGTCCCTAACCTTGAAAATCTTGAATAGATTCTCTTGATTCAAACTCAAAATCATAGTTAACCAACATACTACAACGGGTAATCCGTGGGTTATATTTTTAGTGTAATTAGACATATTATCTAATTGCACTAAGAATATAACTAAGAATATAACGGTTAACAACACAGTTAGATGACCAGATCTTGATAAGGACCAATAGCACCCCACTTCAGATACGCAACCGAGAAACAGTGATGATTTTCCACATTTGGTTACCAGATAAGCACATAGCTATACATAAGATTCAGAAATTTTTCATATTCAAGAATTTTGGGCAAAGGGAAAAATCCCAAACCCCAAGTTCTTGTTAGCATTATTGACATAGTAAAAACACAGACCACAGGAAAAGAAAAAGAGTAGGGAAGTATCAGCTCCAACCATAGAAAACTTCGGTGTAAGTGTCCTTGATCCACCTGAAGCTCTTTCTTAAAGACCCTTTCATCTTGCCTTGGACTGCATAAACCTTGTAGCCAGCAACCCTTTTCTTCCTCCGCAACTCGGGGTCATTAAAGCTCCAACTTTTTGAAGAAGAAGATGAGGCAAGAGAGCTTTTGGTTTTCTTGATCTTGACCTCTTTGACAAGCTGATTGGGTTGGACATGAACATAACTGGCATAGCTTGCACTGTAACACCTCAAGTCTTGCATGTTGGTAGGCCCTCCTCCTCCTCCTCCATGGTAACTCTCCATCTGCTTCCCTCCATCCCGGTATGATTTGGATCTGAAATCTTCCATCCAATTGCGGAGGGAATATGTGGCGGTGGTGAAGGAGAGAAGTAGATATTGGTTTTAGTTTTATTTGTGGAGTTGTTGAATATTCGTGATAACTGATAATGCCATTGGTTTTGTTGGCTTTATTATATAAAAAATCTATTTTTAATAGTTATCTAGAAAATGACTCATATTTAAAGTTATCTAGAAAAATGACCTATAAATTGTCCAGATACGAAAGATCTTGCTTTTTACAAAACGTGAGGTCGAATCACTTTTTTTGAAAAACGCGAGTTCCACATTGAGTTAGTAAAAAAAATAATTTCTCGCATTTTTAATATGAAACTCGCTTTCTGTAGAAAAACGATCCAACGATCAACCTACGCATGATTCCGAGCGCTGAGCTTACAAAGCTCAGTGGTTCACATCTACTCTACTATAATTCATGTTAATCATAAACATAAGTATGCAAGCTAGTACGAGCAATAAAGAAAGATAAATAAACATGTGTCGCTACCACTAGTCGTAAAACACATGCTCTCATCATAGCAAAACATTATACATGCACACAAGGCCCAATCATACTCGGGATCTCATCAAATCATCCGAGCGAAATACACAATGTCATAACCACAAACCTAGAGTGAGGCCCGATGTCACACAACCTCGGAAACGTACACCCATACTCGGCATCTCTCTTTGAGTATCATCCGAGCGTACATTCGGCGTCTCTAACCATGGTATTGCAACACTCTTTCTTTGGGTATCTGGATCCTATCAATCAAAGGTGACTCAACCAATCAAGTTGTAACGACCCAATTTTCTGAGTCAACGATTGGGAAATTGGTTTATCTCGTGATGTTGGGAAGGGGAGACAAGATGATATCATCTTCATCTTTTTCCTTCTCCCACACAACCCATTTCCCTCTTTTTTTCAAGCCTAATTTTTAACCTCAAAGATTCAAGCTTTCTACCTCATTTCTTTTATCTGAGATTCAATATTCAAGTATGTTAATCTCATCTTCATGGGCTACAAGAAAAGTATACTCTTCAGGTATAACGGCGAGTTCTCCATTAATGGGCTTTTGGAGGGGGTAAAGCTTTTGAGTATTCTCTCATGTTTTTAAGTTGTAAATCTATAGACAAACCTCATCCTAGCTTTTGGTTTAAGTTTTGATTTGTTTCCTTGGTTGTGAGATATAAATGAGGTGTTTTGGGATCTTTCAAGTTGGAGCCAAAGAGAAGAAGTTAAAGATTTTGAGTGTGTGAAGCAAATCTGGGTTAGTTGCTAAAAGGTCAGTACATCTCTGACTCTTACTCTTGTTGACGATCATAAAGTGATTGCTTTGCTTGATGTTATGGTTTATGACTGCTAAAAGTTGGGTGTTTGGTAGCTTAGAACCTTGTTAATGGTGAATACGGATTAAATGTTAATAGAGTGTAAAAAGGGTAGCAAACCACTCTAATCAACTCCCATAAGATTTATGATTAAGTTAATGGGTTAAAGGTTACGTTTTGGGGCTTGGGAAGTGATTTCCCAAGTGTCCAAACCGTACACAACATCTGCGTGATTACCATACGACATACATCATAACTTGATCCAGCAAGGATCTCCTATGGTTGATATTACAATAAGTCACCCAATTAAGTTTACCAACTTGTTAATACATTATGGAAGTGCATATTAATCATCCTCGTTTATCATCTTTATTAACCCATATTATCTCATTATCATCCCACGTAAATTTTCATCTTTTATTAGCCTTATAAGTTATTTCGTTCAGTGGGTACCGTCAACGGTCAATGACAGCTCGACTTGGCGGTCAACGGTCTAGACTGGCTTAACAAGCTGGCTTGGCGGTTGGCCCAGCCAGCTAACAAGCTCTAACCGGCTACTAGAGCACGCCCAATCGTCATCGTCTGAGCGTGCAGCAGATGGCTACCAAATTTTACCGGTCGACTATCCTCGAGCTAGTGATTTCAATGGTGGCCTCTGTTCTTTGTTTTGAGCACAATAACCCTCTTAACTTAACAGCCTGAAACTTTCTCTCTCACCCCTCCAACGGTAACTCCGATGGTAGTGCCGCTGGTCGTTTCGACGAGATAAACACAATAGTGGTGGAAGTGTCGACAACGGACAGCTAAATCTCCATAGATCAAGCTTTAAACCTACCTTAACCTTTCTTCTCTTTCCTCTTCTCTCTCTCACACCACCTACTTTTCACTTTTTCTTTTTTTCGTTTCCTTTATCTTCTTTCCCCCTCTATTTAGATTTCAAACCTTCTCCCTCAATATAATGGGCACAACTTAACAATCTCATCTTGGGCTTCTAAAATAAAGGCCCATAACCCGAGTCCAAGACCCGATTCACTAACCCAACAATTTGGCAGTAACATTCTCAGTAATATGTCAAGTAATCTTACATTCTGGGAATCCTATTCCTACAGGTAATCTTACATTCCGTGATCTAAAGCACACCCTTATTGAGTTTGAGTCCGTGAAGAGGTTAATTGGAGTCGAATCGAGTCAAAAAAAATCTTGAGTTAGTCGAGTTTACAAGCATTATTTACTTAAGCTTTATTTGATTTTTTTTGAATCTAATCGAATTGAATTGTCCGTGTTTCTGATCAAATTTAATTGTAAATATTTATAATGTTATAGTACTAATTTGTTACAATTTAAAAGAACCATATATGATATACATATATATTTATATTTCTTCTTATTTTTCCATAAGCAAAAAGTATATATCATGCAAAGCTAAGGGATTTGGCTCGAGCTTAAAAATTGATCCATTAATTATTAAGAAAATTTAGTTATTCGAATTTTTTTATAACCCAAATTTTACTTGAAATTTTTGAGTCGAATCAAAAAATTTATTTTTTCTAATCAAGTCGAATTTTATTCACACTTAAAGTAGATTAGAGATGCTTCATGTTTGACTAGGTAAATGATTTCAGTAACCCAAAAGGATTTCCTTTTATATTGGGGAAATCAGAAGCATTTGATCTTGAATTTTTTTTGAACAATAAGCCGGCCATTCATTCATTCAAATAAAATAACAACAAACGAACGAAGACACCAGAGAAACAAGGGGAGAAGAGAAGAACAAAGCAAATAAACAACACACAAGAAATTCGTGAAGGAAAAATATTTTTTTGAATTGATATTTAAAATATTTTTAATTGAATTGATCAATTAAATCATAATTTAAAAACTTTTTTGTTTATGTTAGAAATTCATAATATTTTTTTAAACAATGCTATTTTTAAATTTTGAACATAAATTTTCTTCGCGAGAATATAAAATACCTTACTATTACACCCCACATTTATTTCTATATAGTACCCATTTTGATTCAACTGTTATCTGTGTTAAAATAATATTTTTCAATAGTTAGGCATTGACAGATAACGTGATTAATTTACCAATTTTTCAATTGAAATTTGAGAAAACTTAATTAATTAATTAATTTAGTAAAATTTACATACTGTAATTAAGTTCCCTCAACTCCTTACTTCCACCGTCATTACTAAGTTATCATAAAAAAAATTGATGGACCGAATAATATTGTCATATCATTAAAATTAATATTTTACTATTTTATTGAAAGATATTAATTTATTAAATATAAAAATAAGAAAATAATATATGACATGACATGTTGGCAGTTTGACTTTTGGAACAACCCCTTTGACCAGTTGCACGCAAATCCCGACCTTCTTGCTCTTCACCTTACCCATTTTCACCGTCGCTCTGCTATCCATCTCGACCTTCAACGAGATCCCTTTTTTTATTCTTCAGATATGGTCTCAGACTATTGACCGTCTTCGCATCTAGAACATCTCAGTCCCCAAACATATAAAAAAAAATCTCTTTTCTGTTTCTTCTCCATGTGTTCTTCATCTTGCCTTTTCGAAGAAATAAAAAATGAATTCAAACAACTTATTCCTCTAAAAGCCCATGCGAATGCCTTCCATTCTTGAGCCATCAAAGGCTGTAAGTTTTTCTTCTTCTTAATTTAATTGTTTATAGTGTTTAACGGTATTATAATTTTCATGACGATGAGTAATATGAGAAGAAATCAAAAGAAGAATGAGTAAAAACAACAGCGTTGCATGTTTAACTTTATAATAAATAAATGTGGCCAAATGATTCTTAAGAGGAAATAGATCGTGGCCAAATAAACAATCAAGATCATTGCTTGTTTGATCTGAGAATTCGAGATCTCATTTTCATCGTTTTTGCTGTTAATGTTGCCTATAAAAACATGATTGTTGTTAGATACGCATATGAAACGATGAAATGGTCTTAAGAGAGAAAAAAGGTGTGAGTCTGGGTTTTTAGAGGAAATGGTTAAGTTGAAAAGAGTTGAGAGATGGGAGGAGGAAGAGTCGGTGGTAGTTAAGTTCAAGCGGTGGATGCGGAGGGAAGCGAAGGGGTAAATAAAGGTCAATGATGATGGTAAAGTGCGTAAAAGACAGAACCGTCTATGGCAACTAAAAGCGCGAGGATAAAGATTACGGGAATGGTCCAAAAACAGTAACAACAACAATAGTTCTGCCATTAACGGTGCCGGCAATGGTAGGGTTGTGGACGATATGATAGGCGAGAGGTCGCGTTATAGAGGTGGGATTTTGTGGTGCCACCGTTGGTTGTAGCATTTGTAATGGTTGGAGCTCCGCCATTGGCAGTCGGTGGAGCAGTCGTGGCGGTGGGCTTGGATGAAGGAAAGATTTTGTCAGATACTACCAGAAAAAAAAACAAAGAATCGACAGTTGTTGAAAGTGATAGAAGGAAGGATTTGATTGTAAAGAGGGAGAAAATATGCAATTGGAATTATGGAGATAAAAAAATTATTATTATTTTGCACATCATCAGCTCCATGTCAAATATTTTTCCACATCACCGTCGACATATCATGCCACAAAGGACGTTAACATCCTTTCGTTTTTGACCGTTAGAGTACCGTCACGGTCAACCTAACGGAAGAGCCAAATTAGATGTAATTTAAATTATGAAGTCTCAATTGAGTGAAAATTTTTCATAAGGACTTAGCTGGTTTTTTGATTTTTCGTTGAACGCCAGTTTGATATTTAAGCGTAATTTATATGTATCCGGATGAAATCCAATAAAAAAAGAGAGACGTACAATCCAAAAATACCTAGCTAGCTGCATCAAAACTTGAAACAACATAAACCCATATTCACAAAGGCGAGGAAAAACTGGACAATCCTTATGTAGCAGCAATTGTGCAAGACCCATATCACTAAAAGATCAGAATAATATTAACCTAAGAAGCAAGAAAGAAAAATGCAGCTTAAAATAGAACTTCGAAAAACAATAAAACCCCTTGCCTCGACAATCTTTGAGAAGGTAATTTCATCAGAGGAGATCAGCAACATTTTGTGGCAGCTCCTCGATGACCACATTGTAGAACCTCTGGATATCAAACAGCATTCTCTCATCATCATTGGTCACAAAGTTAATGGAAACACCTTTTCTTCCAAACCTTCCACTTCTTCCTATGCGGTGGAGGTAGTTTTCCGGTTGAGTAGGGAGATCATAGTTTATGACAAGAGAGACTTGCTGCACATCAATACCACGAGCAAGGAGATCAGTGGTGATGAGAACACGAGACGAACCAGAACGGAATTCACGCATGATGATGTCACGAGTATTCTGGTCCATATCTCCATGGGTGGCAGAGACTGTGTGGTCACGACTTCGCATTTTGTCAGTTAACCAGTCAACCTTTCGCCTTGTGTTCACAAAAATGACACTCTGGGTGATCGCAAGGGTCTCATAGAGATCGCAGAGTGTTTCAAGCTTCCACTCTTCCTTTTCAACATTCACATAAAACTGCTTGATACCTTCAAGAGTTAGCTCATCACGCTTAACCAAAATTCTCACAGGTTTGTTCATGAACTTCCTAGTTATCTCAAGGGCTTCAGGCGGCATTGTGGCCGAAAAAACTCCAACCTGAATCTTGGCTGGCAGCAGCTGGAAGATATCATAGATCTGATAGACATAACAAAATAGCGCATAAAATACCATAACCAAAGCTTTCAGACATCAAAATCATTAAAAGGGAAGACTACAAAATGAAATAACAAACCTGATCCTTGAAACCGCGGGAAAGCATTTCATCAGCCTCATCCAAGACAAACATCTTAATATAATCTGGACGAAGTGACTGCCTTCTCAACATGTCAAACACACGACCAGGAGTGCCAACGACAACATGAACACCACTTTGAAGAATCCGCTGATCTTCACGAACACTTGTCCCACCAACACAAGCATGGACTTTAACACCAAGGTAATCACCAAGAGCCCGCATCACTTTCTCAATCTGTTGTGCCAATTCTCTTGTGGGTGCCAAAACCAGAGCCTGGCATTGCACTACATCATAGTCAAGTTGCTGTAAAATTCCAGAGCAAAATGTTGCCGTCTTCCCAGTTCCAGATTGGGCTTGCTGAATTACATCAAGACCCTTGCAGAATGGAACAATTCCTCGTTGCTGAATTGCAGAGGGCTTCTCAAAACCTAGTTAAATATTTTGAAGGGAATAGGGATTTGGCATAAATTGCCAAAATTAAAACATAGAAAAATTATACATGCACAAACAAATGGCACACTATGGTGCTTAAAGGCTAAAGCATTTAGAGAAACAGACTACAAAATTTATGGCTTTTTGACCAAAGTAAAGCATACCATATGCATAGATACCCCTCAGAAGGTTCTCTTGAAGTCCCATGGCATCAAAAGTGTCATAAACTTCATCATAACTTGTGAAAAATTCTTGTCCATCAGTTTGGAGTCTGCAATTTTCCATATGAGCATCATCAAGTTATAAGCAAATAGAATTTCCTTTTTTCCCTCTTTCGAAACACAAACATATGCAAAGGGAGGAAAGTAAGTAGTCTACAAACAAGAAACTTACAACTCATCCATTTTCTCATCATAATGATTAGCATCAAACTGAGATCCTTCTGGTGCCAAACCTGCCATTCTGTGCAGAGAAAGAAAGTATGAAGATAGCATAGTTGCATCCTCAGCCATACATTATAGTTTTAGATTAAAAATATGACAGAACATTGATTAAAAAATCAAGAAAATGCACAATACAATAACACCAAAAATATAATATTCGAAAACTTTTTAATTGCATTAATGACCAAAGCATTTTTCATATCATCAAAATAATAAAAGAGCCAAACTTGCAAACCAGGATAAAGAGGATCGCAAGCATTAACTTCCGATTTAGTATCTGAAGAAGCTAATACAAGGACGCAGAGGGATACCTGATATTTTGATCATAAAGCCTTTAAATCAGGCACCACATTGCCTACCTCTCCAAAATTCAACCAATTCTAGGACTTGAAGAACATGTTTTAACTTTTAACACATTGTTATTACTAAATCTTTGAATATTTCTACATAAGACACAAACAAAAGAAACCGTATGCATGCATAAACAGAAAGTTTTTGTACAAAAGGGATTATCAGTTAATCCTGATGCCAGACCACATACTAAAATATATCAAACAGTGACGACAAATTCTACCAAGCTATCAAATTCTTTAGCATCAAAATGCTTTCCTTAACCAAGCAACATGAATTGCATATCTAGAAAACTACCAAACATCTCACCCCGACTAATTATAAGAATTCAACTCCAACACTGGAAGTTACAAGACTGAGTTTTTAGATCAGGTCACAATCAGATTAAGTAAAAACATTTCTAAAACAGCTCAGACTTGGAGTCTAAAATACAAAGCGGAAGAATCCATTTTTCATTATCTTCTTCTTCACCAGCCAACAAGAGTAATCTACCAAAGCTTCAAACTTGATCATATCTCGAATAAAAAAAATACAAAAAGCAATCGAATTTACAAAAACAATCCCACAAACCATATACAAAGGGTAAGTAGAAACAAAAAATTCTAAAATATACAAAGGAAATAACCCAAACCCAGATCGTAAACAGTAAGATTAAATTCAATAAACATCAAATAAATCCAAGAAAAATAACAAATCATAGAAACAACAAGAAATCAATTAAATACAAACACGGAAGGAAATAAAAGAAGAAGCCACGGAAATAAAGAGAGAGTAAAGAAAAAACCTTGACGCAGATGAGGAGAGCAAGAGAAGTAGTTTGTTTAGGTGAGCCTAGAGTGGACTAGTTGAAGAGAGAAGGGGAAGAGGGTAGTTTCTTTTGGAGGCTTTTTCGGTTGAGATTTAGGGTTTCCCAAACTCCTCGGATCAGCGCCGTAGAGCTTAAACGGAAAAACAAAGGGGGGGAGCAAAGCAATCTTCTCGTCTTTTAGGTTTTATAACCCTTTTCTACTACTACGTTGCAACTATTTCCACCTTTTCCTTTTGGTCTAATTTTAAATTTCATCCCTCAACTTTACAAAAACTAAGAAGTTAGTCCTTCTATTTCAGTATGTCAGAATATGGTCTTGTATTATATAAATTTTGAGAAATTAGTCCAATTAGATAATATTGTTAAAACATGGCAATAAATCATTGATCTGAAAATTAATGGTTTAACAATTTATATAAAAGAAATTAACAAAAAATTAACAATTCACCAATACAAATGTAACTCAAGTTTATGTGTTGCTAAAAATTAGACTGAGTCGGTCTCTTTTTTGTTTATCTTTTAGATTTTAATAAGAACAACTTTGTTTTTGTGACACGTTTTCTTCTGCTATTGTGATACGTTTATTTTTGCCTTTGTGGCACATTTTTCGTCTTTTTTCTCGATCGTTTTATCATTTTTTTTTATTTTTTATTTTCTCAGGGTTAAATTTGATGACGCCATGACTTATTAAGATGATGCTTATTTGTAATCATGCTAATATTCCCTACTCTAAACCCTCAAATTGAATTTGGATAAGGATTTTTCTTCGTGGATAGTTTCTCACAACGTTCAGCTCTGATTTGCAGTTCTCTGTGGTCTTCCAATAGCTTAATCCCTTTTGTGGTTTGTTTGCTGATGCAGTCAAATTTGTTCGTATATTTTTTTTGTTCGAGTCTTTTGGTTGGGTTTTAACATTTTCCATGTACAGTCCGTGTATGATCTAAAGTGACTATAAGAAAATGTCCAAATTATGTATTTAGTTTACGATGAGAGTTTTAAATCCTTATTGTAATTTTAAATATTTTCTCATTTAATAAGACTAACCGCTTCTATTAAAAAATAGACTGATTTCTTAATTTTTGTGAAGTGCGGGAATAAAAACCGGAAGGGCTTGCTTGTCAATGTTTGTAAAACAGAGTTATGAAACTCATACCTATAATTCTTTATTTCTTGCCAAACATTCAAATAAAACAGAGAACACAGGAATGATAACTTGATTTAAAGAAGGTAAAAATGAAAAATATACATAAAATATTAGGAAAACAAAAGAAAAAAAGAGGAGAGAAAATGAAGCAAAATACCTTCAAAAGAAAATCAGCATGAAAAATTATCAATTAACGAAGTTTGATTAAATTAAAAAAATAAATCTTAAATTAATGATTCGGCGAGTTAACGATTATACTATCAATTTGGGTTTGAGATAAAATTGATTAAGTATTATTTTGATCAAATGCTATTAGTTTTTCTTTAGTTTTGACCAAGTATGTTTGAATTGAGTAATTTAGAATTTTAGTTGTATTTGAATTGTTTTAAATTGTATGATTTTGTAAATAAAAAAAAAATACTACAAATTTGTCTTGGGTACCCAACGGTTTGACTTGCAGGTACTTGATTATTTTGGGTATCCGATTTTTACAGGTCGGGGCATAGGACAACTTCTAACTACCTAAAGATTCGGGTACCCGATTATGAACACCCCTACCAGAGCCGTTCCTGAGATTTTAGTGGCCTAAGGGTGAACCTAAAAATTAGGCCCTAATAATAAATATTAAAAGTTAAATTTTAAAAGTATTAGAAAAAAAATAGGCATTTGATAACAAATATTAAAAAATGAATTTTAAAAATAAACCCCTAATAACAAGTATTAAAAAATAGGTTTCTAATAACAAATATTAGGAAAAAATTAAATTTTAAAAGTATGTTCATAATAACAAATATTGTGAAAAAAATTATGTTCCTATTGGATCCCTAATAACAAATATTAAAAAATTAAATTTTAAGAGAATGTCTCTAATAACAAATATGGGAGAATTGGGTCCCCTAATTGTAAGTATTAGAAAAAAAATCGGATCTAATAGCAAGTATTGAAAAAAAAATTAAGAATATGTCACTAATAATAAATATTGGAAAAAATAGGCCCCTAATAATAATTATTAAAAAAATTGGACCACTTATAACAAATATTGAGAAAAAATTAAATTTTAAGAGTAGACCCATAATAACAAATATTACGAAAACCTTAGTCCTAGTAATAAATGTTAAATAACTAAATTTTAAGAATAAATCCATAATAATAAATATTAAAAAAATAAATCTTAATATCGAATATTATAAAAAATAAGGCATGGGCGGGTGCCCCTTCAGCCCATGCCAAGGGACGGCACTGACTCCTACATGTCATGTCATCAAACAAATGAGAATTAATTGTTTAATGACCAAAATGTAAGAAATTAATAACATAAGTGACTAAACGTTTACTTTTTAAAATTAGTGAGCAAAAATGGAAACTTATAAAACAAAAGGGATCATTATGGTAATTACAAAATATTTTTAGTTTGAAAAATTAATTATTTTAGGATTATTATCTCGTACACAGGCGGTGAAAACTCTTTATTTCCACAAGCGCCTTAATTTTAGGGTTTAAGGTTTAAGAGTTTTAATACATGTGTTTAGAATTCAAGGATAATAGTTAAAATTTATGGTTTAATGTTAGAATTTAAAGTTTATGATAGGTTTTAGGGTAATATAATTAGGAATTTAGGTTTTAACCTATAAAACTTAAATTTTAACCCTAAACTAAAAATTCTATCAATAACACATAAATTCAAAATTATTATACATAAAAAACTAAACCCTAAACTCTAAACCAACTATCTCAACCTAAAACTACGGCCCTTAATAACGTGCATGAAATAATTACCCGTTATTTTATATATATCACTTTTGAGCTAAAAATACTTTTAACTTCAAAATCTAACCTTTTTGAAAAACAATAGCGCACACCGCACATGGTCCGAGTTGTTGTTAGAGTTAACTACTTCACAAACTTATCCAAAATTCAGTTTTATTTTATGGAGTTTAGATCAAATCAGCAAAGCAAAGTGAAGAAAGTGCAGAAGCGGCATAAAGCTGACAATGACTATTGAACCACCGGCAATAGCAGTTAATCCCAGCTATTGTCGCTGAATGCAATCAATATCCACCGTTCATCAGCAATGCCGCCGATGGATTCGTCCGATACCCATTCAAGCCGGGCGCAAACACCCGACTTTGGATGAGTACCACCAGAAAACGCCGGGGGACAAATTCTACAAGCTCCATAAAAACAAGGTATTTGCCTTTTTCTTTTCTTTCTTTTTTCGAGCGTGTTCGGAAAACCCTTTTCTGAAATTCTGTTTTTATATAACATTTTCTGGGAAAATTTACTAAGAAAGGTTTTTTGTTTCGTTTCAAAAGGATAAAGTATATTACATGGTTTTTGAGTTTGATTGTTATGTTGTTTTACAGGTACACTTTATGCTTCATTGTTTCTAAAGTAACGTTATATTACTTGTTAGTTCAAATTTAATATGGTTTCATTTCTTTTTCATGCTGCTTAATTGCAAGGTTATTCACTAATTTATGTAATTGAATGATCATCGTTTTCTGGTCGGTTGGATGCGGAGCTGGTAATACAATATTTTTGCTTATTGCAGCATACCCCAAACTTTATGTTCAAGCTTGTGATATTTCACCTCATGCAGTCGCGCTCCTTAAGGTTTACAACCTTTGCTTACCATGAATACTCGGAACATAGTTTCTATTTTGCTTATTTAAGAAGTTCAAATATCTGTTTGTGGCCTCATCGAACATTTCTGGCTTATTACAGTATATTTGCATATAGCTTGCTTGTATGCTTAGTAATGTTCATAACATTATTAGTCACAGTAATTGTTAAGTTCACAATAGTGTTCAGCATGTGAAGAGGAACAGGTATGTATGTTTCTTTGGTGTTAGGCTGGAATAGGTTTTGCTGTAAAAAATGCAGTCACATGCAGAGTTCAAAGCCGATGCTACAGTTGACAGTCTTCTTGAAAGGATTAAACCTTCTTCAGTTGATGTAGTTACCTTGGTAAGGGTACTGCAAATCTCCATGTGATATTGTTTGTGTCACATAATTCATTCTTTCGTTCCCACTATGTATGCCATTGACATGTTTCTTCTGGTTTGCATGAATAGGAGCCTTTTTGAGATGAATAATTTCTTTTTTGTTCAAGTTACAGATAGTACTTGATATAGAGGAATTGATCACGTCTCAATCTGTTGTCTCCTGTTTTATTTGGTCGGAACCTTGATTTCGTTCTGGGCTATACTTTGTGTTTTTGACACCCTTTTCTACATCCAAGATGATATTTTAATTCAGATGGCATGGATCTTTCTTCTTTTGTTGCATGTTCTCACTTTATAAGGTGAATCTGGAAAACAAGCATCTTACTGTCTGATTTGCTATGTTTGTCAAACTCTTTTCTGTAGTGTTCATCTTACTTCTCTGAAGACTTCCTGTTAACCTTATTTTTTCTAAGCTGCCTTCAAAACTGTAGATATCAGCACATACTGCAAGCAAATCAAGAATTGTCATAAGAATATAACATGTTTTGTAGTTGATTATTGTTTAAAACTTAAAACTCATCTATTCTTGTTCTTGTTATCTATACTAATTTTCTGAACCATAAGTACAGTTGCATTTGTATTATTACTTTTCCCTAGATGTTCCCGAGTCTTCAGTACTATAGTGCTCTATTACCAAGATTCTCTCTAAAGTGTATGTTGCATGTGTTCGTTAGCACCTGTGAACTTTCCAATGTGTCGTTAACTCCTTGGATTATATCTTCAACTCTCATATCAGACATTATAATGCACGGTACCGTCCGTCAGCTATGAACTTTGTGCGGTGATTCGGTGTGCACCATTTACTTGAATACATATTGTTTGCAAGACAATAGAGAACAACAAAGATTGCTATAGATGTCCTGATTTAGCAAAGGAAAATGATTTGACTGGAAAAGGTGAAAGGAAATGCATGAGAGATTTGATAATAAACTACTTAGGTTTTTGAATTAAATTCTTATCACATGATCTGTTTGAACTTGCTATTTGCTATGCTCTAAAAGATGCAAACTAGTTCCATTTCTTTTTCTTTTCTTGCGGTTCATTTTGCTTGCCTTTTAGTTTCTTCAATTCTGAAGGTGATATTAATTGCCAGATTTTATTGTGAGCCAGATGACCATACTGTGATTCATATATTGAGTGCTCATCAATCAACCAGGTTTGACTTTTTTTGGCAAGATTAGGTTGTCCCAATATTTTTTCGCTTCAAATGTTCTATACTTGAATCTTGACCATCCCTAATGTGAGGGTCCACATGGGACCTTTGTTCTAATTTCATTGACCCAAAATTAGCTGCCTTCTATTACAGTTTCCTATATAGTTTTGATTCTTTTTAATTGAAATTAACAAGGAGCAAAGGTTTTTGTTTACCTTGTTCCTTTTTGTGTTAGATTATTGATATTTTTGCATTTATGACGCTAATTTTAATGATTCAAGAAATAAATAAAGTATGAATTACTCTTTTTATCTTAAATATGATATTAATCAGTGCCACTATGTACTAAATAAAATTTTGAAACTAATATTTTTGGAGATATATCATTAAAAAAATAGTCACTGGGCACATTTGAATTTTGAAGTCATCAAGTTGTTCAGATAATGTGCAGCAACTAATTAGATAGGGGTATAATCAAGAGAAATTCTTCAAGCCTCCACGGTGGACTTTCCACATTGGAGAGAATGGAAAATAGAAGTTTGAACTAGTGCTACTCCATAGGAAAAAAATTATCTTCTACGTTGAAAATGACTTGGATCTTTCCAATTGCTGAGGTGGTCCAGTACAATTTTCGAACGACGAACAGCTTGGTTCACCAGGCTTCCTGTTTGACTCTCCAGCAGGTCCCCTGTTGGATGGAAGGATGCTGGACTTCCACACTCTGGTCCTCGGCTTTAACTGTTGCCATGAGCTTCTTTTAGTGATCTATGTTTGAATTGCATTTCTACATTAGGATTGTTCGTCATTTCTTCTTGATAATGCATAACGTAAAATAGACTAGTGACTGCAATATTCATGCATTGACTAACCTGAATTTCTAATGGTTTATTCTCTGGGACTGAATTATGAAGGGGAGCCTCAAAAGCCACTTTTTCGCTGTTGTTGACTTCATGTTGAATCTCACCGTTGTTGCCTTGATGTTGAATCTCACTGTTGTTGGCTTCATGTTCAAGCCCAAGATCCCTGAGGCGATTCAGCTCCGGTAACACAACTGAATTAAGGTCTGGTCTATCCCTTTTCCTTAGCTCACAGCACTGTAAAGCCAGTTTTGCTAATGATAAGGCCTCTTCAACTGGCCAATCTGGTACGGCTGGATCAAGAATTTCTGAGAAGTTACCTTTCTCAATTGCCTCCTGAACATGGACACACAGTCCTACTGGTGGCTTTGCCGTTATCAGCTGTAATAGAACCACACCAAATGAATATAAATCTGATTTTACACCTAGCATTCCTGTTTGCTGATACTCTGGGTCGATGTAACAAAATGTTCCCCGAGCTTGTGTTAAGCGATATTGAGTGGCATCATCTTCTGCAGGGACCATTCGGGACAAGCCAACATCACTAATCTTGCTTACATAATTCCAGTCTAAGAGAATGTTTGCAGGCTTGAGGTCACGATGTAACAGTGGTTCTGGCTTTGTTTGGTGAAGTAACAGAAGGCCCGTGGCAATTTCAGCAGCTATTCTAAACCGGGTTTTCCATGGTATCGGGCAAGTATTGTCTTTACGAAAGAGCCGATCTTCTAAGCTGCCGTTTTCCATGTACTCATAAACTAGACATCCGTTCTCAGGGCAGACACCCATGAGCAGAACCAGGTGTGGGTGTCTCATGCAGCTTAGAACCTCAACCTACATTAAAATTTTATTCAATATAAATGAAAAAGGAGCATATAAGATTCTACTGCCATAAATACATTTGGCTAGAGAAATTGCCTGGCTGGGAATTTGTGGATAACATATAGTTGGTTTTCCGGGTTGGCCGTTTTTTTAACGGTTTTTATAAGTCATCAGCATCATAAACTATAAGACTATGAACAAGTTTAAAAGAAGCTGTAAAAGGAGCATTTCTACAAGTCTAAAAGGAGAATTAACAAGCATCATCACCTCTTGCTGGAATTGCTTCTGTCCTTGTGAAATATCTTGCCTTAAGACCTTGATGGCAACAGCAGTGTAATCAAGGGTGCCTTTGAAAACCGATCCATATCCTCCTTCACCAATCTTATTCTCGCCGGAAAAGTAATCCGTTGCAGCTTCAATGTCATCAATGGTGTATTTTCTATAAGCAGGTTTATTGTTAACCAACTTATCTAGTGCTCTCTTTTTCTCTTCTTCCTCACGATTGGCTTTCGATTCAGCGAGTTTTCTCTTACGTGCCTCCATATCTGCTAAACGTTGTGCCACCTGTGCTGCTTCCACAGCAGCCTTCGCTTTTTCCCTCTCTGCCTTGGCCAAAGCCACTGCTGCCTCCTCGGCAAGCCTGGCTTCCTCCAGTTTGCGCTCTTCCGCTTCTTTCCATTCCTGAAGCGTCCTCAACTAGGAAAACAAAAGGTTCAGTCAAGAAAACTAGCAACAGACTGCATAAGTTTGTTTGATAAGATCACTTACGATTCATAAGCATCTGATCTTACCTTTTCTTTCGCCGCACCGGCTTCTTTGCTAACTGATTTAAACATTTCCATGGCTATCTCTATTTCTTTTCGAAGTCTCCTCAACTCGAACTCCAACGCTCGCTATGTAGCCCATGCAAAGGATGAACTATGTCTCAGTAATATGGTAATGGACTAATGAAATAAAGAATTTGAAGATCTAGTTAGGTCATAGGAACCAACCAGCATAACTTGAACCAACTAGTTATGTCATGGAGTCATTGTATGTTTTTATGTTTGACCAAACAGAATTCCCTAATGAATTTATTACAACATACTCACAGGAGTCAAGCAGGCCAAAGAGCTGGAACTGTAATCTGTACTGTCTGAACAGTCAGAAGATGTGTCGGCTGATCGGCAATTTGGTGCTCCTAAAAGAATAGTGCTCTCTGGTATGGAAATTCTATGAAGGGATTCTAGTCTTTTACATCTCTTTGAAGCTTTAGGTGATGCAACTTGTTTATTTGTGTTCAATTTGTCACATGGTTTTACTTGAAAGTGATCACTGGTTCTATCAGAAGTTATTCTGCAATTTCTGCCTGTACCGCCTGAAACACTTCTGTAGGTGCCAGCATCGAAATGGTCGGGGGATCTGCATCAATGGCAATGCTAGTGCTGTGAGTAATATATCTTGAATTTTAGAACAACATGCTTAGATCCCAATCCTGGGAAATTAAGAAGTAGACTATTAGCAAGATTCATCTTCAGTCATGTCATCCTAGTTTCTTACTGCCATCTCATTAACATTGGTTGATAATTCTTATTTACTTTCAGTAATGACAAGAACAAGGAGAATCCAGAAGTAACGTTTTTCAAAATCGAACTCGTTGAGATTCTATTGCCTCTAATCATGGAAAACAATTATGCAATGTCACTGGCCATGTTAAGAAATCATGGTTAGTTCTGATACTGAAGTTTGGGAGATGTTAGTTCTGACTTGGCACCTATTAATTGAGAATCACCGAGAAGTAATGGTCTGGTTTATTTCATGTTACCTGCCACTGCTTAAGTCTTCTATCTCCGACTTTTCAAGTGCACGTTTAGACAGAAGCGCTTCCAGATATCGTGAATAACTCGAATGTGTGCTTGTGCTGTCGTGAGATGACCGAGACCTGCTCGGTAATCGGGAAACCTGAACTTTTCCTTTTGATATGACATATACTCCGCACGATTCTGGTGCAAATTTGAGCAAGCTGCTTGGGACATCTGGATTTCCGAGTTTCCTGCAAAGGCAATTTCAAAATCATGTTAGGAAAATTATAAGCAGGGAATATATCTAGTGCCACTGTAGCAGTAATTGCAGAAAATACTAGTTACCAAGTTCTACAGATTATCCATATCCGGCGACCTTGTAAAATATAATATACTTGAGAGAGGGAGAGGGAGAAGGAAGACCTTGTAAGAACATTTCGGGTGGAAGCGCCGACAACGATGTTTCCGATGTTGTTGTTGATATAATCTAGCAGGGCAGTTGGGACATCAACGCCATGGAGGATCACCTCATGTGATTCAATCTGAAAATGAGCCGGTGTTCATGAAAATCGGCTTCTTTTAAACGGAAATGGAACATGACAAGAAGATTTCAGACCAAATCTGCAAATGATAACTCACCCCTTTTCGAGCGCAGTATCCTCTGTAAGAAAGGAAGTATAATTGCATCTCGGTTTCAGATGGTGGCCGACCTTCTATAGGTGTAGCTTCAATGTCTGTTGTGAAAAAAAAACAGAACAACACATGAATTCAACAAGAAATGGAAGTCATGATAGGATGATCATTCGTGATGAAAGAGAGGGATACCTACACGGATGCATGGACTTGCTTATAACATGAATGAGGAAGCATTTCGAGCCGGGGTGCAGCAGGTTATCCACCGTCCACTTCACGGCAAGTTGGCTACTCCTGTTCCTGTCGACTGCAACGACCGTCAATCCAGAGGTTTCTTCCATTTGCCAATGATTCCACCACGAGCCGAGCCGAGCCGGAGGCAGGTTTGAGTTTGGGGTTAACAAAGTCATGCATGAAAGAACACATATCTTTGATTGATCTTTGTTTTGTTTACTCATGGCTAAATTTAGCTGTGGGTTGCTTCCATAATTACAGGCAACAAAAAACCAAACTCCTGCCTACCAACTTTTGTAGCTACTAAGGATTCACTGTTGGGGAATTAGTTTTGCTGAGTTTTAAACCAGAAAATTGGGTAATATTCAATCATTAACTTCCTTTTTGTTTTTTTACATTTTGCCATTAATTTGTTTTACAACAATTTTAACCATGAACTGTTCTCTTCACCAATGCTAACCTGTTTACAAGGCTTTCATTCGGGACACCATAACGACATCTCTTCTGGTTTCCATTTTCCCGAAACGAACATTGGTTATATCCAATCTAAGTCCAAATTTAAATTAATCTCGAACTTCTCTAGCATCCTCATTTGAAGATATTACGGTTAAATCAATAAAGTTCTAGAGAGTATAACTTCTGTTTCTTCATTTTCTCTTTCACTTCGCTCATCATTCATTCCGATTATCATTGAGATCTTAACAATTCCAATAAAATATTTTAAAATTTGAATTATAATTCGGTGACCTCAAGTGGAAATACTCCAAAGAAATAGTTTTCTTCTGAATTAAAGTGCAGGTTTTATGAGAAATATTGGCAAGTGCTCGGTGCAAGAGGAAACTAGACTGGTGTGGGACGAGCTATTAGCCTACTACCATGCTTTTGCGGCGAAACTGGTAGGTTAAGGTCCAACGCGTACTTCGAGAAGGCAACCAGGAAGCTGGTCGATTATGTAAGCTCGCGTTTAATAAACCCTTACGGCTTTATGCATTCCTGGAAACTTTGCGACAGTTGGACGATATTGTATTTTATTTTATTTTTTAGGTCCATTGTACTGGCTGTTTATGAAGCTAATGGAATAAAGCACCTCATTCACACACACACACATATATATATATATATATATATGTCTGAAATCACAATTTTATTTTGAAAAATGTAAACTTTAGAATTTGCGGGGCCAGGGACGGACGCAAGATTCAATGTTAGCAAAGGTAAACTTTTAAAATTTTAGGGGGCCGAAAATAAATTTTGAATAGAAAATACATATAAAATTTTTAAAAAAATTTCCAAATCATATATGAATTTCAAATTTTTAAAGGGCGACTGCCCCGTCTAGCCCCCTTTGGTTCATCCCTGCGCGGGGCTAAGGTGTGGCACTTTAGGGTGCGGCTAAAATGCGGCCAACATAAATTTTTATTATTTTGGTAAGAATTTAGGTTGAACTGGATAATAAATTAGGTAGAACCGAAATTTTTACCAATTGAATAAGAATTTATGTTATAACCTAAATTCTTACCAATTGGGTAATAATTTAGGTAGAACCGAAAGTCTTACCAACTAGGTAAAAATTTATGTTATAACCTAAATTCATGTTAATTGGGTAAGAATTTATGTTAGAACCGAAAATCTTGCCAATTAGATAAAAATTTATGTTATAACTTAAATTCATATTAACCAGGTAAGAATTTAAGTTAGATTTTACCTTAAGTAAGAATTTATATTTGAGATCACCTTAATTTAGCCGCACCCCAAAGTACCGCACGACGGAATCTCCGATTTAGTTGGATTAGGCAAACAACGGATAGAAATGTGTTTTTAGACTAAAGATAACAATGAAACTGGTTTTCTATATTAAATAAAGGAATATAAATTTTCTGTCCTTTTTCCTCTTACTATCTTAATATTTAAAAAAAAATGGTTTATGGTTAAGATTAAAATTTTGGATGTTTTTAGGATGTACGATTTCGAATTTAGGGTTTGAGCTAATAATTTAATTTTTTAGTGTTAGAGCATAAAAATGGACACCAAAAAGTGACATAAGATTTTTATTCTAAATAGAGAGGTATTATATTCCCAAAATAAATGTCGAAATCCGAACACATACAAGATAGGACAATATGAGCACCCTTGATCACTCGAGTGGATCTCAATAAAACTGGTTTTTGATCGACCTAAACCCGGCTCGACATAATCCTAATAAATTATAATTTTTGCTCGAGTTTAAATATAATTTTAATCCTTCCACGTTCAAATCAAAAAATTATTTTGAAATCCAATATGAACCGATCTGATTAACACGATTATCATTCCCACAATTTTTGTTAAAAAAATTGAATAAAAATACTATTTTATTAAATTGAATAGCATAAAATCAAAGTAAAACTTAATTTGATTTCACAATTTTAGTACTATGCCAAATTTTTACACATATTTTTATCGAAATCTAACTAATACTACTATATAAATATAAAAGTGTATTTTTATAATTACCCCTAAGAGGGTGGATTCTCCTTAAACTCAAACTTAACCAAAACCCAAATTTCATTAAAAGATAAGTCCTTTCCTATCAGATCGAATCAGAACCCATTGAATGCAGATGTCTTTGTCATCCTTACTTGGGAATGAATGTAGCAATGTTTTTAAACATATACTTCAGGTCGAACCTAGAGCATTTAGAGTAACCTAAGTCAAATTTGAAAACCCAAACCCTAGTACAAGGTCAAAATCCTTAATTCCAAATAAAGAAATCTAACTCGAGTCCTAATCAGGGATTTAAATGGCGGTTGTAGTTGTAATTTCAGTCACGATATTTTATCGTAGTTACGGACAATAATAAATATATTATGATTATTATATATTGTTATTTTTTACAATAACAATTTCGAATGATGTTGTTATTACTATATAACGACCATCATTACAATAGCGGACCGCTATTTGAGCCTTTGGTCCTTATCTATTGTGAAACCATGAAAAAGTGGGGTTGCGTCTCATCATCAACGGGAAACGTCTGCTTCCAATGACGGAAGTTTGATCCATCAAACTTAGGACATCTCAACTTTATAAGCCTGATTTTCTTCATGTAGTCGGAATTGTTCTAGTATCTACTTAGTGCAATTCATTCAATGTTATATCCCTAAACATATTCATATTCGCATATAGTTCGGATTATTTTATTTGGGTGGCTTATTTTCTAGTTTAGGTAACTGCCAAATTCAAAGCGTATGGAGAATAATAAGCCAGAGAAATAAATAAATAAATATAAAATACAGCTCTAAATAGAGTGGTGTTTGCATGCAAGTTGAAGTTGCAAAGCATGCACAACCGGAAATCCTTCCCCAAAACATTCAAATCTAACCAAATTATTTGCATGAATCCAACCTCCCCCATTATTCCTGCCGTAAGAAATAGAAAACCCCTAACAAAAAAAACCATATGTTTTTGTTGTTGTAAGAACCAAAACTTAAACCCTTTGACTATTTCGAGGAGCTGGAGTTTTAAATAATCGGCATATTAGGTCTTGCCCGATTAATAATTCCACCCCACCTAGAATCTGGAATTTCAAGCCCTCATTTCTTGCTTTTTGTTAACTTTCATTTAACTTGTCGATTTTGATCCGAACTAGATAAATATATTTTGAACGATTTGATTTGATTATAAAAGTTAATAATTCGAATTTAGAATTAATCCGATCTAAATTGATATCCAGGAAAGTGACAGATAATTTCTTTTGCATATTGCACTGTATTTGCATGCACCAGCTCCCTCCTTTCGTTTTCCTTGTTGCTTGCATTATCTGTTCCTTAGTATTACAAGTTATAGGCGACGCACGTCACTCTTTAAATTAATTTGGTTTTGCTAATAATTAGTTGTCATACGCGGATTGACTCTTATTTTCTTACGAAATTAATTAATATCACCTCTTAGTTCACATTATTACTATATATAATTATATTTAAATATTAATTGTTCTTTTTTCATTAAAATAGAATTATTATTGTGTGCCTCGTTAAAATTCTCTTAAATCTAGTCGGAGGAAAATGGTACACACGATAATAAATTGCATAACATTAAGACACGTACGAGCCAAATTTGACAAAACAACTAGCTAAAATCATCATGAAAGATCGATAGAATCTCATCCGGAGATGAAAGGAAACAGTGACATAATAAATTACCCCTCCGAGCTATCTTCTTCATTCCGTCCGCCAACTTATTCCGTCCCTGAGCCACGTGTCACACTAACCTCCCACGGCCGAGATAGCAGGGATCGAATCTCATGAATCAACGTAGAGGACCAAAACACACCATCAACATTCGAGACCCGAGCAACTGCCTTCGCACAATCTGATTCCAAGATAAAACGCCTAACGCCGATCGACCATGCCCAAAGAAGACTCTCATACATGACCCACAACTCCGATTCAAGAACATAGCACATCCCTATCTGTTTGGTGAATCCAATTAGCCAATAACACTAATCATCACGCACCACCCCACCACATGATGCGAGTCCGATGATAAAAACCAAGCCTCATCAACATTTAATTTACACCAACCCACCGCAGGGGGAATCCATGACTGCGACGTTGGGATAGTAGCCGCAGGCACGTCAGGCAACCTCCTCACATTGCTGGTTGATGCACAAATCTCCAACTGCAACCGCTTACTTTGATGGAGGAGAAAATATTAATTGTTCTTAAATACGCATTACAACTCTACTAATTTACTTGAAGAGTTTTAAAATTTAATTATTTAAAAGACAGCAAAAAATACTTTTTTAAATATGTTTATATGTATTGTCATAAAAAAATAGATTATGTAGGATTATGGGATTAGTACTTTTTGCCTCGGGCATTATATCATAAGTTTGAGGTACACCCATTTGATTTAAATGGAAATTTGTTAAATGCTCTTATAGTAATATTTATTTTTTAAAAAAACTTTAAAAAATTCACATTAAAAAAATTGTTCGAACACAGAATTCTAAAAAAAAACCATTCTTTCTTCACTAAACCATTCCTTAAATCGTAAACATAGAACCATTTCTTAGGTTCTAAACATATATAGATTTAACATACATGAAGTGGATTGCATGCCTCAATTAAATATAATATGCAAAATAGAAATTAGGGACTATTAATTATTATAAGAGTAGTCAAACTAACAATCAATTTATTTAGTAGGATAAGATATTAACCCTCTAAATATGGTCAGAAATTCGAGTCATAACGTTGTGAATGAAGCAATTGAGTTGAAAGAGTTGTCCTCGTAATGAGTCTATAAATTAATCAACTAATAAATTAGATATCAATAACTATAAAAAAATTATTCGAGTAGCAATTGATGTACCATCAATATTGTATGTGTAAAGAAGTGATTGACGGACCAATTTTCAAATGAGGAAACCCATCAATAATACCTATGCTTGGTTTTTCGCTGTCATTCTTATAAGGACAGCCGCAGCATGTGCACTGTGAACAAGCCATCTCTATACACATTATTATTGTTGTTATAAATTACTTATCACTTTTATTCTTAATTGAAGTAGTAATTATTATAAATGATAATACTAATAATTACTCCCCATTTTCAGAATAAAGCATAATTAAAATATCTTATCTTATCAAATACTAATTCCATTCATTTATATATATAGCATTGGCATAATCAAAACTAAAAGCAAATACCAAAACCCTCAAAAGAAAAACATGGAGGAAGGTGATGACATAACGCCATTTTGGCTCCAAACCTCCGACAACCGCCGACGACGACCTTCATCTTTCTTCTTAAACAACGGTATCCTTATCATCCTCTTGTTGCTCGTCGCATTGGCTTTCGTCTTCTTCATCGTCCCTTCGTTTCTGTCTTTGACCTCCAAAATATTCAAGCCTCAGCTCGTTAAAAAATCCTGGGATTCACTCAATCTAGTCCTCGTGCTTTTCGCCATAATCTGTGGATTCTTAAGCAAGAGCAACAACGATAACAATACTCCCAAACATGTCCCGGCAGGATCAAATCCAAACCCTTCAACTTCAAACCCAGCTCAATGGTATGAATATGATCAGTACTCTTCGTCGTCGTACCGGAGCCGGACGGCTTATAACGCATTACAGAGGTTGAAAAGTAGCAGCTCGTATCCGGATCTACGCCGAGAATCTTCTTGGATGATGAACGGTGATGATCGGTGGAGGTTTTATGATGATACTCATTTGTATAAATATTACCCTAGTGGTAGGTCAAGGCGACAGAATGATGAAGAACGAGTTTATGGTAAGGATACAAAGGATACAGCTGTTGATACTGGTCGCAGGTCTCCGCCGCCACCTCAGTCGTCTCCACCGCAGCTTCCTAGGGTAGTTAAAAGAAAACCTAACCGGACTAATTATGAAGATGCTAAAGCCAAGGTGAGAGGTGAACAACAGGAAATTATTTTGAGTGAGATGAAATTCAAACATTCTCTTCCACCGGCTAGTTCGCCGCCTTCGAAACCACCACCTCCTCCGCCTCCACCACCAACAGGTCGGCAGGAAAAGAGAAGTTCCAAGGGTGAGAAAAAGACGGGTGGAGGGACAAAAGAATTCTTAGTTTCCTTGAGAAGAAAGAAGAAGAAGAAGAAGGAGAGGCAAAGAAGCGTTGAAAACCTTGAAGAATTCTTTAGAATTTCAACGCTCCCATCGCCTCCTCCTCCGCCACCACCTCCACCACCACCATTGCCTCCATTCTACCAGAGCATCTTTCATTCCAAGAAGAGCAAAGGGAGAAAGCACCATTCAATCCCTCCATCGCCGCCATCTTCACTGGTGGTAAAACCCCAGAAGCGTCTTTTTTCAGTCAAGATAAATGAAACGAACAACGTAGAAGAGAGCATGGAAAGTGGTAACGAATCACCGATAAATCCAATCCCCCCACCGCCACCTCCCCCACCGTTTAAACTGCGGCCGTGGAAGTTCGAAGTGCAGGGTGATTTTGTTAGATTAAAAAGCATCAACATTTCACGGAGCGATTCACCGGATTCGGATGACACACTAAGCGGTGAAGCGAGCCCGTCGGACGGTAATAAAAAGGGTGAAATGGCCGGAGCATTGTTCTGTGCAAGTCCCGATGTGAATACCAAAGCCGATAATTTCATAGCACGGTTCAGGGCCGGGCTGACCCTGGAAAAAATCAACTCGGTCCGAGGAAGGTCCAATCTCGGCCCTGACCCAGGCCCAACCACTGTGTAATGTGTCTTTCTACAGTCTTATTTATTTATTCGGAGGGAAATTTGTTGGTTTGAGTTGCTCTTGCATTTGCCTATACAGAATTTAAATTATAGAAAACACATGATTTTATTTTATTTTTGGGATAAACATCATTCGATTTGAATGTGCAACGTACGAGGTAAATGCTATTTGCATTTGAGAATTTTTTATGTACATAATGATATAAACTCCCCACCATGTTGCATGGTCGGCATATAATAACTTACAATATTTGTATACCAAGTGGCGTGCCACGACTCAGAATCTTTATAATTAACTATTTTTTTAAGGAAAAAACTTTGATACACAAGGCGTGTAAATTTAGTTTACACATGTTTTTTAATTTTAGGAGTTAGGGTTTTAGTTTAGGGTTTAATGTTTAGGGGTTTAGGTTGTAGGGTGTAGAATTCAAGGTTAGTGTTTAGAATTTAGGGTTTAGGGTTTAAAGTGTGGTGTTTAGTTTTTTAGGGTTAGGGTTATGAATTTAGGATTTGAGTTTTTATAGTGTAAATACACATGCTTGTGTAAAATTTACACAACCTGTGTATCAAAGTTTTACCCCTTTTTTTAAGTAACAAAATTAGTTGATATATAAGATTTATAATCAAAAGAGATTTTAAGAAAACTGGTAATAATACATATGAAAGAGCAGTGACGAAGTCACACATATGTTAATTTTTTAAAAGTGTATACACTTAACTTTATTTTTAAAAAAATTTGTAAGTTAGTCCTTAAATTTTATATTTTGTACTCACTTTGAAATTTTAAAATTTTTATGTCTCGTATCTACCCTTAAAAATATTTTCATTTGTGTCCACCCTCAAAAAAATATTCTGAATCCGCCACCGTAAAAGAGAGTAAATAATATGATCAATGATTGCCTTATTAATGACCGTAGACTTCTAAATCGTATCTCAATGAGGTAGTGCATTGTATCCGATGGTAATAATTTTGTGCTTTTTAATGACACAAACAGAGTTATTGATCAATGAAATCCTCAGACAATTTAGTGGCAATTCATATCCGATCGAAAAAATTCGAATCCAAACATTAATAAAGATTCGAGTTTTGATAGGAGGCAGGTCGAATATAGACTTCAACATGATTCGATTGAATTCGATTCATATTTGAGTTTAAAACATAAGAACTTCAATTTTTTGAAAGTTAAGACTATCTTTCTCTAAAAACTATTTATTTATATATAAAAAGCAACATTGTTGCCCTATCTTCTTTAAATATTGATCTCTTTTCTAATATTGTGGTTGGCTGAAACTGACATTTCAAGATAAAAGTTACCTCCAATCTTGTTCATCTTTTTCTTCTTATTCTTTAAAAAAGACATTTACTTGAGTTGACACTTTAAAAAAAATAAAAAAATAATCAAATTTTTAATTTTCGCTCTTGAATTCGGATTTTGAATACTCTACTAGAATCCAGTTCGAACTTGATGTATTCAAATTTGGACCGGTCTGGATATCCAATTGTTAATCAAATTAGATTTAAATATTATACAGTCCGATCCAGATTCGATCCAAAGAGACAACATTTCTACTCAGATGGAATGCCATAACAAATTCATGGCCCAAGTCACAATAGTTAAATTCTAGATCCATTTATAAAGAGGTCCACAAACCTTTAGTAGGGGAAGATATAAACAAAAGACTTTAGTCATAGAAAAGGGTTAGCAAATAGAAACGATCCATAGAAGTATCCATGGATCTATCTCAATCGGCCGATGGCCCTATACCCAAATCAAAAAGGATGAATCATCGATCGTCAACCAAAATTTATTTTGAACCACCATCTTATCTATTATATATCAACATATATATATAATTATATATATATAGAGAGAGAGAGGGGCAAAGTAACGAAATGAAATTTTAACCTTAACTATACATTAATTTTTAATCAATTATTAAAAAAACTGTAAAACATTAATTTTGTATTGATGTAATGATTCCTATCCAAATTCTAATAATATTGTTCCTAATTAAGTAATAGTATATTGAACGGATTAAACTCACCAACAAGATTGATTTAAGTGGTAAGAAGCTCGGTATTGCTTAAGTAGGTTTCGAGTTCGAGGCATTTTGTATGCAGAAAATTTCTTCTTGAAGACTCACCCACCAAGATCAGATGTGTGATGTGGGTTTGTCTTGATTAGTCAGAGTCAAACCTTGAAAACCGCTAGAGCAACAAAAAAACTCTAGTCTCGAAATCTAATTTGGACCCAAAATTAATTATGGGCCTAAATAGTTTCATCATGCTTGGCCCTACATATCTTAAAAAATCTGATGAAATAATTTGTGTAAACAAAAAACCAGAGGACTAGAATTGGAGGTGGAAACGACAGGAAACATGATAACATAACTGCCTGCCATTATATATAAAAAAGTAGATTGATCTTACAAGATTATGATCAAAACCAAAACCAAAACCAAAACCACAACAAGATACCATCACCATCACCCTTTTTCTATCTCATCATACTCTAAATTATTCATACGAGCCTTAAAACCCAAAAATACATAATCTGTGGGACTAGTACAGATGAAGTGGGAGCCTAGGCTCTGCCACAGTCTCCAGCGGATACTTTTTCGGGGTGGACAGACCAAAGATTTCCTCCATATTCAGATCTTCTTTCTTCAAGTTACTCGGCAGTTTCCATGTAAATCCATGCAAAAGATTAGCCAAACTTGCTTGAATGACTTTGATCCCGAGGGGATATCCGGGACACATCCTTCTTCCGGCCCCGAACGGCAACAGCTCGAAATCGTGACCTTTCACGCCGATGGCCTTCCCTATGAATCTTTCCGGGCAAAATTCATTGGGGTTGTCCCAAATTGTAGGGTCTCTCCCAATGGTCCACACATTCACAAGGGCTCGAGTGCCCTTACGGATGTCGTAACCTGCTACTCGACAGTCTTCGCGGGTCATGCGAGGTACAAGCATGGGTGCCACAGGGTGTAAACGCATGGTCTCTTTGGCAATTGACTCGATGTAGGGTAGGTTGACAATGTCCTTTTCTTCAACCCATCTTTCCCTGCCGATTACCCTGTCTAGTTCTTCCGTGGCCTTGGAAAAGATCTCCGGCTTTTTCAACATCTCCGAAATTGCCCATTCCACGGTCACTGCCGAACTCTCGGTTCCTCCGGCTATCAGGTCCTGAAACATCATCAAACATCAGCTTACGTTCAGCAGAATGGAAACTTAATTGTATTTTTAACATTGTAATTATTTTTTCTGGTAGGTATAAAGTCATTTGTTCATAGCTAAAATTAGTCAGAAAAAAACAGAGGAGTAATGAATTATTACCTGACTAAATGCCTTGACTCCGTGCCTTTCTAGCTTGACATCAAGATTTGGATCCTCAGCAAGCTGCAAAAGCACATCCACCATATCCTTGGCAACATAATCTTTCGTCTCTCTTCTCCTAGCATTATGTTCATCCAAAACATGCTCCAAGAACCTGTCGAACTTCTTGCTCAACGCCTTCATTCTCTTAATATTGCCTTGCAAATCAAGGAATCTTAGCCAGGGAATCGAGTCCCCGATGTCCAGCACCCCGTTCAGCAGGAACAACTCGTCCAGCATCTCCTTGAACTCCTTCGGGGTCACGATCTCATTTTCGCCCGTTCCGTCCGTGTACTTTTTCCCCAACACCATCCTACTTATCACGTTAAGGCTCAAATCAGAAAGATTTTCTTTCAAAACAATCGGCTTACCGGATGATTCATACAACCCTTTCAACAACAATTTCATTTCTTCTCTCCGGATGTACTCGTATGACTCCAGGCGTTTCGCACTGAAAAGTTCGGTCATGCACATTTTTCGTGCTTGACGCCAATACGGTCCATATGGTGACCAAGTAATATCGGAGAAATTGTAAGTAGTGAATTCTCCCGCTGCGATCTTAGGCCGATCGGCAAAGATAACATCATTGGTCTTAAGGAAGGCTTTGGCCATATCAACGGACGAGGCCACGACAACAGGGAATGACCCGAATTTGAGGTGCATAATGGGGCCATACTTTTGGGACAGGGCATGGATAGACCGGTGGGGAAGCGAACCGATGAGGTTAAGGTTTCCAATTATGGGCCAGGCTTTTGGGCCGGGCGGCAAGTAGAGCTTTTGACGGCGGCGGAGACGGAGGGAGAGGATGATGAGTGCTAGAGTGGCCAGCCATGCTGTGAAGTAAGGAGTCCAAGATGGAGTTTCCATTTGATATAGAGATGGTCGAGGTGAATGATGTAATAAGATAGTTGATTGTGGGAGAGTGCGAACAAGGGAGTTGTACTTATAAACGGTAAGGTGGGATGAAATGGGTGGTTTGAATTCCAACAAAGGGATCGAATTCAAAAGTATTCATGGCCCACGTATGTGTGTATTCTTTCTGCGAAATTAAATCAATTTCATGTCCTCTGCTTTTCTGGTTTGGACATTGGACTAGTTAGATTTTTTAAGTCAAGATTTAATCAAATATATACTAACAAATTAAGGGTAGAATCCAAGATTTTTTGTCACTTTAATTCGGTTATATTATAGTGTTTTAGTCCGATTTTAAATTTAAATAAATTCAGACACACTTACAAGTTATAGTTCTCAAACTTGGATCGTTGGGAGGAAGAACGTTATACTCTACTACTGGAACCACTCAAAGAGCTCAAGATAATATATTTATGGAAAAATAATATAAATTCAATACTAATATGGAGGACAAAATTTGAATCTAAAGAATGTGAAATCTCTTTACCATAGATTAATTTTTTTTCCTTTTAAACTGTATTTTAGAATTTTTAGTATTGTCAACAATTTTTAAAGCAGGTGAATAAAAATTTTCAGATAACACATTCTCAACTCTCTTAAGTTCTGGGTTCATTACTCATTAAAAGTAAATTTTTCCCCTCCCCTGAATAGGAATTGTTTCAAAAAAAATTAATCTTAAAGTAAAATATAAAATTATTGAAATACTTTTATATTAAAATTTATTTTTTTTTAATTTTTTTTCAATTGAGTTTAGTTCATGTTATTTTGTGAGATGAACTCAATTAATCATTTTATAAAATTGGTATAGAGATAAATGTTTTTTGAACAATTCTTACTTAGGGGAGGGGAGCGAATATTTGCTATAATGAATATTGTATCCATAACCTAGTAAAAAAATATGTTAACCGAGAGTTTTTAACCACACACTCTAGAAATTATTTACCAGACATAAATATATTTAAAGTTACTGGGTCTTATAGAGGGTGAACTATTAACATAAAACTTTTGTTAATTTTAAGTTTAGGAAGAGGACGAACTAATAACCCAACACTTTTTTGAAAATACAAATTACAACGTTTAAATTATTCATAACTCGAGTTCACAAATTTTTTTAAAACAATCTACAAATGATTACAAGGTTGTTTATATATATTTTTAACCCTTAAATAATGCACACACCTTGTAGACGGAGCAATTAAACCCGAGCCTCTTAAGATAAATATCATCTGTTTTTCTATTGGAACCACTTGTTGGTTTCACAATTTTTTTGAATACTGTAATACCAACCGTGCTAATTAAACTAACTTCCAATCAACTAATAACCTAACATTTTTATGAATATAAAATGAATTATATGTAATATATTAGCCATAAACCGTATAAAATTACCAATTAGATTATTGCATCATTCTTAAATTAAAAAAAATTAAAGTGGTGAAAAGAGTAAGGGTTGTTAAGTGATTCACATTGTTAACCTGTCATGAATTTATCACGATGTGAAGGGTAGGGAGAGTGATAAAAGTCCAAGGAAATTGCCTTCACAAAGGGAAGTCAGAATGGAGCATTGACTACGACAACCCTGTGGGGAAAGCATGGCTAGCTTTCTTTTCAGCTTCCTGGAAATTTACTTTGAATGGGAGGGTGTCGTTTTCCTCGGCACAATTGAGTGGGGGAAGACTTGACCAATAATGCATTAAAAGGGCTTTTGAATTGACCTGATTCAACGTAGCCGATGGCTGGCTCCTTTTTTAGTGCTCCATTCAGACTCCTTACATGATTAACCCTTTTACTTCTCCAATACCATACACTAATGTGTTTCGCTACTCTAAGGTTTCGTTCGTCGTGGATTTTTCAACATTTTTTTAAATAAAAACACTCGTTTGAAAATTTTTTAAAAAGAAACGTTCGTTTGAGATCAAATTGAGTGAAAAAACATCTATTTAAAACACTTAGAATGACCATTGAGTATTGCTTCTCCGTTCGACAGCTAAACGCCCGTTAGAAAAAACATTGTCGAATGAGCCCTAATTAGAGTGTTGTGAAACATGACACACCCCAAAACATGAATATCATAATATATATATATATATATAATATATATATATATATACTAAAACCTAAAGGGTGTGAAAATTAGAAAAGTAAAATTCATTACTTTTTAGAAGAATTTGTACGGAATTTGAACTAAAATTTAACAACCATCTATTTCGTCCAAAAATGCTCTGTGAACTATGCAGTTCTTTTCACTGCAAAATCTTGGCATATCGACAAACAACCACAAAAAAACATCAATATTGAAGAGATTATAGACCTTCTCATACAAGAAAACTACCACAAAGACGAACATGTCGCAAGAACATACTAAAATTGTCACAAAAACATACAAAGAACTTTTATGAAAGCATACAAAAATTGTAATGATCCGGATTTCGGAATCCATGTGCCGGTTTAAACCCGAGTTGTGGCTCAGAGTTTTGGGCCATGAGTTGGGCCTCCGGGTGTCTAAGGAATGCCTTAGTGGGCTTTATCTATATTGTTGGGCTTGAAAGCTTGGGTTGAGGGGAGATGAGGAAAGGGCATTTGGGTAAAATGCTCCCTTTTAAAGAGATTGCCTGAGCAAAAGCTGTAATCTTTGCTGTTTGGAGTTGAAATCTTGAATTTTAGAGGGGGTTTGGTGAGGATGAACGAGAATGGAAGACAAAGGTGTAATCTTTGCTGTTTGGAGTTGAAATCTTGAATTTTAGCTTGAGGAGGTTAGAATTAACGTCAAATGATTTATCCTTTGAGGTAAGAATGGTTAAGTTTGGTGGTGGTTGAAAATCATGGGTTTTAGAGGGGGTTTGGTGAGGATGAACGAGAATGGAAGATGCAATCACGTTTTTGTTGTTTAAAATCTCCCTTAGTCACCTTTACTTCCTTTTATCAGTGTTGTAACTCGTTTTGCAACATTTGATTGTAGTTAAGGAGGTTGGGGGATCTCCAAGGACCAAGGAAAGAGGAAGGCTTGGGCATAGGAAAAAGAGAGTGTTTTCCAGCTTTGTGGAAACGTTAGTACACTTCCAACTCCATTTATTTCCTATAAATCTTAGATATAAAGCCATGTATGCTTATTTGATGTTTTGGTGCTTGAAATACTTGAGCATGATTGTTAATGATGAAACTTGAAATATGCGTTGAAATGGAGTAAGAAGAGTAGGAACTCACTTAAAGCACATTCTATAACTTGTAAGTTCATTTTGGAGTTTTTCTATAAGGGGAAGTGTTGAGATGATTTTCGAGCTCCAAAATTTGAGTTTTAGGTTTGAGTACCGATACAGTATGAACTGGTACCAATACCCCTTTGATTTTATGGCAAAGTTTAGTAAGTGTTTAAGGGAGGTATTGGTATGCATGAGGGTGTATCGGTACCTTCCCTGTTCCATTGGATTCCAGTAGCAAAAATGGGTATCGGTACACTCGGAAGTGTAGCGGTACAGTAAGGGTATCGGTACACCTCTCCTGTGTATCGGTATTGGGTTGTTGGTCAACCATTCCCTTGAGAAGCCAGGTATCGGTACGCCTATGACTGTGCTTGCCACACCCCCACCCTTTTTTCCACCTCATTTCCTCTATTCCACGTCATATTTTAAAAAATAAATAAATCATGTTTAATAAACCCCAATTACTCAAGACTTTTAAGCTGAAGAGACTCAAGAAAAATCTGAAGCAATTTAACAAAGATAATTTTAATGATATTTCAAAGAAGGTTGCTGAAAAGAGAGAACAATTGGCTGCCAAACAACTTCAAAACTTGTCCCAGTTGACTTAGATTGATTGATTTATCTGGTGAACAAATGTTACAAAAAGAACTCTTTGAACTGAAGATTGCTAAAATTCAATTCTATAAGCAAAAGGAAAAGATTCGATGAACTCTGGAGGGGGTTTGGGCACTAAATTTTTTCATTTTACAGTTGTCAAAAAGAAGAAAAAAAAAATACTATTAGGATGTTTAAGGATGACCATGATAACAGATTGAAAACTTTTGAGTCTATGTCATCTGAGATGGT
Organism: Hibiscus mutabilis; assembly: GCA_019671005.1. Lineage (NCBI taxonomy): Eukaryota > Viridiplantae > Streptophyta > Magnoliopsida > Malvales > Malvaceae > Hibiscus > Hibiscus mutabilis. Next base: position 3,924,835 of record CM033731.1, on the reverse strand, counting down.
CAGTTTCTTTATTAATCTCATTGGGAAGGAGGACCATAATGTTAAAGGCTGTTCTGTTAATGCTTTTAAGGAATTACTTCAGGTTTTTCTTCCTGAGAATGCATGGACTATTCTTTGCAGGAGGTTACTGATCAGAAAATTAAAGATGCCATTTTTAGATAAGGTCAAGATAAAAGTTCTGGTCCAGATAGATATATTGCAGGATTTTTTAAATCTATCTGGACCATTGTTGGTGCAGAATTTGTTGCAGTCATTAAGCATTTATTTAGCTCTTTTTCTTTATTAGCAGCTTTTAATGCCATTGTTTTGGTTCTTATTTCTAAGAAGTCAAATTCTTGCATGGAAAAAGAGTTTAGACCTATTTTTTTTGTACAGTAGTGTACAAGACTATAACAAGAATTATTGTCAATAGACTCGCACCTTATTTCCCTGAAATGATTTCTATTAATCAGTCTACCTTTTTGAAAGGCAGAAGCATAGTTGACAATACTATCCTTGCTCAAGAGGTTGTTAAAGGTTCCTCCAAGAAATCTTTTTCTCCTCGGTGTGCATTGAAAGTAGATTTGCAGAAGGCATTTGACTCTATTAACAGAAATTGTATGATGAATATTTTGGAAGCTTTAGGGCTGCCTAATATGTTTAGAGGATGGATCAAAGTATGTGTGATGAGTTTCAGATTCTCAGTATCATTTAATGGATCTTTGGTTGGTTTCTTCAAAGGAAAAAAAATGAGTCAGGCAAGGAGATCCCATCTGTCCCTATCTTTTTATTATGATAATGAATGTTTTTCTGCTCTCTTAAACACTGCTGTTACTAAGAATATTTTTTATTATCATCCTAAATGCAAAAAGGTCTCTCTTACACACTTGTGTTTTGCATATGATTTATTATTTTTTGCAAAAGAAAATATAGAATCTGTGTTGGGGGTGCTTAGTGTCTTGAATATTTTTTTATGACATTTCTGGTTTAAAAATGAATGCTGCTGAAACTGAAATATATATTTGTGGCATTTCTGATGAAATTTTTGGTGATATCCAAACTCTCACTAGGTTTAAAATTTTGGTCATTTATCAGTGAGATATTTGAGGGTTCCCTTAGTTATTAGAAAGTTGATTGAAAGGGACTGTTTGCCATTTTTGGACAAGCTTCAGTCTAAACTAAATTTGTGGAGCTCCAGAAAGCTTAATTATGGAGGGAGACTGCAGCTCATTCGAGCTATTCTCTTTAGCGTTACTAATTACTGGTGCAGACGACTGGTATGCCTAAGTCAGTGGTTGGAAAAATTAAGCAGATTTGTACACATTTTTTTTAGAAGGGAGATGATTCTCCTGCTAAGGGAGCTCGTGTCTGTTGGTTTACTATTTGTCCACTGAAGTCAGAGGAGGGATGGGGTTGAAGAATGTAGAGATCTTGGAATAAAACATGCCTGCTCTCCCTAGTCAGAAATATCCTTACTGGTAAAGGATCTTTGTGGGTGGTGTGGTTGAAAGCCTATGTTCTCAAGGAGGAAGATTTTTATCTATCAATTCTAAACTTTATTTTAGCTGAATGACTAAAAAATTGCTAAAGCTTCGAGGGGAAGCTGCAACTCTTTTTTCTTCTGTTATTGATTGGTTGACCATTGGAACTAAATGAATCTGGAAAATGATTAAAGACAGACATGATAAAGTTGAATGAGAGAAGATGCTGTGGTATCCAGTGCATACTCCTAAACACTTTATTTTGGTTTGGATGGCCATTGTTAATAGGCTTCCCGCCAAAGATCGGTTGGTTCGATGGGGGATTATCCAGGAGGACATTTGTGTTCTATGTGGTAATGGGTCTGAATTAAAAAAATTAAAATACAATTTTTTTTATTTTTTAATATAAAGAAACAAAGTTTTAAAGTTATATTAAATTCATTTAGTGAATTCAAACTCACGAACATAATATAATTTTAAAATTTTGATTTTAAATTGTGTACTAACTATAATTTAAAATATATACAAAAGGTTGTTAACTTTAATTTAATTATTAAATTTATTTAATTGGGTTAGATTTTTTATGCATTATAAGTGTGTCATGTTCGAGTCCTCTAAAACCATATTTATTTCATTTTTCTTGGCACTAACAACCAGTTAACACATTTATTAAATGTTGTACCTCATATCACAAAACCATGCTTGGCCCAGTGGCAAACGCGTGCCACAGTGGTATCATGGTTCGAATTCGCTCAGGGTCAATTTCCTTGATTGGAGGAGAAAATAAATTAAATAAAAATAGTTAAAGTCCACCAATAAGGATGTGTCACCACCTAATTGAATAATTAATTTATTAAATTAAAATTAGGACCAAATTGATTGATTATGTAAATAATGGGACCAAATGTGTAATTATACCAATTTATTTGACAGCCACGTCAGTCTTTCTATTATGTTTTAACTATTGATGGCTTGATTGGAACCACTTAAATAGTTAAGTGGTAAAAATGTCCAAAATTGAAAATATAGTGGTCAAATTGATACCAAAATAGTTAAGTGGTCATCTGTGTAGTTTATCCTATAATTTATTTAGTTATTTATTCATTTAGTTAAGTGGATTGAATTATAATTTTTTATAAAAAATGGGTTAAGTTTGGTTTAAAATTTTTTAAAGACTAAACTGAACATAAATAAAACTTGAAAGACTTAACATGTAATTTATCCCTTTTTTTATTAAAGTGGGCCAATTTTTTTGATAAAAGTGTCAAAGGACATACTCTGATTGGTTGATTCCTAATGGATATTAAACCCACAATCTAAAAGAAAGAAAGAAAAAAAGTCAACCGAAGCATAAAGCCAAAAAGTGCTCTCAACATTTGACAGAATAGTTATTTTGTCTCATATTCTTTTTTTGAACTAATTTAACCCTCAACGTTTTATTTTAGGTCAAAATCGCCCCTATATGGATCAAAACCGTTAGTCAACTGACGATAAACAACTTGAAATGGCTTGACAGAATGATGCGCTAGAAGAAAAAAAATATTTGTTGAATTGTTAATTACACCATGCAATATAAATTTGTAACATATTAATGGAGGCGTAGTAAGAGAAAGATACATTAGGGTTAATTACACCCGTCATTAAACTATAAAAAATGATAGTTCTAGATTCTGATTTTTAAAAGTTATAATATGGTCATTAAATTTATTGAATTGTTACAAAATGTCAATGAATATTATAAAATAGTATAACAATTTAATTAGCTTATTCACCATTTTATAATAGATTGATAAAATTTAATGACTATTTTGTAAGAGTTTAATAAATTTAGTTATTATTTTATAACTTTTAAAAGGTCAATAACCAAAATGATTATTCTCATAGTTTAGCGACTATTTATGTATTTTATCCTGAATATTAATATATTAAAGATGTAGAAATGAATTTGTCATTAGAATTTCATAATGCCTCACAATTTGAAAAGTCAATTAGAAATGATTATTCTCATAGTTTAGCGACTATTTATGTACTTTACCCTGTATAGATAAATTGTTCTCTCAAGACAATTATGATGTTAGATTAATTTTTGCTCCTCCGGATGAGATTCCAATTCTCTTGTATAATGATTGTAATCGCTAGTGTCTTATTTGCCTAGCGACCTTTGATTGTTTTTTCTCTCTTATTATCAGCAAAAAAAAAAATCTATCCTACATTGAAAAAAAAACATTTATCTTACATTGAAAAGGTGTGACCGCGTTGAGAATTTATATACAATATAGTTTTTTTAAAAATATATGATAATTTAAAATTTTTAGTAATACGATTTCTCTCTAAAAATCCCTCGATCCATCGCTGCGCAACCACTTCGAGAATCAATGGACTAAAACCACGTAGCCATCGGTTTTTCTCGTGTAAATGGATATATAAAATTCAACAACCCAACATGTTGTTTAATATGTTAATAATATTATTTAGTATATTAGTGATGGGTGGTAGATTTGTATGGAATAGAAATTTTCTATTATTTTTGTGTTTTTCATATTAGAATTTAAGTTTAGGGTTTAGGTTTAAGGTTTAGGAAATTAAATGTATGGTATATTTTTTTAGAATTTAGGGTTTATGGCTTATAATTTAAAATTGTGGGTTGTGACTTAAACTTTAATTTTTTAGTATTGGGCATACAAAAATACCGAAAAAAAGAGAAGATTTTTGTCCGATTGGATTAGCTGGTGATAAGGAATGGATTTGATTTTTTTATAAGTATATTCACTTTTTTTAAATATATTTAATAATTAATTAAATATTTTTATTTTATTCGCAAACTGTTCACGTCCACGATTTATGTAAACATGATATATTAGATTATGTTCACTCAGAAAAGTGGGTGAAAGGAAAAAAAATTACGTGGAATATATTTTAAAAAATAAATGATAATTGTTATTTTAATAAGTTTTGAGGTTCAAAGTTTAAATAGTAAACTTGTCGATTGAGTATAGTTTGATTGACATTGTCGTTATATACATGAGAAAGTGAGATTAAGTATGCTTAAGCACTCAATATCCTTTAAATTATGGGTGATAAAAGGTATTAGTAATATTAAATATTGTACTATGAATGTTAAAAAAAAATAGTAAACTTAAATGAAAAATTAATGTTAGATATTATTTAATAATTTTATTTTTATAATTTTCAACTAAATTGCTATCTGGTTAAATTGTCATTTTTTTGACAAATCATATTTCTATCCCTAATCCTACTCAAAGAAGAGGAGAAGATGTGACTTTAGTGGAAAGAAGGGGACGCTCATAGTACTAATGAGTATAAAACCCATTACCTAATAAAATATGAAGGAACAAAGATGTACAGCTTGACCAACCGGTCAAATGTGCTTGCTCAGTTAACTTATAATTTAAACTTGATTAGAGATTTAATTATTAGTATAAAGATTTAATTAAAAATACAAAGACATTATAAAAGCATATAAAACTAAATTTACATCTATATTATGGTAAGCTGGTATTCCTAACCAATGACCATTCATGTTTGGTTGCTTTCAAAATCGGTCTCTTATATATTATTATGTAGCCATTGACTAGCCAAATTCCAAAAGGAAATTTAATAAGAAACATCCTCGGTTTCTAGATATTCAAAAACCTTGGCTTGGTATTCCATGTTTGTTGGTCACAAAATTATCTTTTTTAGAGCACAATTGTGAAGCATGCAAACCAATTGGACTAATCTTTGATTCTTTTCATTATCTTGACTAGACTTATCTAGGCAAGTCATTTGTTTCTATTCAGCAGAAAAGGAAAATTGAACCCAAATGTCGAGTCAAAATGCAAAATAATAATAATAATAATAAATTAAAGGTCCATTTTTATGCAATTCAAGAATAAAATAAGGGCCTTTTTATTAATATAAATCATCTGTCGTTTTTTAGTACCTCTATTTAGAGGCACACTAAAAATTTAGGTTTAAGATTAAGAGTTTAAGGTTTGGGACTTAAAACTATGGCTTCGATTTTAATTTTTTAATGTAGCGGCATAGAAAGGGGCACCGAAAAGAGAATAGAATTTTTATCCCCTTTCATTTATATAACTAAAAATAATCAATGCATATATGAGGATATTTTGTGGGTGCAATTCAGTCAACCTCTTCCGTGTTGAATATTAAAAATTATAATCAGAAATACCAACCATCATTTGGTCCAGTGAGACGAGGTGTAATGTCCCTTAAGCAAGATCAGAGGTTCGAATATTGACATTGTGAATAAAAAAAATTAGGTTGGAAAAATCCACATAATAGGCCTCCGCAAAGCTCAGTAACAACTCCAATGGCAAACACCAGGGCAAGAGACAACTAAAAACTCGAACCCAAGAGCATGAAGAAATAGCATCAAAACCATGCAATTATCAGCTACACCCTAAAATCTTCTCGCAATCAGAGAATGATGATAATAAAAACTCAGCAAGAAAGCATATGAAGATGCCCCAGTTGTTCACCATTACATCCTATTACTGTTACAATCCCTTTTTTATGGAAGAAAATGGAAAGAATGATGCTAATTGATGTTCAACATATGCACAATGCCTCTAATCCATATCTATGATTTCACATTCTAGCATTTCAACAATATAAATAGAGATGTCCAATGTTTGGTCAATTTATTCCAAATTATTGCTACTGTTTAGTTTTAGGTTTATTCCTGTTCATAACAAGATAGTAGTGGCAATTTTTTTATGCATGAATTAATTTGCTTATATTGATAACACTCGAACATTTGGTTTAACATTGATATCTGATATCATTCTCCAAGAACATGGTTCCATTTAGAGAAATTTATCCTACTTGGTTATAAAGAGGATTTTTCCAGCAACAAAAATCATCTCAGATCCATATTTATTTTTGATCTTTTTCTTACAAGAAAATGCTTAGCACGAGGCATCAGAGGGCAAGGGTAAAAACATAAAAAGGCAAGAGCAGAGAGTCAAAACCTTTTAAGAATACACCAGTCATATGCAACAGGGGAAGTCCAAGATCAAGGGATACTGGACGATCAAACAAACAATTAGTGGTAGAATTTACAGATGAAGTGGTTTGAGATGTTTCCAACAAATACTAAAACCCCACAATGTATTTAATGAGATTATATCATTTGTCTATCTAAGTAAATCTTACATTGCGTCTAGGGATACAACAGTGGCTTTCTCTGCCGTAGAAATCAGATAGCTGATTGTACTCGGAAAGTGATAACATCGATCAGGCTAATCAGTCAATCTGACCAATCTTTTCTAATATGTCGGTTTACCTGTTCCTCTAATTACCTGACAATAAAACGAATCAGCTTAAACCACCCAGTGATATATATCCCATAGCACTGCTCAACTTGAGTGAAAGAAATATCATATAGAGCATTATAAGACCCAGCCCTAATATCTTGCTAGGCTGCATGTCATTCCGAGGCAAAACTATAAGTGCCCAGATTAGTCCTGACATGAGAAAGCCCATGGTACAAAACAAGCTGCTATCTTGAGGAACCAAGTACGAGGAAGGACTCTTTGACCAAGCTCCGAGCAGCAATGAGATGCCCAAACCAACAAGTGTGTTGAACATGGGACCGGCATAGCAGCCAGAAAACGCAATTTGCACATTATCACCGCCATTCATTGCTAGTGCAACATTTGACACCAAATCACCCATTGAATTGCCCCATGCCAGGATAGTTACTCCAAGAATGGATGGATTAATTCCAAAAAATCACACCAAATGTTACCAACAGAGCAACAATCTCATTAGCAATCATATAAAACCAGACAATGCTCATAAAAAATCCACCTAATACCCATGGAATTAAAAACCTCTGAGGTGGATGATCAGATACGGTATGCTGATATGCAAGAATACCAAGAGTGCAACCAGCTGCAACACTGATAAACCATGTTATCACCCGACTCTGGGAGCCCACATCACCTTGGCTATTCCACAGAAATGCTAACAGAACAGGAGCCAATGAAACACTAGCTACAGCATATGGTTTTGACCATGATTCCTGATTGACTAGAGGAATTGTCAGCCGCCTTGGAACTGTCAGTGGCAACTCCAGGAATGATAACAATTTAGAGCATGAGAATGGTGAATCATTAGTTTCCATGCCCTCTTCAGTCCAACCCCATGGAGGCCTCTCTTCAGCTAATGGACCGGCCTTCTTGAAGTGGTTTGAATATATAGCAACATTTGTAGCCCACATCCATTGTGGCAGGGAACACGGGAGTTGGGGTGGATCGTTTGCAGAGTCCACATCCAGCAGAGAACTATAAAGGAAAGTATCCTCCTCGTTTCCTTGTGAAAACAGACTTCCTCGAACAGGAAGCAAAGGTGTGACAACGTCCAATTTCAACTTCCCGGCATGTTTCCGCAGAATCTCATTTGCAATCACAGTAAATGCATAAATCACATAGATCATGACAAATGCAATGGCACCCAAAATACTCACCTTACCAATCACCAACATCATTGTAAGCGACATGAGGGTAAAAAGAAAGAAACAAATATCCCTAATGAAGCATCTTTTATCAATCTGGACCCTCTTCCGTGCTACACAAAGGGAGACAGCCCCTACAACAACACAAGTAACAAAAACTCCACCACCCAACACACTATTAAGACCCACTCCCCCTGTATCTGTCCCCAAAAATGCAGCTATACTGGCAAACACATCCGGTGCCCCATTTCCCAACGGAAGAGTGCAACCCCAGCAACAGTCGGAGGCAACATAAGCAGAAGCGAAAGCTTCTCCAACGAACAGCAAAAGTAGTCGGCTGCAGTGTTGCCCAATAGGTAAAACAAAACATCAAACCAGAAACCCAATACCAAATAGCCCACCATCCTAAATTCCCCACAACCACAATAGAAGAACTTAATGTAATCGAAGAATCCTTCCGAAGAACAATGCGGATTGGCTTTCAAGAACTCACATTGATTAGAAAAACCCTTATAATCCATCAATCCAGCACAGAAAGCAGGGCTGCTCGAGCTTACATTCAACTCATTCTGGTGATCACTCCTAGGAGCTAACTTTGATGAATTGACATCAAGTTCACTAATTTTTCGACGAATCATACCGACATGATCAAACACATCAGGGAATCCAGTTCTTTGGGTCGAATTATGATTAATAAGCCCAGGCAATTGGCTAATACGAGGGTTTCTTAAGAAATCCACCCGGGTGTAGAAAAAGAAAAATAGAACCAAGGTAGATAATCCATTGAAAATCCCATGAAATGTGGGATTTTTTTTGCATAAAGAAAACCATTCCTCATAAATAATTTCATTGTCCAGACCAAAACATCAAGGTCTTCAAAAAAATCATACAAAGAGAATTAGACTAGGGTTTTCAGCTAACTAGGAAACCCCCAGCCTTTAAATTCATGAGAGAGAATGAATATGAGACTTAAATTATGTACCGATGATCAAAGTAGACAGATTTTAGGAATACGAAGATTAAAGAGAGAAATTTTATGGCTTCCTTAGGGCAGTTTTTCGATCGAAGAAGTTCGTTGATAATAATGATTTTTTTAAAAAAAGAAAAATTATAACATAAAAAAGGGAGCGGAAGTTGGTTAGAAATTTCTCGACTTGCTATTTTTATTTTTTAGGATAAACTATACAAATGATTCATGAACTTTTAGGATACTTATATTCTGGTCATTTAACTTTTAAAAGTTGCACTGTTGTCACTGAATTAGGTATATTTATTAAGAATGTCACCCGAATTCAAAGAATTTAAAGTTGTTTAATATTTTTTATTCGAATCAGATTTCAACTCTTATCATTAAACGTAAAAGTGGATTAATTGAGTCTTGATTGTCATAGCCCCATAGATAAAATTTCCCAGGGAGTGAAATATGCAACAAATAAGAGTTGTTCATTCCATTCATTGCTAAAGCTTCTAATTTCTGGACTCAAATATAAGTTTGTGTCATTTCATCTTCAATTGTTAACTTCACTCTTTTTTTCTGTACAAATATATGATACAATCATAGAGGAATACTCCTTTCTCTTTATTTGCTTTGTACCATAAGCATATGCATATGGGAATGAATTCCCCCATAAGTTCACTTCCATTGTCTCTTATAGCAGCACATACACAGCTCTTTCAACTTGTCAACTTAAATAACTCGAAATTTTTTTATTTGACTTGACTCGATCGAATACTTACCCTTAATAGCTGCACGGCTCTTTCAACTGAAGAGGGTAGAGAAACAGCTTTCGGACCGAGTAAGCCCCCGACCCCGAATTTCACCGATCTTTCTGGTAGGGCTATTCGGGGTTGATCTTAAACCTCTCGGTCAATCCAAACTCCTAAGAATATTTCTCATGACAAATATGAGATGAATCGTAGGATCAGGAGGCGGTCCCAAGGAGACGAACTCTCGGCAAAAATTCATGTGCCTAGCCTCGGTGCTAATAAGCATATGTGTCCTTGTGATCTCAACTATACCCAAAGATTAAATGAATATTTTGTTAAATGTTAAGGACATTTTTTTTTGTATAATGTCTAATAAATTTAACCGGTTTAATTGTAAAAATATTAATATTAAAAAACTTAATAGTGTGTAAAATTCTTTTATTTTATATTGAGTGTAAGTGAATCTGTCCCAACAATTAATTATCAGAAAGTATTAATGTACCATTAAAATTGTCACCTATTTTTGTTCTTGTGGTCAAATTATTTACTTCTTAATATTAATCTTCTATATAAAAAATAAAATAATTATATTTTAATACATAATATATATATATAAAAAAATACAATTTTTCTATTTAAGCTATACAATTTAAAATCTAAATTTTAACCCTAAATAATCATAAAGCTTAAAACCTAAATCTAAACTATAGCCCTATACGATAAATTTTAAATTCTACTCACTAAAACCTTAAATTTAACAATTTATTGACTTTAACGTATCAAAATTTTCCTCAAAATTAATTTATTTAAAAGAAAATTCATAATTCAAGCTAAGAAAATTTTAGGTAACAGAAAAAGAAACACCTGTTAGGGAAGAGAAGTGGGGTTATCAAAGCTTCAATAATTGGTTTGAAAAACAGTGCGAATTACGCGATATTTTTGTTGTTGTTGTGATATTATTTAATAATATTTTAAAATCTCTTTCATAAATTTTTTAAAAATAACTTTTAAATAAAAAAATAATTAATAAATTTTATATATTATTTTAAGTAATTTTCACTATTTGAAATATAAAACATTTAACTTTTTTGGGGAAAAAAACTTTTGATGCACATGCCTTGAAGTTTACACGTGTATTTTAATTTTAGGGGTTAAGATTTTAGTTTAGGTTTAAAGTTAAGAGGTTTAGGTTGTAGGGTTTAAAAATTAAGGTTAGGGTTTAGAAATTAGGGCATATGGTTTAAGGTTTACGGTTTAGGGTTAGGATTAGGAATTTAGGATTTTGGTTTTATAGTACAAATATACATGCTTGTGTAAAATTAGTTTTATACAGCATGTGTATCAAAAATTTACTCTTAATTTTTACTTCATAAAAAAAATTTAATTAGAAATTAAACAAAATAAAATTCAAATCGAATCCAATCATTATAATTTTTAATCTATAAATTAAACAATTTGTTTATTTGAAATATAAAATTAATCACAAACTTTTTTTAAAATTTTATAAATCATAAACTAATTAAATGTAGAGCTTGGGAGGGGCAGCACCTTTTCTATTTTTTACCTTAATATTATATAGAAATTTTTAAAAAATTGGATTAATTGAAAATTTATCATTCACTTTCTAAATATTTATGTTTTTGCCAAATTTTCAATTTTGACTCTGTACTTGGTGTTATCTATGCAGCAATAGTGAACTTATAATCGGTAGTTTGTGCGTTTAAAAGCATGCGAGCCAAATTAACAACTAGTTAATATAATAAAATAAGTCGTTAAATCTCCTAAAAAAGATAGGAGTTCGAATTCTAACATTATGGATAAAAAATTAGATTAGAGATGTAATACCCATTTTTGTTCGGCCCCAAATTATATTCGAAACACTTACCATGTTCGAACCAAATCTAAAAAAAATAATATAACAAATTCCAAAAAAAGGGGAAATAGCATAGCAAGGCTGCCCATGTCCTGCCAAAACATGCCCCCACGCCTTTCCCCCATACTTGCACCATGCCGCCCATACCCTATGTTAGACCTCCCCCACACTCCACTCCATAATCACTTTATTTCACCACTTCATCATCCATTTTAGAGGGGCTCTCGGCAAGGCAAGAAAAGGAGGAAGGAGAGAGCACAAAATTAAAAGGGGAGGGCAGACGACATTGAAAAAAATGGAAACAATGGAAGCTCCCGGCTATTAAAAAAATGAGACTTTCATATTATTTCGAAGGCAAAGGGAGAGAGCTCTCTACTATATTTAAGTTTAGGTATCATTTTTATATATGTTTATGGTATAATTTTTTTATAATCTAATAGAAATGATGTTTTATTAGTAATCCTTTCATTTATTTTTGTTCTTACATGTTTTTATATATTTTTTATGTTCATATGGTTCTATATGTTGTTAGCATGTGTTTAGATTAATTATTGGTGGTTGTTTAATATTTGTTTTTCAATCTTCTCATCTCTAATATGTTTTCTATCATGATATGTATTTGTTCATATTTCTTATTTGTTCTTGTATAATTGTTCCGATGTGTATATGTACGTATATATGTATGTTTTTAGTACATATATATGCATATTACGTTGTATAATATATATGTATATACTATGTTTCTTTTTTAGTGTATGTTTCTTAATTATTGTGTAGCTTGTTATTTTGTTTTGTTTGTAAAATTGCCTAGCTTTTATTTATTTGTTTTCTTTCGTTCTATGCATATGTATAGTATGTGTACAAGTATATGGTTTAACGTATGGCTTAGTTTTTTTATTATTCATTTGTTTCTGTTGTTGTCATAGAATGCAAGTATATATTATTTATATTCATATGTTGATATCATGCTAGGCTATTTTTGTATATATTACTCTATTTTTTATGTGCAGTATGTGATAGCATTATCTATTATTATATCCTTGTATATTCGTGAGTATATGTGGTTATTTTACCTTGTTCATACGTATTAAAAAATCATGTTTCATATTTTGTTCATTTGAGTCCTTAATTTTTGTCGTTTATGCCATGTAAATTATTACATCATGCATTTTAATCACTAGTTCAAGTTTTTTATTTGGTTCACATATTTTAGCATGGTTATTATTATTATTATCATCATCATTATTATTATTATTGTTATTATTATTATTATTATTATTATATTTTATGTGTTAGATTAGTATTTTATTATGTTAGTATTTATTTATATTTTTATCACACTGTATTTATTTATGTTTGTCATGTTTTAAGTTGCATTTCGGATATAAATTGTCAATGCGGTGCCCTTTTATCCGAGCGTAAACGGGGCCAGTATCAGGCGTAGTGATAGTGGTTGGGCGTTTATTCTCGGATAACGGGGCCTTTAAAATTTACTCGCACATATAACCAAATTTTAATTTAATCGTCACCTTAATCCGAAAAGTCTAATATTAAGAAAGCGGTAATTATTAAAGTACCAATTTTGGGCGGTGTGGGGGTGCTAATCCTTCCCCATCCGTAACCGACTCTCGAACCCGAAATTTTGAAATCTCTGGTTTTTACGGTGTCTGGTCCACCTTGAGTGGCCGGTGGCGACTCCATTTTTAAATAAAATACGATTTTTCTAAAATCCCACAGGAAGACATCATTTTCAAAATAAAACACATTTTTTAGCGAGAGAGGGACATCGCTACAGATGGCAACTCCGCTGGGGAAAGTTTTGTTTTTTCAAAAATAAAAGAGAGTCGAGCTTTTTTCAAATAATTACCGCTTTATTAATATCGAAAATTTCGGATTAAAGTGACTATTAAACTAACATTTGGTTATAATTGCGCGTTTATTTTAACGCATTTAAAATTTGGCATATAAATCTGTCCTTTTAAGTGGGGGGAAAACGCTAATGCTTTCGTGAGGATATCGTTCCTCCGTGTAGGCCTAGCAAGTACCTTCGGGGCTCGAGTACCTTATGCTTTCGTTAGGATATCGTTCATTCGTGCATGCATAAGTGAATGGGTCCCCCTGAATTGAACCCGGTTGAAAGGAGCCTATAATGGGTGATGACCGGGGGCCTTGCTACTCTTAGTAGAGGACAGAAAGGACAATTCAGGTACCTCTTAGCACCAAAACTGCATATAGTGAGCCGTAGGAGCCAACCCTTTAGAGCCATGTGAAACTCTGCCCGTTAGTGATTACCCTATTTAGGCTCTGGTGCCTTATTTCTTGTTCATGAACAATTTTAATTACTTTATTTTTTTTACCATTGTTTTATTTAATAATTTTATTTGGTACTAACTCGCTTCATTTTATTCTCATCGCATTGATTTCATCTGCATCATTATACAACATCATCACAATCTTAATTTTGCATTGCATTCACATAAACCATTTTGCATTTAAGACACATTTTGCATATAGATGCATCAATTTTAAAGTCGGTCATCGGGTTGCCCCATTAAATACAACGAATTTGGTCGATCTAGCACCTTATAGAACCTCTACAAGAGCCTGATCTTGGGGCATGTCCAAAACACCCCCACATCCTTTACAAACATTATGCCTTTAACAAGGCCTCAGTCTAGGGCCATTCTTTGCCAAGGTCCAGCCCTCATTGCCGAGTCAAACCCTTGCACCCCTAAAATGTCTATATTGACCACAATCTATAAAACTACACCCAATCCAAAAAATAATGAGCTACCATGAACCAACACAATTTATGAACCCAACTTAGGGGGCAACAGAATCCACACTCAAACTGCCAAATTCAAGAGCAGTTTCAGACGATGGCATAAGAACGAATAAAATATTGGGGCATGCACCCAGATGATTGATCGAACCCAAGAAGAGGTTAGGGCATCGTCACACGCAAAAGATCAAGATCCTGATAGGACCAGAGAGGAGTCAGGGCATCCCATTGAAGACCAAAAAAAATCATGTCGCATTCATGCATTTAGTTACATTCATCTTGTATTGAATCATTCTTGCATACATCATACATTTAGATTAGGTGCATACATTTAGGATAGACACCCGCATTTAGGCATAAAATTATATGCATTCATGCATTTTCGCTTGTACATAACAGGTCTACGAAAGGGATCGAAGAGCCTCAGCCATGAGGGCAACAACACGACGGCCAACCTTAATCTTAAAGGAGGCCAAGCACAAAGAGGATGCTTAAACATCAATAAAAGGTAACAGTAATAAAGTTGTGAACATTTACTGATTAATGTTTTTTTTTTCATTTTCAGGTCATACCTCTCCGCCAGTAGAGCAACAGAAGTAACCTTTTTTAGATCTTACCTTCGTCATTGTTGATAGGCCAACATTTCCAGATTTTGCTTTACCGCTGATGGTGCAGCATTATAGACATCCTGAAGATCTCGTTTCTCTGTTGATGGTGCAAATGATCCGAACTTTTCCCCAAGCAGATCGAATTTCTATTCAGGTTTTGTTTTTCCACTGACGGTGCAACCACACCTAATTTTTTTCTCGAGTTTTACTTCTTCGTACAATTCAAGAAAAAAGAAAAAAATCATCAAAAAATTGAAAAATTTTGAAAAAAAGAGAAGAATTCAAAGAAAAATAAAAAAAATCAAAAAATCAAAAAAATGAAAATGAATGAAATGAAAAATCAAAAGAAAATTTATCAACTTTCATCGTCCAACCCAGTATTCCGCTGATGGAGTGGCCGGGTCCAAGCTGCCGGCGTCCTCAGATCCTGCTCTCCGTTAATGGTGTAGTCGGTTCTAGGTTGTCATTATCCAATCCAGTCATCTGCTAATGGAGTGGCCGGGTCCAAGCTGCCGTCGTTCTCAGATCCTGCTCTCCGCTGATGGTGTAGCCGGTTCCAGGCCGTCATTATCCAATCCAGTCCTTCGCTGATGGAGTGACCGGGTCCAAGCTACCGTCGTCTTCAGATCCTGCTCTCCGCTGATGGTGTAGCCGGTTCCAGGTCGTCATTATCCAATCCAGTCCTCCGCTAATGGAGTGGCTGGGTCCAAGCTCCCGTCGTCCTCAGATTCTGCTCTCCGCTGATGGTGTAGCCGGTTCTAGGTCATCATTATCTGATCCAGTCCTCCGCTGATGGAGTGGCTAGGTCCAAGCTACTGTCGTCCTCTAATCTTGCTCCCCGCTGATGGTGTAGCCGATTCCTGGTCGTCATTATCCGATCCAGTCCCTCCGCTGATGGAATGGCTAGGTCCAAGTTGCTGCTATCATGCTTCTCCGTTGATGGTGTAATAGGGTTCCAGTTAATGTTCTGCTTCTCCGTTGATGGCGAGGTTAGATCCAATTTTACTGATTTTCAAGTTCTCTTTATTAATGTTGTAGCTAAAAAAGCTAACAAAATCAAAGAAAAAAAGAAAAAAAGAAAAAAATCAATCAAAGAAAAAAGAAGAAAAAATCAGAAGAAATCAAAGAAAAAAGAAGAAGAAAAAATCAAAGAAAAAAGAAAAAGAAGAAAAAATCAGAAGAAGTAAAAAAAAAAGAAAAAAAAATTATCAACCTTCATCGCCCGATCTAGTCTCTCCGCTGATGGAGTGGCTAGGTACAAGCTATCGTCGTCCTCTGATCCTGCTCTCCGCTGAAGGTGTAGCCGATTCCAGGTCGTCATTATCCGATCTAGTCCTCTACTGATGGAATGACTAGGTCCAATCTGCAGTCGTCCTCTGATCCTGCTCTCCGCTGATGGTGTAGCCGGTTTCAGGTCACCATTATCCGATCCAGTCCCTCCGCTCATGGGGTGGTTGAATCCATGTTACCAACGTTCTTCGATCTTGCTTCTCTGTTGATGGAGTAGTGGGGTCCAACATCTATCTTTCGACCCGGTCTCTTCGTCGGTATTGTAGCCATGTCATTTTTACTCTCGTATTACCATAAGAAAGAAAAGAAAAATATGAAAAAAAGAAGAAACAAAAAATCAAAAAAAGGAGAAAAGAAGGAAAAAGCTGGATCAAGTTTTGTAGACCCTGCCTTTTCGTCGGTGTTGCAGCTGGGTCAAGTTTTCTTAGGAATCACATCGTCATCAATAATGTAGTGAGTCGCACTCATTTTTCTTCCCCAATAGACCACCTCCCGTTTTGAAGATTTTGCTTCCTCCAAGAGTGATAAGGTAGATCCGTCAAGTCTAGAAAGAAGACATGCGCCGAAGAGAAAGAAGATCTACCAAAAAAAGAAGGCACGCGCCAAAGGAGGAGAAGTTCAGCCAGACCGGGCAAAAATGGTTATTCTTTTTGCCTTTGCTCTATTCCTGTTACACATCAATGAGCAAAGAGGGGCAGCTGTAATACCCATTTTTGTCCGGGCCCCAAATTATATTCGAAACATTTACCCTGTTCGAACCAAATCCACAAAAAATAATAATATAACAAATTCCAAAAAAAAAGGAAATAGCATAGCAAGGTTGCCCATGCCCTGCCAAAACATGCCCCCACGCCTTTCCCCCATACTTGCACCATGCCGCCCATACCCTATGTTAGACCTCCCCCACACTCCACTCCACAATCACTTTATTTCACCACTCCATCATCCATTTTAGAGGGGCTCTCGGCAAGGCAAGAAAATGAGGAAGGAGAGAGCACGAAATTGAAAGGGGAGGGCAGACAACATTGAAAAAAATGGAAATAATGGAAGCTCTCGGCTATTAAAAAAAGGGAGACTTTCATATTATTTCGAAGACAAAGGGAGAGAGCTCTCTACTATATTTAAGTTTAGGTATCCTTTTTATGTATGTTTATGGTATAATCTTTTTTATAATCTAATAGAAATGATGTTTTATTAGTAATCCTTTCATTTATTTTTGTTCTTACATGTTTTTATATATTTTTTATGTTCATATGGTTCTATATGTTGTTAGCATGTGTTTAGATTAATTATTGGTGGTTGTTTAATATTTGTTTTTCAATCTTCTCATCTCTAATATGTTTTCTATCATGATATGTATTTGTTCATATTTCTTATTTGTTCTTGTATAATTGTTTCGATGTATATATGTACGTATATATGTATGTTTTTAGTACACATCTATGCATATTACGTTGTATAAATTAAGTTATGTATAATATATATGTATATACTATGTTTCTTTTTTAGTGTATGTTTCTTAATTATTGTGTAGCTTGTTATTTTGTTTTGTTTGTAAAATTGCCTAGCTTTTATTTATTTGTTTTCTTTCGTTCTATGCATATGTATAGTATGTGTACAAGTATATGGTTTAACGTATGACTTAGTTTTTTATTATTCATTTGTTTCGGTTGTTGTCATAGAATGCATGTATATATTATTTATATTCATATGTTGATATCATGCTAGACTGTTTTTGTATATATTACTCTATTTTTTATGTGCAGTATATGATAGCTTTATCTATTATTATATCCTTGTATATTCGTGAGTATATATAGTTATTTTACCTTGTTCATACGTATTAAAAAATCATGTTTCATATTTTGTTCATTTGAGTCCTTAATTTTTGTCGTTTATGCCATGTAAATTATTACATCATGCATTTTAATCACTAGTTCATGTTTTTTATTTGGTTCACATGCATTGTTATTATTATTATTATTATTATTATTGTTATTATTATATTTTATGTGTTAGATTAGTATTTTATTATGTTAGTATTTATTTATATTTTCATCACATTGTATTTATTTATGTTTGTCATGTTTTAAGTTGCATTTCAGATATAAATTATCAATGTGGTGCCCTTTTATCCGAGCGTAAACGGGGCCAGTATCAGGCGTAGTGATAGTGGTTGGGCGTTTATTCACGGATAACGGGGCCTTTAAAATTTACTTGCACATATAACCAAATTTTAATTTAATCGTCACCTTAATCCGAAAAGTCTAATATTAAGAAAGCGGTAATTATTAAAGTACCAATTTTGGGCGGTGTGGGGTGCTAATCCTTCCCCATCCGTAACCGACTCCTGAACCCGACATTTTGAAATCTCTGGTTTTTTACGGTGTCCGATCCACCTTGAGTGGCCGGTGGCGACTCCATTTTTAAATAAATTACGGTTTTTCTAAAATCCCACAGGAAGACATCATTTTCAAAATAAAATACCTTTTTTAGCGAGAGAGGGACATTGCTACAAGAACATGAAAGAGTCGTCCTTATATTAAACCTTTATAAAATTTTATATAAATTTATCAAACAATAAATTAAATATCGATGACTAAAAAAAATACAGGCCAAGCTTTGGCAAGGCTAAAGAAGGCATTGGCAACTACGACACTTTGTATATAATATATATAACCTTCATATCATTCATAGTTTAGGGTTTAGGGTTTAAAATTAAGATTTATGGTTAGAGTTTAAAAAAATAGGGGTAGGGTATATTTCTTAAAGTGTAAGATTTAAAATTTATGATATGAAATTTAAGATTAAAGCTTAAAATTTAAATTTTTAATATTTTTTAGTATGAGACATAAAATATGACATAATTAGAAGCGGAGGATTTTTGTTCCACGTCTACGTATGTAACATTAATTACAGTACAACCCAACTCTTGTTCCTATCCTTCTCATATTCACTCATTTCTCCATCTTTTTCTTTTTTTTATTCAAATTAAATCATTTTATATATTATTATGATTCTATTGGCTAAATACTTATTTTAGTCACTTTACAATAACTAAATTATCGGTTTGATACCTCAATAACACTTTTTTTTTTAATTTAGTATCTGAACTTCCATTCCATCGTTTATGCTAAAGAAAGTTAAATGGGTTTGTATGTGTAAATAGGGGTGAACAAAATTCAACTTGAATAATATAACTTTTAAATAAAGTTTAAGTTATAAAATGAAACTCGAATAACTAGAAATTTCTAGTAATCAGTGGATCAATTTTCAAGTCCGCTTCGAGCCTCTCGACTTTGCATGATATATGTATATCACATATGAAAAATATAAAAATATATGCATGTGTATATCGTATATGGTTATATAAAACATTTTAAATTGAAACCAATTAGTATCGTAACATTATAAATATTTACAATTAAATTTGAACAAAAACTCAAACAACTCAACTCAAATTTCATAAACTTGACTAAAAAATTTAAATAAAGTTTGAGTAATAAAATAGGAATCTTCAACTCGATTAACTCAATATTGTTTTATTTGACTCGATCAAATGTTTACCCCTATGTGTAATAAGTATAAACAAACATAAAAATCATTTAAAATAATAAAAATGCAAAAGATTCCATAAAAATCTAAAAGTATAATAAAAATTCTTAAAAATTAACAAATTCATAATTTATTTGATGAAACTATAATTTTATTATAAAATTTTAATGGTTAGTGGCCTGATTGTGACAACCTCCAAAAAAGAAACCCACCCTTCCAAAATAGGTTAATTCATAACCTTGAACATGAAAAAGCTAATAATTTGCTGAATTAATAATAAAAAGTTTCCTTTATCATAGAAAATATAATGTGACTATTAAATATTTATAAAACATGAGTTTAATTATGATATTATGTTGAAATTTGAGATTTACTCTATTTTAATTTTATGTTATTTATTTTTATAATGTGACTTGAAAAGCTATATGTTCTGCATTGTTTTTGGTCTCAAAATTACTTTTGACCTCCAAAACACTTTTCAAAAGCATTAAAGAACGGAAGACTACGACTAAAAGCGGCGTTCTTCAAGATAAAAATAAAAAACATTTGGAGAGAAAATTAGGGTGAAAATTTTAGGGTTAAACGCTATATATTATTAATTAACCAAAGAAGTTTGGATTGTTTAAATAGCTGGCTTGCCCTCCAAAAATTTAAACATTTTATAACAAAGTCTTCTTTTTTTTTGTTGAAAATTTTAGTTTGCCCCCTTCAAATTTTTAGAAATTCATATTAAAAATTATATATTTTAATATTGTCAATTAAATTCTCTAAAATTTTAATTTGGTCCCTTCAGTTTTTTGGTCTAATGATAATTTAAGTCTTTATAACTTTAAATATTAGATAAATTAGACATTGTCCTTCAATTTTAAATTTAAATACTTAATAAATTTTTATTTTTTTAAATTAAGTAATTTAACCCCTCCTAATATTGAATCATAGCTTCGTCCCTGTCACCGAGAATAAGAGCATTTATGCATTCTCATTATTTAACTAAGCACAAGAACAATTATTTATTGCCAAATCTATTCCTACCATTTAAAGCTATTCCAAGCCATCAAATAACTCAATTCCAATGTTGGAGTGTTATGCTTGGGACAACTAATCATTTAGGTTAGGTGAATTTGAGGGTATAATCAATTATTTATTTATTTTTGTTCACTCATTTTTACTTAAATATATTAATATTGCATGTATATTTATTATATGAATGTTACTAATATAAGGTGTGTGCATGTATAAGCTACATTAATGCGTATTAGGGGCGTATGTATGTCACGTATGTATCTAGGGTATAAGCGTATGTAGATGTCATATTAATTATACATATGATTATACGACATTATCTTTGGAATAGTGTATTAATTAATATAATATAAGTATATATTTTCTTTGTTATAAGTGTATTATTATTATTGGGTGACTAAAATGAAAAATTAAATATATTAAAACCCAAATAAATAAAATCCAAGTCCAATTACAAATCCAATTACAAGGCCCGTATGGCCCAAATCGAATCCTATCTATTACAATGTGCGCGTAGTAGCGTGGGCGTTGGATCAAGATCGGATCCAACGGCCCGCGATGCAATGAAAGTCAAAAAATATCGCGGGCGCGTGCTCTCGCGCGTATGGACCGTTCGAGTGCCGCGGCGTGCGTGTGGTCCACGCTGCGGACGCTTTATTATCCCACGCGCGGCGTAAGATCCCAGCGTTCGACTCCTCATTGCGGTGCTCGCGTGGCGAAATCGAAGCCGTTTTATCGGATCGAGGCTTCATCGGGCCGATCGTTCTTCAAGCCATCTCGGCCGTTAGATCGGATCGATCTAGCAGTAAAAATCGCGTCGGCCTCTGGCGAGAATAGCCACCGCCGCCACCGCGCCGATATTGATCCCAGCGTTGATTATGCCAAAGACAACAAGCAAATGTCGGATCTGGAAAAGAAGATACAAGTTGCAACCAAAATACGAGAGATAGTGATATATATGAAGCGGGGCTGTTTTGCAGGGGGTTTTTAGAGAGGAACAAGCAAAAAAAAAAGCAGTAGGAACACAAAAAAAGAAAGCTTGTAAAAACCGAAACTTGTAACAGTCAAGATAATCAAAAAGCGATCCGGTGGTAATTTTTGTCTCTTTTTCTTTTTGTTTCCTTTGCATGCATATCTGAAGTACAAAAAAATAAAAGAAAACAAGTAAAGAAGTCTTTACCGGCTTTGTCCGTGGGTCTTCCCTTCCCTCTGTGACAAGCCTTTCGGCTTCTACAAGCAGATCACGGTGAACAAAGGGAGGAAGACCCTTTGTGGTTTTTCGTTTGGTCAAAAAAATATATATTTTGGGTTCGTATTTCTTGGATCTAGGGTAAATAAAGGGGATCCTCTGAATCCAACCATGGATTCATATTGAGGACGACAAGAGGAAGGTTTTGGTGTATTTTGGGAGTCCACCGGCGCCGGTTAGCGGCGGCGGCCGTGGAGAAAATCTGGCCGGCCGCCGGATTCTGGGTTTCTCAAGAACATTTGAAAAAAAGAAAAAGATGAGCATTTGGATATTTGGCGAAGAATGAAGCGAAAATGGGGAAAACTTGGGTTTTGATGCGAAAATAGCCCTTATATAGATGTTATTATTTTACTAAATGGGTAAATTACACACTTAATCCCACCGCGTTTTCAATATTTTCATTTTTGTCTTGCCGCATGGTATAACTCTGATCCAGTCCCTACGAGTTTCCAAAAAGTCACAATTTAGTCACTAAATTACACGATCAACTTACGAATGGTAAAATTCGCCCTTAATCACCCCGCGTTTTTGAAATTTTCATTTTGAGTCGCCCCTTGGTATAATTACAACTCTGGTCTTTGTAGGTTTTATTTGTTTTTCAATTTCGTCCCTAAATTACATGTTATTGCTCTTTAATTTACACTTGCTTGATTTTCATTTTCCTTTCATTTTGATCCTATTTTCTTTGTAAATATTATTGTTGAATTATACTCGTATATGTGGATATTATTTCATTTTATGTCTCCGTATATGAATCATTTTATGTTTATATGTATATATATGTGTCAAGTATGATATTCGTTTATCAGTTATTCATATCAAGCATATTATGTTCTAATTGGTTCGTATATGGCGTGTTACTGTATTTTATATGTGTGTGAGCTTTCTTATTTTCTAGGGCTACATGTTAGTATATTTACCTTTTTTATGATATGTTGACCCGTATATGTTGAAATATGTTTTATTACAGTATGCATGTCTTTTTGAAATATTTGTTCGTATATATATATATTTATTATTTATTCTTTATTATTTTGACATATGATAGTTGTTTTTTTCTCTTGTTTGGAGTAATATGTATATATATACATGCTTTAGTCTAAAATATCATTCATGATAAACTAATGTTACAGTATGTTAATATTTATTATATTTAAATGATTTGTCATGTTTTATGTTTTTGCCATTAAGATTGCATATCGAGATATAAATTGTTAATGCGGTGTCCTTTTATCCAAGCGTAAGCGGGGCGGTATCAAGCGTAGTGATAGTGGTTAGCGTTTATTCTCGGATAACGGGACCCTTAAAATATATTCGCAATTATAACCGAATTTTTAAAATAATCGTCACTTTAATCCGGAAAATCCAATATTAATAAAGCGGTAATTATTAAAGTACCAATTTTTTTTGGGCGGTGTGGGGTGCTAATCCTTCCCCATCCGTGCCGACTCCCGAACCCTGTCTTTTGAATCTCTGGTTTTATGGTGTCGGTCTACCTAAGTGGCGGTGGCGACTCCATTTTATAAGGTTTTTTTGTAAACCCCCGGAATAAATATTTTTAAATAACAAACACTTTTTAAAAAAACATTTCAAAAAAATAATATCGTTTTTATTTAGCGAGACCTTTCGCTACGGATGGCGACTCATTTTGGGAGGGTTTTGTTTTTAAGAAAAAACAAATGAGAGTCAAGCTTTTAAAATAATTACCACTTTACTAATATTGGAAGTTCGGATTAAAGTAACTATTAAATTAACATTCGGTCATAATTGCGCGTTTATTTTAACGCATTTAAAAAATATGGCATATAACCCGTCTTTTTAAGTGGGGGAAAACGCTAATGCTTTCGTGGAGATATCGTTCTCCCGTATGGGCCTAGCAAGTACCTTGGGGCTCAGTACCTTATGCTTTTTCGTAAGGATATCGTTCCTTAAATGCGGGCATAAGCGAATGGGTCCCCCCAATTGAACCGGTTGAAAGGAGCCTATAATGGGTGATGATCGGGGCCTTGCTACCCTTAGTAGGGGACAGCAAGGACAATTCGGGTACCTCTAGCACCAACACTGCATGTAGAGAACATAGAAACCCACCTGTTAGAGCCATGCGGATAACCTTAAGTTTTAGGACGGGATAAATAGGGTTTATTTTGTGTGTTTATTTCTATTTATTTTTGTCATTCTATTTACTTTATAAAATCTTGACTTGTTTTCTTTTTCGCTTTTTGTTCTTTTTCTCATACATCATTGCATTTGCATCGCATAAAAGTCTTGGATCAAGTGGTTTTTGCCTGATCGAAAGTCTTTCACTATGGAAAAAAGGTGTCTTAGGAAAGAAGAGCTTAATTTGTCGATCGGACATTGGTGAGGTCAACGAGAAAATCCAAGGGACGATCGCCTAATGAGCAGCGTAATAGCTGGATACACCTATGTGAGTCTCAGCAGAGCGACTTGTGGGATCTTCAAAGCATTTGGGAAAGATGGGACCGAAGGCTACAAGACTTATTTAGCGATAGTTATGGCGACATCGCGCGGCTATTATGTGTTCGGATTAACCAGCCCCTACTCCGAGCTATAGTCGATTTTGGAATCCGGTTTTCTTTGCTTCACCTTCAATGGGCAAGACATGATGCCTACGGTAGAAAAAGTACCTTTGCTTTACTTAACAGAAAAAAATATCGGGGAAGATTGGATCTCGTGAAGCCTCAAGGAATCAAATTTACTTTGTGAAACTCAAAGCCTTTGCGGGAATGAGTGATGATTGGGTTAATGGCCTCCTTCAAATCCGAGGATAATCTGATCTTTGCATGGGGAGAGTATTCGGGACATCATATCGACACATCAGACGAGGCAAAGAAAATGGACTTATTCGCTTTAGGAATATATGGCTTGGTGATCTTCCCAGTACTCGGGAACATTGACATAGCCATTACGGATTTGTTGAGCGGGTAAAGCGGAAAGCAAACCCGGTACCAGCAATTTTGGTCGAGACTTTCATTTCCTTGAGCGCTAGCGGAAACATGAAGAAGGGCGTTTTCGAGGATGCGCACAGCTATTACAAGTATGGATCAGTCACATGTGGAAGACAGCCGCTGGAGTCTGAGGATATCTTTCCAAGGTTTTTCGCCTTTACGAGAATACTTAGCAAAAGAATGGCGAGAAGATTTGAAAACAAAAATGTGGACCGATTTCTTGAGGAACATTCAAGATGAAGACATAGCATGGAGGTCCCATGGCTCGGTAAAGTCAATTATTTTCTATCTGATTGTGGTGACTTGATTGGTGATGATGTTAGGATTACATGGAGAGGATCGCTTGTGCTCCACTTTTAGTGTCTCGGCTTGATTCGGATCACGGCAGTTCATTCCCAATACCGCGGATTAAGCCAAACTGAATTTCTTTTCAAAGGAGAGTTCAAAGGAAAAATTCAGACCATCATGAGGGCACAGGATCATTGTTATCGGATCGGGGTGGAAGGAGACACCGAGCACATGACTACCCAGATTACGATCTTTGGAGGCGTTTGAGGTTAATAATGTGATTCCCGAATCTAATCAAGGACCAGCAGTGTCACTCGAGGAGGTGACAAGGGTGGTACCGTCAAAGCCGATATCTTAAGGAGTGAGCTCGAGGAAGTTAAAAGAAAATGGACATTCAACGGACCCAACACGCGGCGAACTCTATAAGGCAAGCCTAGAAGTCGGCGGCGGGGGGGGATCATTAAACAATGAAGAAATTAAATGCAGATTTGAATGACAAGAATACTCTTTACCAAAAAGATGCCCTCTATTCTGAGGCAAAAATACAAAAGGCGGCGAGTCGGTTCATAGCTGTGGAAAAAAAAGAAAGAATGAAGCGGCATCCGTTTGTTGGAAGAAGAACGAGAAATTAACAAAAAAGCGTCGAGAGAGAGAGAAAGCTGTCGTTTGGCTATGGAGGAAGAAAAAGCGGTCCGCCAAGAAGGCCATTGATCAAGAGAGAAAGATTCGGACAAGAAGTCAACAAAGGAAAACAAGTTGTTCACCATGAGAGAGAAAGTGTCGCCGTATGGAAAAGAAAATCCATGAATAGCAAAAGCATTTGTTAGAGATCACGAGCTGCTATGCGATGACACTCTTCAAAGTTTGGGCAAAGCCAAAGTCAAAATAGCGGATTAAAAGAAAAAGATGGCGGAAGTCGAACACTCACTTCAAATGTCTTTGCCGTAGTAGGAATAATTTGTGAGCTGCGAAAGAAAACGCGAAGTGGGTGTATTACGAGCACGAATCGGATCCCTCGAAGCGGTTGTGGAGGATTACAAGGAAAGAATTAATGTGTTCGAGGAAAGCTGCAGCAGGGGGGACACCTATTGGCAAAAAAAGAGATTCTGCGCGTATTTGCTCGAATAGTGCAGGACGAGAGACGAGTACTATGCAAATCTAATGGTGGACATACTGGTGAGTCGCGGACACGTAAATGATTTAGCCCGTCAGGTGAGACACTCGACCTTTTATAGCCCGGGAATGGAAGAAGCTCCTAGGTTCCTCAAGCTGCTCAAGGCAATTGGAAAGTTAGGGGATAGAGCTAGAGTCTATCTATAGGACTACGTGTTATAATTAGATCTTTTGTACTAGGGATCTTTACTTTGTAACACAATTTTGTTGTAATCAAGACCCTTTAATTCCGTAAAAGTAATTCAAAGGGTGATTACCAGTGAAACGATACCTTATGCATGCATTCTTGCATTTGCATCATAACATTTGCATCATTGTACATGCATTTATTTTACAACCATATTATGAGTATGAATATTGTGGCATTCGGTGTGTTAACCCGTAATCATTCATCACATATACTTTACCCGGCTACAAAGAAAGCTCATGGAAGAAAGAATAATCAATCTAGAAAGAGAGGAGAGAGAGCTCGAGTCAAGGCTTGAAGAGGCCCGGAGAAGCCTTAGTGATCAGATTGCACTGATCACAAACTTCAATAGTATCGACATACTTGGCATTCTTTGGCGAAAAGTCTCGGAAAAGCAGTAGAAGGAGAAAATATTCGAGCGGAAGGTACCCGGCTCACTTCAAGGTTCAACCAGCTGCACCAAACCAGGCTAGGAAGATGTATATTGACCCTACAGGGAATGTCCTCCAGCTTTCAAGTAGGGGCACACGAGACTCAACCCCTTGATACCGAAATCTTGTATGAAGAAGAAGTGCGGACCTAAACATGGTCGAAAAGATCGGGAATGAGGTAGAAAGAAAGTGGGAAGAAAGATTTCGCCTCATGGAAGAAAAATTTAAAGCGTTACAATCAAATGAAGAATCGGAAACAACGCTAGTGATCTAAGTCTAGTGTACGATCTTGTCTTGCCACCAAAATTCAAAACGCGGAGTTTGATAAATATGGCGGAACCACATGTCATACGCACACATAACGATGTATTGCAGAAAAATGGCGACTTACCATAAAGATGAAAAGCTCTTGATCCCTTTGTTTCGGGATAGTCATTTTGGAGCAGCATTACGTTGGTATACTCGGTTAAGCAAAGCAAATGTCAAGACATGGAAAGATTTGTCTAAAGCATTTTCGAGCAATACAAACATGTATGAGACATGATCCCTAGCGAATTATGCTAGAAAATATGGGGCGAAGTCAATGAAAGCTTGCGACAATATGCCCAAAGGTGGAAAGTGGCGCCCAAATCCAGCCACCTATCCCGAGCATGAAATCACGCCATTATTTGTCAATACTTTGAAAGGGCACTCTTGATCGCCTCATCAATAACACAACACAGTGTTTCGCCGACTTGATCGGGGTGGAGAGTCTCTCGAACTAGCAATCAAAGCGGCGAGAATTGATGGTGGGGAAGGGTCTCGAAAGTACAACAAGAGAAGTGAAGTAAACACCACCAGTACCTATACCGCCTCGAAGAACTTCACAGTCTCACAGCCCCCCAGCTTTTTGTGGGAAAAAGCGCAAAAATTGAATCAAAGAGATGAAAGAATCACGAGAAAGGATAAAAAGAGGAGAACTTTCACTCCCTATCGGTTTCATACTCAGAACTTTATTCCCGGTTGTATGAAGCGGACTTGGTCCGACCATACATCGTTAATCTGTCAATCCACCCTTCCCACCTTGGTATAATCCAGCGCACATTGCGACTATCACGGCGGTATCCTGGACACCCTGCGAGAAGCGCCTTGCCTTCAAAAAAGCTTGTGCGAGAACTTAATTGATTCGGGATATTGAAGTTTGAAGAACCTAGCGTAGCCAACAACCCATTGCCTAATCATGGGAGCAGAGGGTAAATGCTATAGAAGAAGGTTTTACGGAGAATAAAGGATGGCGTGTCAGAGTCAAGTCTCCTTTACGGTGGGTATTTCACTTGATTATGCATGGCTCGTATGATCAATAAAGGCATGATAATAAAGCGAAAAAGAATGTGGAAAGTATTGCGAATTCCATCAATTTGAAGGGCACGATTTCCAAGAATGTGATGAGTTCAAGAAATTGGTGCGAAGTTGATAGATGGAAAACAAATTGAATTCTTGAGGAACCCATGGGAAAGGATCGAGGCGTATACATGCGAGATACCCCCAAAACTAGATATGGGAAGGATAGGCCTTTCATCATCTCTCCCGGGGTAGGGAATGCAGGTGTCTCCCAAGGAGAAACCAGCGGGATAAATCCGAAGATCGTCATTTCAGCACCATCTCCATTCCCGTTTCAAAGACATGCGACAAATTCCGGAATTATGCGCGAATGTGACCACCATGAGAAAAATCAAAACACGAGCAGGTAAAAGAGCTGCTTATTTGGAAGACAAACAAAGCCAAAAAAATGTGAGCGTTGGTGAGGCAGGCCATTTCACGGGAGCGGCCGATGTTATTCCTCCGAAGCTTTGAGAAGCGGCTAAAAAGATAGGGAAAGAATACGTGATTAGCCTGCACAGATATTTGGAGAAGAACCTCCCCAAAGGATAAATGAAAGCGGTGGCGAGGCCCGGGCCAAAGAATTTCTAAAGTTCTTGAGACATAGCGAGTACAGCGTAGTGGAACAACTACGAAAGCAACCGGCCGAGGATCACAGTCTTTGGAATTACTCTTGAGTTGAGAGAAGCATCGGGAGACACTATTAAAAGTCTTTGAATCAAACTTTTGTGCCCGGGACATTTACGTAACAAATCACGGACATGATAGTGGGGCATATTCGCGCCTATAATCATATCACGTTCGGTGATGATGAGATCCCGGAAGAAGGAAGGGGTCCACTAAAGCCCTTAACATCACTACCCTTGCCAAAAGGTATGTATTACAGGCGTACTAATCGACAACGGGTCAGCATTGAATGTCTTGCCTATGGTAACCTGCAAAAATTACCAATAGATAGTTCGCACCTAAAGCCTTGCTACAACTCGGTAGGGCCTTGATGAGTACGCAAAAAAAGGAACAATGGGAAAATTGAGATACCCTATTGATCGGACCAAGCCCTGAATATGTGATCGATTTTGTGGTAATGGACATAAAACCATCTTCTATTTGCTTGTTGGGAAGACCGTGGATTCACTCGCGGGAGTTGTCCCATCATCATTGCATCGAAATTAAAATTTGTAGTTGAGGGCAAATTGGTCACAGTGAAGAAGCGAGCATGAATTTGTTGCTTAGTGACATCGGACACCCTACATTCAAAATGATGAAGAAGGCTGCAGAATGCTCGTTAGAGCATTAGAACTAATAAATGCCACATTCGTTTGAGGAGGAAACCGGATCCCTACCCTAGGTTATCTAATTGTACCAAGATGACCATCGCGAAACTCTGGGCGAGGCCAAATTAGGAAAAGGGTTGGGGAAGAAATTACAAGAAACACGAGACCCAAGAATATCATTACCAAGAAGGATCGTTTGGTGGGTTACCAACCAAGTGTCCAACAGAAGAAAGAAGAATATAAGAAAAAGAGGAACAAAGGAAAGCTAGATCTAAAGGAGAAGACATTAGTGGAGGTCGATGTCCTTTCCTAGTTTAAAAGCCACTTTCATCTCGGAGGATTCTACCGCCAGGTCAAGATATTGGAGAGACAATGAAGAAAAATGATGAACTTGGCGGGAGGAAATGATCGAGTAAAGCATTTGAAGGGATGTGCATCAACATGATATTTGAAAGAGGACCGAGGTAGCAAAATGTTGACCAACATCCGCCCTTGCCATCCGGGGAGACACTCAATAAGCTGGGCTGCATTGATTTTTGTAGTTTTTAGGAATAGATCGTGTAATGCTCGAATTAACCTTTTGTTTTTGCCCATAGACAATGGGGATCTCTTGTATGGGGCACCTATGTTAACTTTTTGATTGAAATGAAATATCCCCACTTTCTTAAAAAAAAAAAAAGGGCCAAAGTCTCATTTATTCCATTCATACATTCTTCATATTCATTCCCTTCATGTAAAGCCATCTCTTTCCCAATACAATTCATTCTCATTTAATGCGGTCGCTCATGATCGAAGATATGAATAATCTTTGGATCAATCTGGAGTAAGTTTGAAAAAAGCCACGAGGTCTCGAGAGGAAGCGGAGGAGGATATGATGAAATAGAAATTGAGGTCCCGGAAGAATTAAAAGAGAATGGTGGGACGACGAAGAAAAGGCGATTATGCCCCACCAAGAAGAAAAAAAAATTGTCAACAGGGATTTGAAGAAGCGAGAAGAGAAATAAAAATAGGAGCAGCGATTTCCTCAAAAACCAAGCATGGTGATAGCCCTGCTTCAAGAATTCAAGGATGTCTTCGCTGGACTTATCAAGATATGCGGGATTAAATACCGACATAGTGGTGCACAAATTGCCAACAAAGTCGGAGTGCAAACCCGATCTGACAAAAACCGGAGAATGAGGCGGATATCTTTGTTAAAGATCCAGAAGAAGTGAAAAAGCAATTTGATCTTTGGATTCTTGGAAGTAGCCAAATACCCAGTGGGTTGCAAACATTGTACCCAGTACCAAGAAAAGGCGGGGAAAGTTCGTATGTGTGTAGATTATAGGGATGCAATCGAGCTAGCCCAAAAAGACAACTTCCCTACGCCACATATTGATTGACATTTGGTTGACAACACCGCAGGACATTCATGGTTTTCCTTTATGGATGGCTTCTCGAGGATACAACCGGATAAAGATGGATCCTAACGACATGGAAAACCACATTCATAACCATGTGGGGCACTTTTTGTTACCAAGTAATGCCATTTGGGCTAAAGAATGCGAGGCGACGTACCAAGAGCAATGGTGACTCTTTTCCATGACATGATGCACAAAGAAATAGAAGTATCGTCGATGATATGATTGCCAAATCTCGAGCGAGGAGGAAGAGCACCTCAGAACTTAAAGAAACTATTCCAAAGACTACGGAAGTACCAACTAAGGCTCAATCACGCCAAATGTACCTTGCCGTTACTTACGGAAAACTCCTAGGGTTCGTAGTAAGCGAGAAGAGGATTGAGATTGATCCCGATAAAGTGAAAGCCATCAGGACCTTTCACCACCCCCCCATACGCATAAAAGGAAGTTCGCGGTTTCCTAGGGAGGCTGAATTATATCTCTCGCTTCATTTCCCAATTAACCAATCAATGCGACCCGGTCTTGGACTTCTTAGAAAGAATAATTACGGCGTGTGGGATGAAGAATGTCAAAAGGCCCTAGAAAAGATCAAAAAGTACGACAAATGCTCCAATTTTAGTCTTGCCGTACCCGGTCGACCACTAATTCTCTACCTAACGGTCTTGAGAATTCAATGGGATGCGTACTAGGGCAACACGATGAGTCAAAAAAGAAGGAAGCAGGCCATCTATTACCTAGCGGAAATTCAGCGATTGCGAAACACGGTACCGCCGGTCTGAGCGTATTTTGCGCTCTAGTTTGGGCTACCAAGCGACTCGGCGTACTGTTGTACCATACTACGGTTGATATCCAAGCTAGACCCATTAAAGTTCTAATGGGCGCCCGGCACTAACGGGAAGGATGGCTCGATGGCGGATGCTCTTATCGAATTCGACATCGTGTATGTCAATCAAAAAGCCGTAAAAAGTGCGTAGCTGATTTCTGGCAAGTCGTGCCGGATGACTATGAGGCATTGAACTTTAGTTTCCCAGACGAAGACTTGATGTGCATTACAACCGAAGAAGAGATTTTAGATGATGTGTCATGGAAACTTTACTTGGCCGGAGCCTCCAACGCCATACCGGACATGGGATAGGCGTAGTGCTAATCTCACACGAGGGCGTATATTATCCTTTCACCCGGTGATTGGAATTCTTACGCACAAACAATATAGCTGAATCTGAAGCTTGCATCATGGGATTAAACTCAGCCATCGAGAGAAAGGTTAAGGAACAGTGTTTGGAGATTCGTCCTAGTCATTTACCAATTGCGGGAGTGGGAAACGAGACCGAAGTTGGTCAAATATCACAAATTAATCCAAGAGCTCGTCAAAGAGTTCGAAAAGGTCAACTTCAATTACCTACCCGAGAAGAAAATCGGATGGCGGATCGTTGGCAACCTTGGCATCCATGTTTTTAAAACAAACACACAGGCGGAAATGAGACCCATTGAGATGCGAGACATTTGAAAAGCCTGCTCATTGTTGTAATATCTGAGGAAGAGATTGTGAAATCCATGGTACTATGATATCTGCAATATGTCAAGCTCGAAAGTATCGAAGGGCAAGCGACAACAATGAAAAAAGCGCTCGAGAAAAATGGCAGCGAAATATGTCCTAGATGGGGAGAGATCTGTATAGGAAAAGTCATGATCAAACATTCTTTGAGATGTGTGGATGCCCGGAGGCGAAGAAATCTTAGCGAAGTACATGGCGGGATACGTGGAGCATGCGCCAGCGGGTTGTCTATAGCCGAAAAATTATGAGATACGGTTATTTACGGTTGACCATGGAGGAGATTGCATCGATTCGCCGGGAAGTGCCACAAATGCCAAATTTATCTTGACAAAATTCATGCACCCCATCGCCTCTACACACCATGAATTCTCCGTGGCCTTTCGCGGCATGGGGCATGGGCGTTATCAGGCGAGATCCATCCGAAGGCCTCAATGGGCACCGTTTCATTTTGGTCGCCATAGACTACTTCACCAAATGGGTAGAGGCAGCGTCTTACGCCAATATCACAGGACTACGGTTTGTAAGTTCTTAAAGAAGGAAATTATTTGTCGTCACGGATTGCGAGAGAGGATCATCACCGAAATAATGCTTCCAATCCCGAACAACAAAATGATAAAGGGCGTGTGCACTCAATTCAAAATAACACACCATAATTCCCTGAGTCTATCGTCCTAAAATGAATGGAAGCGATGGAGGCGGCAAACAAAAATATAAAGAAGATCATAGCAAAAACTACGGATACCTACAAAGATTGGCATGAGAAGTTATCTTTCGCCCTTTTCCGCCTATAGGGCGTCCATTCGCACATCAGCGGGGCAACACCCTACTCCTTGGTGTGCGGTGCAAAGCAGTACTCCCAATTGAGGTAGAGATTCCGTCCCTCGAGTCTTAAGCAGTAAAAGCGGAAGAGAAGCTGAATGGGTGCGAGGCGAATCGACCAGCTAAATCTCATTGTGAAAAAGACTAAAAGCCATTTGTCATGGTCGGATGTACCAAAAGCGGATGGTTGGGCTTACAACAAAAGTGCGCCCAAGAGAATTCAAGAAGGGGATCGGTACTCAAGAGAATCCTCCCAATCGAGAAAGATTCTCGAGGAAAATGGATGCCCAATTGGGAAGGACCATACGTCGTAAAAAGGCCTTCTCGGGAGGAGCCTAATCTATGAGAAATGGACGGGGACGAGCTGAAAAATCCCGTAAACTACGATGCCGTCAAGAAATAAAAAAAAAAAAAAAAAAAATGGAGAGCTCGGGATGAAAACTTCGAAACCAGGCGTCTTGAAGCAAAGGAAGGACTCGAGTTGAAAACCCGCAAAAAGCGGCTCGGTTAAGTTAAATATCTGAAGAAGAGTATCCCCATGAGCATCATGAAGAGGAAGCTTGAGGCAAAAATTCTGCACCAGTTGCGAGGATCATGTGTCATTCATATCGAAGATAATGAGAGATCTTGTATTTAACTTATACATGTCACACCTTTCTTTCTAAGATATCTCAAAGCCCTTAATCCTAATAAAACCATGTTTTGAGCATCCATTCCTAGCCTCCTTGTCAATTTTGGTCGGATAGGATAACATAGGCTTATAATGAAACAAGAGATTTGAAGCATTACTATGATTTAACCTTGAAAATTGCGGGTAATCAAAAAAGCGGTTAACTCCGTCCTTTAAGTTTCCTAAATGGTGTCGATCGGGAAGGCGGGAAGCTTCAAACAACTGATAGGATAACCGATGGCACATGTCCTATCTATTCAAGAAAAGCATACGAGATAACAAAGAAATCTCACTGGGTGAAAACCGGAAGGGCACCTCTTTTGAAAAAAAAAAAATCTCTAAAAAGTGAAAACCCGAAAAGGCGCTTTAAAATTCAAGTCGAATTGAAAAAAGATCGAGGCGGTTGAACTTGGCGGTGAAAAAAAGTATCGATGCCGTAACAAAGGAGAAAGCAAGCGGCAAAAGGACCAAAACAAACCCCCATGATATTGAAGCTCATGCACCATGAATAGTCGGACATCACTAGGATTAGGAGCATGTCAATTCATTCATTTGTCATAGCATTTTGTTTTCATCTCGGTATTTGCAGATCAAAAAGAGACATCAAGGGTCATCATGATGTGAGTCCCAAATGAGGAGACAATGTTTTTACATAAAGGCACATGTTTTCAAGCTCTGGAGAAAGGTTCTATATAGGAAGAACTCTCTCTCAGAGGCTTGAAGCTGAAAGTTCTATATAGGAAGGGTTGTGGCTCTAGGGTGAAGACTCATGATTCTATATAGGAAGAACTCCCGATCAAAGAAATTCACCCATGACACGCAAGATTATATAGGAGATCTGCTATGTCAAAGGCAAAAAGTCTTATATAGGAAAGACTAAGAGCTCCATTGTCTTAGGGTGAAGGGTTACGTGTCGAAAAAAGAACACTGTGGCTCTGAGATTCGGGCCTAAAAAAGTTCTATATAGGAGGCAGATGGCTCCAAGGTGAAGACTCATGATTCTATATAGGAAGAACTCAGTCAAAGCAATTCACCTATGACACGAGGGTTATATAGGAAACTGTTGTGTCAAAAGCAAAAAGTCTTATATAGGAAAGAGACAGAGCTTCATTGTCTTAAGCGAAGGGTTCAATGTCGAAAGAGCACTGTAGCTCCAAGATCGAAAGGTGACGAAGTTCTATATAGGAAGAACTTACGAGCACTGAAGATTCGACCAGGAAAAGCGGAAATGTCAAAAAAATTCGTTTTCCAAAGCTAAA
Source organism: Hibiscus mutabilis (assembly GCA_019671005.1). Taxonomy (NCBI): domain Eukaryota; kingdom Viridiplantae; phylum Streptophyta; class Magnoliopsida; order Malvales; family Malvaceae; genus Hibiscus; species Hibiscus mutabilis. The sequence goes on along the minus strand of CM033731.1, from coordinate 3,889,426 downwards.
AAAATCGAGCGAAGGGTTCAATGTCGAAAGAGCACTGTAGCTCCAAGATCGGAAAGGTGGCGAAGTTCTATATAGGAAGAACTTACGAGCTGAAGATTGGCCGAAAGCGGAAATGTCAAAAGATTCGTTTTCGAGCTACCAAGGATAAAAAAAGCGGTTCAATGTCAAAAGAAGCTTCGTTTTCCAAAGCTACAAGCAGGAAGCGAAATGTCAAAAAATTCGTTTTCCAAAGCTAAAAATCAAAGCGAAGGGTTCAATGTCGAAAGAGCTGTAGCTCCAAGATCGGAAGGTGACGAAGTTCTATATAGCAAGAACTTACGAGCTGAAGATTCGCCCAGGAAAAGCGGAAATGTCAAAAGAATTCGTTTTTCGAGGCTACAAGCGAGGAAGAAGTCGATAAAAATCAGGCGAAGGGTTCAATGTCTATAAAAAGAGCAGTTAAATGTAGCTCCAAGATCGGAAAGGTGACGAGTTCTATATAGGAAGAACTTACGAGCCTGAAGATTCGACCACCAGGAAAAGCGGAAATGTCAAAAGAATTCGTTTTTAGGCTACAGGCTACAAGGAAATCGAGGCTACAAGCGATAAAATGAGTGCTTATGAATCTTTGCTTTGTTTCCCATTTCATGAGAACAAGCAAGAGAACAGCTATAATCACTCATTTTTACTTAAATATATTAATATTGCATGTATATTTATTATATGAATGTTACTAATATAAGGTGTGTGCATGTATAAGCTACATTAATACGTATTAGGCGTATGTATGTCACGTATGTATCTAGGGTATAAGCGTATGTAGATGTCATATTAATTATACATATGATTATACGTCATTATCTTTGGAATAGTGTATTAATTAATATAATATAAGTATATATTTCTTCTTTATTATAAGTGTATTATTATTATTGGGGTGCTGACTAAAATGAAAAATTAAATATATTAAAACCCAAATAAATAAAATCCAAGTCAATTACAAATCCAATTACAAGGCCCGTATGGCCCAAATCGAATCCTATCTATTACAATGTATGCGGTGTAGCGTGGGCGTTGGATCAAGATCGGATCAGCGGCCGCGATGCAATGAAAGTCAAAAAATATACGCGGCGCGTGCTCGCGCGTATGGACCGTTCGAGTGCCGCAGCGTGCGTGTGGTCCCCAGCGCGGGCGCTTTATTATCCCGCGCGCGTAAGATCCGCAGCGTTACGACTCCTCATTGCGGTGCTCCGCGTGGCGAAATCGAAGCCGTTTTATCGGATCGAGGCTTCATCGGCCGATCGTTCTTCAAGCCATCTCGGCCGTTAGATCGGATCGATCTAGCGGCCCGAAAATCGTCTGGCCCTGGCGAGAATAGCCCCACCGCCACCGCGCCGATATTGATCCCAGCGTTGATTATGCCAAAGACAACAAGCAAATGTCGGATCTGGAAAAGAAGATACAAGTTGCAGCCAAAAACGAGAGATAGTGATATATATGAAGCGGGGCTGTTTGCTTGGGGGTTTTTTAGAGAGGAACAAGCAAAAAAAAAGCAGTAGGAACACAAAAAAGCGAAAGCTTGTAAAAACGAAACTTGTAACGTCAAGATAATCAAAAAGCGATCCGGTGGTAATTTTTGTCTCTTTTTCTTTTTGTTTCCTTTGCATGCATATCTGAAGTACAAAAAAAAATAAAAAAAAACAAGTAAAAAAGTCTTACGGCTTTGTCGTGGGTCTTCCCTTCCTCTGTGACAAGCCTTTCGGCTTCTACAAGCGGATCAGTGAACAAAGGGAGGAAGACCCTTTGTGGTTTTCGTTTGGTCAAAAAATATATATTTTTGGGTTCGTATTTCTTGGATCTAGGGTAAATAAAGGGGATCCTCTGAATCAACCATGGATTCATATTGAGAGACGACAAGAGGAAGGTTTTGGTGTATTTTGGAGTCCCACGGCGCCGGTTAGCGGCGGCGGCGGAAAAATCTGACGACCGCCGCCGGATTCAGGTTTCTCAAGAACATTTGAAAAAGAAAAGATGAGCGTTGGATATTTGGCGAAGAATGAAGCGAAAATGGGAAAACTTGGTTTGATCTGAAAATAGCCCTTATATAGATGTTATTATTTTACTAAATGGGTAAATTTACACTTATCCCACGCGCGTTTTCAATATTTTCATTTTTGTCTTGCCGCGTGGTATAACTCTGATCCAGTCCCTACGAGTTTCCAAAAAGTCACAATTTAGTCACTAAATTACACGATCGAATTACGAATGGTAAAATTCGCCCTTAATCACCCAGCGTTTTTGAAATTTTCATTTTAGTCTGCCCCTTGGTATAATTACAACTCTGGTCTTTGTAGGTTTTATTTGTTTTCAATTTAGTCCCTAAATTACATGTTATTGCTCTTTAATTTACTTTTTGATTTTCATTTTCCTTTCATTTGAGTCCTATTTTCTTTGTAAATATTATTGTTGAATTATACTCGTATATGTGGATATTATTTCATTTTATGTCTCCGTATATGAATCATTTTATGTTTATATGTATATATATGTGTCAAGTATGATATTCGTTTATACAGTTATTCATATCAAGCATATTATGTTCTAATTGGTTCATTATATGGCGTGTTCTGTATTTTATATGTGTGTGAGCTTTCTTATTTTCTAGGGCTACATGTTAGTATATTTACCTTTTTTTATGATATGTTGACCCGTATATGTTGAAATATGTTTTATTACAGTATGCATGTCTTTTTGAAATATTTGTTTATATATATATATATATTTATTCTGCCTTATTATTTTGACATATGATAGTTGTTTTTTATCTTGTTTGGAGTAATATGTATATATATACATGCTTTAGTCTAAAATATCATTCATGATAAACTAATGTTACAGTATGTTAATATTTATTATATTTAAATGATTTGTCATGT